>VZTG01002138.1:635311-956417 GCA_013397845.1 Melanocharis versteri | reverse complement strand
AAAAGAAAAGAAAAGAAAAGAAAAGAAAAGAAAAGAAAAGAAAAGAAAAGAAAAGAAAAAGAAAGACAATCAAATACAAAAAAGCTATAACTGGGTTGGGATTTCAGTTAGGTTCTATAATGTATGAAGTAGAGGACTACCCTCTTTGTAAAAGAAAACAACTCTGCTAATAGTAAATATGGATGTTTTAGAAGACAGCATGGCTATAGGCTAAACACAAAGAGGATAATCCTTTAGGAAGAANAGAGGACTACCCTCTTTGTAAAAGAAAAAAACCTCTGCTAATAGTAAATATGGACGTTTTAGAAGACAGCATGGCTATAGGCTAAACACAAAGAGGATAATCCTTTAGGAAGAAATACATGGGATGAATTCATGATGGAGGAAGAAAGAGCTAAATTCACTGTCTGGGAGAGTATAGCAGACAATTTATGGGATACGTACAACTACAAAATCTTATGGAGGGAAGCTCAGAGGACTAGCAAGACCTTATCTAAATAGGAGGGAACCATGTGTCTAGAATGGCATCATTTGATGTGGAAAAGCATGCTATGCTGGCTGGCAAGCAAGAGAATTTCAGTTGTGTTCAACCCACAAAAGCAAACCTAAAGCCTCTTTTGAGATGAAATGAGATAAATGGAAAAGGATGTGGTTGATCTGGAATGAAATTCCATACTCATATAGGAGAATAAGGTGACCACTGGTAGCAGTGGTCAGTGGTAGCAGTGGCACCAGACACAGAAAGACGTAATGAAAAGAAATAATAACATGGAAAAAGAAGGGATAGAGTTCTATAGGATGGAGCTTGAAAATATCTTGAGAAATACTCTGCGTCATGCCAGCTGCAGGCAGCCCATTTTTGAAAGCAGTTTGTTAAGACAGTTCTTCCAATCCTTCAGTCACATCTTATTTCAGCTGCCAACTACCCCTGCAAATGTATAGGAGGTTTTACTTAATGCTTAACCTAATTCACCATGGTTGTGGTTGAAGTCAATTGCTTATTTGTGATGTGCATGAAGAATAATTTATTAATTTCAATAAGTGTTTCTAAAAACTAAAACCATAGCCCTTTCTTCCTCCTCTTTTTTTTCTGTAGACTGGGTAACTAGGTGTAGTTGTTCTTTCCTCAAAAATATATTTTTTTTCCTAAATGTTTTGTTGTTAGCCTGATGTCTGATAATTTACATGTTATAAGTAACTAGATGTGTGCTCAAACCTGAACACTGAATTTAAAATTAGGCTGAATGGAGAAGAAGGATTATTGAAGGATTATTTAATACTCCTATGATTTAATACTAATAATAGAATAATATTCCTTTCCACATACCTTCTTCCACCCCCTCCCCCCTTTTTTTTTGTTTTTGTACGATAAGTGATAAAAAAAGTCCACTATATTGAGATTGTCTGGAACTATTATACTCTTTCTCCATTATTTTCTCCAGAACTGTGCCTAGGTAGTTGTGAGGAGGACAGGGTTAAAAGCAGAAGAAATGGTGAGAAGGATGGTAGATTCACTCAGGTGACCTTGCATCTGGGAATGCCAAGGCCTGGAGAATAACAGTGTGGGAAACCCCATATATTACACCTACTGCTGTTTGTCCTCTGTCTGTTTTGAGAAGTAGAATTTCTGTGTAGAGATGCTGTAGGTGTTTTGAGAGATTTGGAGACACACTCTCAGAGGTTCTTGAGCCCCCTGCTTTGGGAGAGAGATCAAAGCAAAGATCATAAAAACCAGAGGAGATCAGAGCATTGTGGTAAACTTCATGTACAGAGTGTCTTGATAAAAGTGTGCAAAGAGCAGGGCCACTGTCCATCAGGATGGACTGAGCCTGATGGTGCCTGCATTGCCTCTTGGGTGTCTCTGCCCAGTGTTGCTTCAGGATCCTCTGGTTAGTGAGTAATTAAATAATTTTACTCTTTGCATTTCAGACATGGGTTTGTGGCTCTTCTGGCTGCCTGCCTGTGTCGACTCAACACAGCAGTTTATTGTTATGTTGTGCAGCCTGTTATGATCTTTCCACTTTTTTGCTATATCCTGAAAATTCCAGATAATTTCTGAATTTTTTTTTAATACTTTGATTTTTTTTTCTTTAATTCAGCAGGGAGGGTTTATACACTCTATAAATTTAATAAATTAACGCTATACTTGTTCATCCATATCATGCAGAAAAATACTGGGTATCTACCCTGTGAAACTTAACTCAGGATATATAATCAGATAGGAGAGAGTCATCTGGAAGGGAGAGCAGGGCTCCACATGTAATGAAATGCTCTGTACCTTACAAAGTACAGAAATTCAAATCATAAAGATTCAAATAACTTTTTCGTGTTCATGAGTCACCTACCATTTTGTCACTGCTGCGTGTATAACCAGTCCCCCAAAATTTTAGCAGCAGAGGTAAATTTAACTCTCTATGTAGACAACTACTGTAATAGTGTGGTACTTTCAATGTCTTACTGTGAAAAAAGGTGTATTCAACTGTATGTAGAGAGCTAAGTATTATTGTTAGCTATCCAGGTAATCTAATTAATACATAAAATCCTCATTAATAAACAGTCAAAATTGTTATGCAANGTTTTAGAAGACAGCATGGCTATAGGCTAAACACAAAGAGGATAATCCTTTAGGAAGAAATACATGGGATGAATTCATGATGAAGAAAGAGCTAAATTCACTATCTGGGAGAGTATAGCAGCCAATTTATGGGATACATACAACTACAAAATCTTATGGAGGAAAGCTCAGAGGACTAGCAAGACCTTATCTAAATAGGAGGGAACCATGTGTCTAGAATGGCATCATTTGATTTGGAAAAGCATGCTATGCTGGCTGGCAAGCAAGAGAATTTCAGTTGCGTTCAACCCACAAAAGCAAACCTAAAGCCTCTTTTGAGATGAAATGAGATAAATGGAAAAGGATGTGGTTGATCTGGAATGAAATTCCATACTCATATAGGAGAATAAGGTGACCACTGGTAGCAGTGGTCAGTGGTAGCAGTGGCACCAGACACAGAAAGACGTAATGAAAAGAAATAATAACATGGAAAAAGAAGGGATAGAGTTCTATAGGATGGAGCTTGAAAATATCTTGAGAAATACTCTGCGTCATGCCAGCTGCAGGCAGCCCATTTTTGAAAGCAGTTTGTTAAGACAGTTCTTCCAATCCTTCAGTCACATCTTATTTCAGCTGCCAACTACCCCTGCAAATGTATAGGAGGTTTTACTTAATGCTTAACCTAATTCACCATGGTTGTGGTTGAAGTCAATTGCTTATTTGTGATGTGCATGAAGAATAATTTATTAATTTCAATAAGTGTTTCTAAAAACTAAAACCATAGCCCTTTCTTCCTCCTCTTTTTTTTCTGTAGACTGGGTAACTAGGTGTAGTTGTTCTTTCCTCAAAAATATATTTTTTTTCCTAAATGTTTTGTTGTTAGCCTGATGTCTGATAATTTACATGTTATAAGTAACTAGATGTGTGCTCAAACCTGAACACTGAATTTAAAATTAGGCTGAATGGAGAAGAAGGATTATTGAAGGATTATTTAATACTCCTATGATTTAATACTAATAATAGAATAATATTCCTTTCCACATACCTTCTTCCACCCCCTCCCCCCTTTTTTTTTGTTTTTGTACGATAAGTGATAAAAAAAGTCCACTATATTGAGATTGTCTGGAACTATTATACTCTTTCTCCATTATTTTCTCCAGAACTGTGCCTAGGTAGTTGTGAGGAGGACAGGGTTAAAAGCAGAAGAAATGGTGAGAAGGATGGTAGATTCACTCAGGTGACCTTGCATCTGGGAATGCCAAGGCCTGGAGAATAACAGTGTGGGAAACCCCATATATTACACCTACTGCTGTTTGTCCTCTGTCTGTTTTGAGAAGTAGAATTTCTGTGTAGAGATGCTGTAGGTGTTTTGAGAGATTTGGAGACACACTCTCAGAGGTTCTTGAGCCCCCTGCTTTGGGAGAGAGATCAAAGCAAAGATCATAAAAACCAGAGGAGATCAGAGCATGGTGGTAAACTGCACGTACAGAGTCCCTTGATAAAAGTGTGCAAACAGCAGGGCCACTGTCCATCAGGATGGACTGAGCCTGATGGTGCCTGCATTGCCTCTTGGGTGTCTCTGCCCAGTGTTGCTTCAGGATCCTCTGGTTAGTGAGTAATTAAATAATTTTACTCTTTGCATTTCAGACATGGGTTTGTGGCTCTTCTGGCTGCCTGCCTGTGTCGACTCAACACAGCAGTTTATTGTTATGTTGTGCAGCCTGTTATGATCTTTCCACTTTTTTGCTATATCCTGAAAATTCCAGATAATTTCTGAATTTTTTTTTAATACTTTGATTTTTTTTTCTTTAATTCAGCAGGGAGGGTTTATACACTCTATAAATTTAATAAATTAACGCTATACTTGTTCATCCATATCATGCAGAAAAATACTGGGTATCTACCCTGTGAAACTTAACTCAGGATATATAATCAGATAGGAGAGAGTCATCTGGAAGGGAGAGCAGGGCTCCACATGTAATGAAATGCTCTGTACCTTACAAAGTACAGAAATTCAAATCATAAAGATTCAAATAACTTTTTCGTGTTCATGAGTCACCTACCATTTTGTCACTGCTGCGTGTATAACCAGTCCCCCAAAATTTTAGCAGCAGAGGTAAATTTAACTCTCTATGTAGACAACTACTGTAATAGTGTGGTACTTTCAATGTCTTACTGTGAAAAAAGGTGTATTCAACTGTATGTAGAGAGCTAAGTATTATTGTTAGCTATCCAGGTAATCTAATTAATACATAAAATCCTCATTAATAAACAGTCAAAATTGTTATGCAAGATAACTTACTAATATTTTCTGCCTTTTCTCTGGTCTTCTGCTCATCCTTTGAATGTCCTGCTCTGTCTATAAGACTGAGGGCTTCAGTCTTCCTTAAGTAGACAAGGGAAAAATTTTGGTGAGGCCTCCAGAGATTTCCAGAGGGTGGAGGACTATATTCTTCACAGCAGGGAGACTGAGAGGAGTGAGTTTTGATACCTTTTTCCTCTTCAATCTAACATCAGCTTGGAGTTATATTTTCCATTTTGGATTTCCGTTTTGGATTTCTGTTTGCTTAACTACACTTGTGGGTATCCAATTACTGAACTACGGGATGCAGACTGCATCCTTAACCTTCCGCTTTGAATTTAGTATAGTGCGTGTTTACTTGTTTGTTTGCTTGTTTGTTGTTTTTTTAATAGCACTTAGTATTTTTAGTACATAAATATACTTAAAAATAAGACATAAGTATGCTTATATATAATCTCTCTATAGCCCAAAAAATCAGCTTCCCTAGCAAAAGTTGTAATGTTCAGTATTTTTTTTTTCCTTTGTTTTCTCTGCTTGTTTTTCAGTACCTTGCTCCCCATGAATTGTGAAAATAACAGAAAACGCTCCTTCGAATGAAGTAGTTTTGATGATTGGGAAATATTATTAGTATTAGAAATTACAATACCTAATCCCTGAAGTGTTAGTTGTTGGTTTTTTGTTGGTTTTTTTTTTTTTTTTTTGGTTTAGCATTGAACTATGTATATTCAACTCAAATTCCTAAGCCGATTAATGGTTGCAGGACTTCATAAAGAAGACTGAATTATAAAGTTCAAAGGTATAACTGACTACTTTTCAAATTCCTGTTATAATTTAATAACTTGAAGTGTGGTCACTGTGGTGTGCGAGGGTTCTGCTGCAGGCTATGAAATAAGCAGCTTATTGACAATTTAACAATTATCTTCTTAGTTCAGAATCAAGAAATTAAATTATGAATGACTTTAGTTGACTTCATTGGGATATAATACATAAAGTAATGAACATAAATCTATAATACAAGGAATGATGAGATCAGAATCCATTAAGAATTGATCATTTGACAGACCTAATTTGTCTGTTTCAAATACTCCTAAAATTCTTCATAAAAACGTATTGTATTTTTTTCCCTTAAGGGATAATTTACACCAATAGGTTACACATACAGAGAGAATGATTTGTTGTGTTTTGAGTTATAGACTCTTGCAAAGCTGTCTTTTTAAAGTACTTGCTTCATCACACTATGCTCTAAAGCATTAGAACTTCCGATTTTGATAGACATGGCAAATAAATTAACACAACTAGATTGTCTGAGCTGAAGGCTCTTCTGAGGCTCTGTGAAAATACAGCTTTTTCTGCTCTTAGCTGTCCTGTTACTTCTACTTTTACTAGCTTGTTAAATAGTCTCTATTATTTTAAATCCTAGCCAGAGGTTTGAATTTCATTTCTGACATCATAAGCCAGGAACTATAGTTCTAATGAAACAGAGGCACCTTAGCAAGTTGCCTATTTCAAGGAAGAACCAAAATGGTAGGAATTATGTCTCATAGCTGATGGCCATAGGAACTTTGGCTGTAGGCTGAAGGCTGTAGGAACTATGATAGAAGGTCTGCAGACTGTGGTGATAACTCTATAGCAGTGGCTGGAGAGGGTCCAAAAATTTGGAGAAATCAGACAGAAAGTAAGAAAAGTTTCTCACTGTGGCTGTATATAAGAATAGCACTATTGGCATCAATTCTGCAGAGCAAGAACAAAACAAGAACAAAACATGCTCCGCTTACTTCCAATGTAATAAATTCAAATATTGTTCTCCTCGTGAGATTCCAACACAATGTAATCTAATTTCTCGGAAAGCATTTTCAGTTCCAAAAATATCTTTATTTTGTACAAACATAGCAAAAAGGATTGAAAGACAAGATTAGAGCTGTGAATGGCTCCCATCTGAAAGAGAAATGGGGAAAACAGGAACAGCACTACATAAATATCTTTCATTAAACAAGCTTTTTGAAATGTCACACAATTAAAATTCAGTTCAAGTTTGACCAAGGTCAAATACAGAACAAAATTCTTAAATGGCAGCTATCCCAAGTAAATTTTTTGTTGTTCAGATTTGCTCTTCATAAGAGAAATTTACGAAAATTTCTTTATTAGAAAAAATTAAACAAACACAATCTTTTCATCTGTACTAAAATTACTATTTTAAATTTAGTTCTGCTGAATTCCAAAAGCTGAATTCCATACATGAATGCCAAAAAACAGACAAAAAGGGGACATAATTTAATGTAGAAATAACATCCCTGGTGTAAAAGTTCTGTCTCCTGAACCAGTAAGTGTAACTCTGACACGTGCATCCGTTAAAAGCATTCATGGCCCATCATATACAGCTGTAATTAGAAGGGTTAATCTTCTCCTCCAGTCTTAGTATTGGAGGAAGTAGTCGCATGAATGAGAAGCAATATATAGTATTTTTCAAATTTTGCTAGGAGTTGAAAATCACATGAATACATTTGGAGAGGCATTAAAACATTTTCTTCTGGGTTCTGAGAGATATAGAAGTGATCAACCTGCGGAAAGTACTGCCTAATGGTTTTTAAATTGTTACCTGAAAACTAGTGGTGATTAACAGCTTCAGTGATGATTGATCCATCTATTGTATACTAGAAATTGTTCCAAGAAAACTCATTAAAAATAATACAAAACCAAAAACCTATATAAACAAGAGCACAGTTGGGCACAATGTTCTTTTGTGGTAATTTTAATGTAATTTAGAAGGATATTACACAGAAATATGGGCATTACACAGGAGGATATTACACAGAAATTGGACATATCTGATAGATTTTAAAAAGCCTAATTTTTTTCCCGTTGTTTCTTTTCTATTGTGACAAAAATTCAAGAAGTGATCTTCTGGAAGAAGGGGTAGAGAGAGATTTGATGAGAAAGATTGGTGAAATAGTTTCATTTAAAACTATTTAAAGCTATTTCAAACTCTTTAAATTCTGTTTAAAATAAATGCTTGAAGCCAGCAAAACTATTAAAATTCTTCTGAGTTCTCCAACCCTCTCCTAAGATAAATTTTTTGCCAAAAATTTGACAGTTTTACAACTAGTTTTCCAGGGAATTAAAAAGAAACAAAAGTCAGCCAAACAAACAACAAACAAAACCACCAAAAAACCCCAAACAACAAAAAACCAAACAGATGAAAAATATTTCTTCCTCTATTGACTCTTCTAGCACAGAATCCAGATACGCAATCTAATACAGAATTCAGATTTCTGTTTACTTTCTGTAGTTATGTATTAAAAGGTTTCCTTCATTTAATTATCTTGAAACTTTTCCTTTATACAATGCTTTTTATTTGTTTAGTCTGTTTTTTCTTTTTTGCTAGCTTATTTTTAAAGGTGAATGTTACTGCTTTAGAGTAGACTACTATCAAACTCATCACATTTAAAGCAGGAAACTGAACTCCAGCAGGAGTCTCAAAGGAGGGAAAAGGCCTTGCTGGAACGTACATCCATTAGGCAGCTGTTCTTGCCAAGTCCACGTACATTAGCTACTTTTGTAAGTTTAACAAATTTCATCTGAGCTTTCATTCTGCTGACCTAATTTAACAAGAAGGAAATTCAATAACAACCCCTAATATTGAAGCATTATTTCCCAAGAGGCATTTAACAACACTTCTACATCAAATAATAATGTGTGGATAATGGAATATATATACTCAGGGCAACAAGAAAGTGAAAAAAGGGGAAAAAAAAAAAAAAACCCCCCACCCCCCCCCAAAAAAAAAAAAAAAGGCAAGAGAAGAAAAATCTATATACCCTTTTCAAAAAACTCAATAATTTCCCAAATATTAGGGAAACTGAAAGAGGGAATTTCAACTTTGAATTTCTTACGGTCTTTAAGAAGAAATATTTCTAATTATCTTAGAAAAAATGTTAGCCCTTCTCTCTCACTCAGTATACCTTTGTCTCAAAAGAACACAAGTATGAGTTGTGATAAATAATTTCCAAGGTGGAGGACCACAGTTTGTACATGCTGATACAATTCAGCATACATAGCATATTCAGCATTAGTAGCTTATATTAGAACAGATTTTTCTGTGCTGTAATTAAAGGTTCTCAAACCATGTAAATGTCAAAATTTTAAGAGAAGGAGAAAAGGAGTAAATGAAATGATACATAACTTGGTATTTGTTTAGACCAATGGAAATGGATATCTGTGAGCTACTGAGAATAGAGTTGGGGCAAAATCCTTAACAGCAGTGGCTTTGAAAAGTTGTTTGGACTTCCAAATGCTGGGAGAGAGGGGAAAATTTTCTCCTGAGTGAATGTAACTTGAAGACAATAACTGGTTCCTGAAAAGAATTGGTCCAGTTATTAACATGCCTGCACACACACCTGCACACAGACTCGCAGTTTTTAAACTATGTCGCTATATTTCATAGCCTACCCACTTTAAAAATCCTGACATTTTATGATAAGCTCTTTTAATCAACACAGGCTTACTGATAATAGCTTGAGTAACACACCAATATGAAATTGAAGCGCAGGAATAATTTCTGAAGTTTTTACATAGCTCTTCTTTGAAAAATAAAAATATTTAAGATGATAGTGAGCTATAGTATAATGTTATTGAAAGCAGAGCACATGTTACTGACCCATTAAAATCAGCAAAGAGGAGAAAAAGCAACCCAAGCTTATTACTACTTGAATTTTTTGCCACATATGGAAGAATACTCAAGGAAATGCAACCACCATCCATGCTCTCTATGGGGATGCTGGAAAGAATAGCAAAACCACCCTGATTAAAATTCGCAGAAAACTACACCCTATTAAGATGACGAATCATAGGTTTTTATGATTTACTAAAGGAAACAATTACCAAATTATCTCACTAACAAAAACTGTTACTCTTTAAATGCTGGAATAGAAGTGAAGAGAACTTGGCTAAATTGCTCTTGCTGAAATAACATTTTGTGGTTCCGTTAGAGGAGGGAAGAAATAAAATAAAGGAAAGCAAGAAAACAAAAGTGGAAACAAAAAAAAAGTGAGTTGGGAGAGGTTTTCCTTCTCCCTGAGATATCATTTCCCACAATGAGATTAAGTTCAGTATTTCAGGATACTTGGTAAACAGGTCCTCATGTTTTTAAAAATGTTTCCTAGAGTTTAAGGCTAAACTCACATCACGCCATATTGCAAGACCATCTCAAGGACTTCTTCTGTTTAAAAGTTTGCTTCTTGTCATGTTGTAGTTCTTCTGATGCATGTGATATTCCCTTTTACCATTTAAAATACCCTGGAGAACTGGTGTTTTCCATTTGTAATTTCTAAAACTACTTTGTGTTAGAGTTTTGTGTCTCTTGATAATAAGATTAATAAAACACTGGAATTCTTGTAAATGAAATTGGGTGGAAAACATTTGAAGCAAAGGCAGCAGTATTTAATGTGCAAGTTTCAGCAATATTAAGCCACCTGTCTAAATAAAGAACACTCTCAGAAGTTTCTGAATTGGAATTTTTTAAATGGCACTACTACTTTTTTTTTTTTTTTTAAGTATTCTGACAGCACCCACCTAATATATTCAGTGTTCTCTCTATATGGATAACCTTTCTATTTCTGACCAGGTTGCTTTCTATGTCATTATGTTTTGTATATGAAGGGTATAATAGCAGTGATTTTGGACACTAGGGAGTGAATGCATTTCAACTTACATTGTCTCTTCTCTGTTTACTTTCAGGATTTGGTTACTGTGTACAGTTCAGAGATGACCTGCTGGAAACTGCTTGGCTGCATCAGAAACTAGAGACATAAAAAACAAGCCAAGAAAAACCAAAATTTACGCTCCACTGCCGAACGGCTTGAAGAGCATCAGCAGTGGAGAACTATGACAATACAGCAAGTCCTATTACTTCTGCTGCTCTGGATGTGGCTGCCACATCCCTGCCACACAGAAATGCTCTTCAGAAGGACTCCTGATCTCAGACCCAAAAGCTTTGGAGGACGTGCTTCAGGGAATGATGGGAAAGCAATTCACCGCCAGAAGCGAGGCTGGATGTGGAATCAGTTTTTTCTTTTAGAGGAATACACAGGATCTGACTATCAGTATGTAGGCAAGGTAGGTTTCTCATAAGGTTTTCTGTATAATTTTCAAGTGTTCTTATCTTTCCACAGAGCCTTACTTTCTATGTTTTATTCTAATGTGTAAGAAGCAGATTTCCAAGCAACATATATACTGTTTCTCCTACTAGAATCACTAACTTAATGTTGCTAGTTAGAGCTTTTGAGAAATATTTGAAGGAAACAAAAACATTTTTGACAGGTTTATTTGTTTCAGCGCATCCTACCTACCAGCAGCCTTCATGTCTTCATTATCAAAGCATAATATTTTATAAATAATTATGAAATAATTTTCCAACTCTGAATATTTCGTGTTTCATACAAGATATTGCATTCTTTTTTTATGCCTATGTTTGAGGAATGCGACTTCTTTTGAAGAAAAAATATTTTTCCTCTTTACCTCACCCTGAAAATCAATTAACTGCAGAGACTAAAGTTCATTTGCAAACCACGTGATAGAAATTATGTGGTTAGGAAGTGAATTGCAATAGAAGACAGCAGAATAGTATGTGTGACTGCTTAGCTTACTAGAGGTATACATAAATGGCATTGGAAGTATCCTTTAAATTACTTTCTGTTGATGTTTAGGTTTTCCCATGTAATTTATGGAAAAATATATAATGTATAATGCCACAATAATATTCAAAAAGGTACAAGATATTAATTCAAAATTATATTTTTCTTGAAAATGAAATTTAGTGTCAGCAGTAATGGGTACAACTTAGCACTAAAGGCTGTTTCTAAACAAAGAAATTCAATTTTCTATAAAGCAAATTTTCAGTATCTATGTGGTTTTGAACTTGAAAAAATACCACAGTGAAATACTGACTTTTTGAAAATCATGGAATCAATCACAGAGCAGGTAAGATTGCAAAGGGTGTTTGGAGATCATCTAGTCCAACCCCCATGCAGCAGGGTAACCTTGAGCTTCCTCAGATTTTAAGCAGCTACAAAGGTAAAGACTCCGCAATCTCACTGGGCTAACTATTCAAGTGTTTGACCACCCGCTCAGTAAAAGATTTGTTGCTGTATTTAAAGGGAATTTCTTGCATATCACATTGTGCCTATTGCCTCTTGTCATGTCACTAAGCACCCCTGAAAAGAAACTGGGCCTGTCTCCCTCACTTCCTCCCAACAAGTATTTATATACATTAATAAGGTCTGTGCTGAGCCTTCTCTTCTCCAGGCTGAACAATCTCAGCTCTCTCAGCATATCCTCATATGAAAAATGCCCAAATTCCCTACTCAACTTACTGGCTATTTGCTGGACTCCCTCCAGTAGTTCTGTACCTCTCTTCGTGTGAGGAGCCCAGACCTGGACACAGAAGTACAGGCACATCTCACCAAGGCAGAGGAGAGAGGAAAGATCATCTCTCTTGATCTCTAGGGGATGCTCTTCCAAATGGAGCCCAGGGTGCTGATGACCTTTGCTGCAAGGGCACATTTCTGGCTCCTGGTCAGCTTGCTGCTCAAAAGGACCCCAAGGTCACTCTGCAAAACTGCTATCCAGCCATCTGGGCCCCAGCATGTACTGGTGTATGGGAGTATTATATTATAAAACATCTCTTGGAAGAATTAAGGACACTGGAGGATTTGTCAAAGGAAATGGTTATTAAAATTTACAAAATTTAAACACCAAGTAAAAATTTAGGAGTGCAGGCTTATTCATAATTTTCCGTTTTTTATTTGTTGCTTTGAGTCTGTAATATTAGCACTAGCATTTAAATAATGCAGCCATTTCCAAAGCATTCGGAAGTCTTGTAAATAGTCCTTCTATTTATTTCATACACTTTTCAGATGTAAATTCATGACTCCCAAGTGTTCTGAAGCAAGTAGGCCAGTTCCTCAGTCCGAGTCAGGTTGATAGCTTATGAAAATTGGCCTTGCCCACAAAATAAGAAGGGTAACTGTATCAAAACACTATACTATTTTATTGAAAGTATATTGCTTACAGAAGTCCTAGGAAATAAACAGCTTTCCAGGACACCTCAAACTTCATATTATTTAAGGACCTTCAGAAGCATGCTGATTACTTTTTTCCTACTGTATTATTTTTGAATATTTATGATTTCAAATCATGAAGTAGGAGTGGTGTTGCTTAATAATTTTCTTCCAGTCATAAATAAGGAAGACTCTTTAGAGGGGAAAGGGTTAACATTTTGTAGATTAACTCACCTGCATTAGAAAAAGAGAGCTGTTGATAAACATCAAACTACTTTGGCTGAGAGAAAATCAGTATTTGCAAATGTGAAGTGATGAGTAAAGAGAAGTAAAATGACTGATTAGGAGTACAGAACTGAGAAGAAATATCATGAGCAGTTAAGACAGCCCTTTTATCTAGTTTACTCTGCTTAGACTAAAAGAGTTGTTAATTTGAGAAAGCAAATTTAAAATTAACCTGAGTAGATAAAGTTGCCCTGTAGTAATTTTCTGACAAGTTTGGGAAAAGGGTAGAAAGCATAAATAAAATGAAGAGTGTCATAAGATGGTATTTGTTCAGGGAGAGTTTTACACAAAGAAAGCTAATGGAAAGAGATATAATTATATGTGGAATTAAAAATTGATTGTTACATTAATTAATGTTTTAGTCTGATAGTCCAAATTCGCAAATTATTAGGTAAATAAATAATTACTGATTAAATTTTTTCTATATAAATTTTCTGATATCTACCTCCTTTCCCTTGTTTTTGCACTTACCAACGGCTATCTCAGTTCTATACTCAAAATATTTCTGGATGTTTCCTTTTACCTGATTTTATCCAGAGACATAACTATTTTGATAGGTGGGTGACATAAAATGCCACTTTCCTGTTAATTTCTCAGCAACATGTTTGGAGATGGTGTTTGGAAATTTTGGGAGACAATAAAAGCAGAAGTTAGGACTCAGTGCTTCATGGCCAAGGACTAAGAGAGAATTTTTGTGTAATGCAGTGGAAGAATCAGCAGAACTTCCAAAGCTTTTTCATCTGGGTTTGTGGTTTACATCTTTTGTTTTCTGGGCTCATGTCTGATACAATTTTTCTTGTTTCTTAACTTGCATCTATATATCTGTCAGGGAAAATTGAGAACTGTTGAATATCACAGTACTCTCGAAACAAGTATCTACAATTCACAATGCAATTTACACATTCATTTATTCACTTTTTTGTCATCTTGAGCATGTTCAACTAGAATAATACTATGGAAATGATGTTCAATGAATGAATGGGATACATAATCCCATAACAACTGAAGTATTCCTTCTTTAAGTCAACTATCTGTGTGAAATGGTGGCAGAGGACATATTGAGTGGTTATGGACATTCCCAGGTTTCTTTAGATCAGTATTTATTATTATCACAAGAAAGAGGATGGCCATCCTTTCCTTCATGTAATACACAACATCCTTAGAGCAGAAATCAAAATTATATGAGTGATTTTTGTATATGCAGAACCTCAAATAATAATTCCAGCTGTATTTCCGGTAAAGGTTGAAAAGAGCCATGTGGAAAACTAAACATATATGTATATATATATAATAAAATTTGTCTTTCAGGTGTCTTTGCAAAGATATACTAGAAGAAAATCTCAGTAAAAGTGGTCCTTCCAGCTTCAGATAAACAATGCAGAAATGTTCAAAAAGAAGTGAAAACCCACTTTATTAATATTATGGAAATTTGATACATAATTTTTATTTCTCTTCTTAATATGCAGTTTCAAGGCCCATTCATTATTTTTAAAATAAAGTGCTGAAATTATAAAATATTATGCATTTTTCAAACCTAAACTTTTAAATCTAAACTTTATTTTCTAGTAGATGTCACCTAAAGGAAGCACTGCTGTGTTCCAACATCTTAGTACAGAGTCATTCAAAAATAAATTTACCAATAAATTTTTTATCCACATTAAAGTTCATTCCACCACCACCCCCCCCCATATATTTGCACATAAATGTATATAAAATTTGTGTGTGTCGTATTAGAACTGTTACCAGAAAGGGTTATCCTGGCAGTATTCACTATTGCATGCTTGTAAGTATGGTCATTATCTTTGATGGTGTAAAGAGCAGAACATGTCAACCTCACTTAGTTCCTTTCATTTTGAGAATCCCATCACAGACGTGATTCTGAGGAAGAGACTTAGCAATCTGTGCGTGCCTGACACATTTTCAAGAACAGCAGTTACACTTTTAGTAACTGTCTGTTGACACTGTGGATGATATACCACGTAACAGCCATAAAGGTGTAAGGCGGTGAAGCCTCAGATGTTGCTTGTATTTTTCTTTCTGATGAAGCAACTACCAAAAGTACTGGTTTTGCAGAAGGAAGTACAAAAGATCATGTTTTGATTTCAAAGGATTCGTCATCAGGTGTGACACATACTAAAAAAAGATCCCAACGAAGTGATGCTATTGTAGTGGTAAGGTAAAGACTTACCAAACCGTTTTAAAAATCTCTGCATTTTGAATTCTGAAGAGTGTTTCTACCATAGTTCTTTCTTTTGTAAAAACCTTTTCTGCTACGAGAGACTAAAGAGTAGGATTTTGAATTGCAAGTGCTAGTATGCAGGCTTAATATTTGGTGTGAAGATCTGACTGAGAGATAAAAAATGCCTTTCCTTTCAGGTGACGGTGATCAGCTCTGTGGCACTGAAGTTCTGTAGAGGTTGAATTTTCAGCTAGAGCAGATTCTCGTGACAGACATCAATAAAAAAGAATGGAAAGGGAGGGAAGATATTCCGCAAACTGCATAAGTGAATAGTGAGTGATCTGTCAAGGTGAAAGAGGGCAGCTAGTCCTTTAACAGTTTCCATGTGAGGTGTTTTTGGTGTAACTCTACTGGAAGCAAAGCCCAAGTTACTCACAGCTGTGTATCTTTAAAAACCTTATTGAAGATATTGCTGTGTGGTGGAATTGACATTTGAGACACAACAACATTTAGAAATTTATTTCTTTCTCAGCAAGACTTAAAACATAGACTGTGAAGAGGGTTATTTAAGGCACCAATTCATTTCAAGAATATGAAAGATTGCTTTTGGGGGTACATGTGTGGCCTCCTAGATATTTAAGAACAGGTCAACAGTGTCAGAGTGAAATATTGTTTTCCCATAACATTAGAGACATAAAAAGCTTCCTGTAGGATTGTCCTGAAGGAGTATTGATTCTCAGTGAGTGCTGAGAAAGATTCATTCTCAAAGTCTGTTGGGACTCAGCTTAGTAGAAGTTTATGACTATAACTTCTTAGATTCATCACTTACTCTAAATTGTTAAGTGTGCAGAGAGTTGATATTTTCTCTTTGTAAAAGGACTATTCCTCTGGAAACCTCAATGTATGCTGAAGGCTCTGATTTCTTGCTTCATGAAACAGCAGCAGAAGGTACTGGTGACAAAGAGCTAACCAGGCTGCATACTAAGATTTTATTCTCATAAATAATGAGTGGTTTGTTAGCTATTGTTCTGGATGTACCCCTACAAGACATTGCGTTTTGTTGGATGACTCAGAATGGAATTGACAGTTGTTGAAGAATGCAAAGGCTTTGTAGTGTCCAAAAGTATTTTAGCGATGACCAAAAGAGCCACAGTTTTTGTGTGCCTGAATTTGAAGACAGATATATTTGTTCAAGGACTGTGGCTTCACAGCTCTGGACAGATGTCTGTGTGTATATGTTTCTTTAAAGTGTTGTCTGCTCAGAAGGAAAGAGGGGTTAAGTCACTTGAGCAGGGCATACTGAGAGCATGCTTAACCCAACTGCTTAAGGGGATGATTCCCAGTGTCCAAATTATCTGATGATATTTTTGCTCAGATGTGCCACACACTGTAAATGAAAGACCTAAGTGAACGTTCCCAGTTGCCTCTTAAGACTGGTAAAATTTTGGAAAGTGTGAGGAAGCATCAAGACCCACAATAGAACTCCAGAGTTTCACAGTAAAATAGTACTGGAATGGATTACTGTCATTTTAGACTTTGTTTCATGTGTGCAGGCCACATCCAACAGAGTTGAAAGTAGATGTTCTAAAGCAATTTTGCCCTTCTTGAAGAGTCCAATGTCAGTATTTGTTCTCTCAACGAGAAATGCTGGATATGTTGAATGTCTCTCTGCATCAAATTTTTCCTTAAAGATTTAACAGGCAGATTACTTGGAGAGTGCTTTTTCTCTAAAATGGTAAAGTCAATAGGACTGTTCATGCAACCAGAGCCAGCCAGCGTTGCAAGAGCCATGTTTCATAAAACCTGTGGGGCAGAGGTATTGGAGGAGAGGACAGATAGATGGATGGATGGAGGGATGGATGGATGGACATAAGGACGGAAGGAAGGGAGGAAGGGAGGAAGGATATAGGCAAAGATACCAAAATTAGAGTGAAAAGGACTGAAAAGGTGAAACAATAGGCTTACTAACACTGGTGTCATTTAGTCTCTAGCATAGCAGAGAAGATTTGGTTCAATAGAACTGAAAGGCAGCATGTCCTATATTTTTATACCGTATGACTAGGACACAAAGGAAAGACCTCAGAGCATGCCAGTGCTGGTATGGGTATTAAAAGAGAAAAACTTTCTGGCTAATAGTGTTAATCTGGTTTTAATCAAACGGAAATGTATTCTTTACCAACTGGTATCATGAGACGAGGGAAGTTCTGTGGGTCTGTGTTGTAGCTGCATCAAATCTTCACAGGCAGTGAGGTTTGTGCCAGTTTCTGGCTCACACCACATATCCGTACACAAGTAATTGCCCAAGGACCTTGTGTCACACTTGTGGCAAATGATTAAGTGGTAAATAAAGTGAACCATGGTCCCAAGATGTAAACCATGCTCTGAGATTCCAAGGCTCCTGTTATGGTCCCAATTATTGAGAGATATCTCTGGTTAAATTAAGGTGCAAATGAGACCTAATATGCCGAAGTCAATATTATGGATCTTATTTAACAATATAATGTGAGGTAGAAAGATACAAAGAAATAGCAGGAAGGAGAGAGAGAGAGAGATAAATGGAGAAGAAGATAGTCACCACTCATGGATCCAGTGGTGTCCTCTTGGTCCTTCTTCACCCATGGCTTCTCAGTGGTGGGGTCCCAAGGTTATTCAAAATTTTTCAATATCTCTACATTTTATCAAGCAAAGGGATTAATCCTCATTGGCTACACAGTTCTCTTATTCTATTGCTTAAATGTTTCCCTCGCCTCTAATGCTAATTAGTCCACATGCTCAGTCTCTCTCTTCTTTTGAGTCAGTAAGTCTTTTGAGTTGGTGGGTCATGATGTCCCCATGCCAGAATTATCTTTAACCGAATCAGAGCTGATTCAGCACAGTTGCTGCTTTGGCTTTCCTTGTGGTGTATAAATTCTGTATTTTTTGTGTCCAATATCAGTGACTTCTTCTTCTCTTCCAGTTTTTTTAACCTCCTCCTACAGCTGAGGTAAGACCTGGACAACAGTACTACCTTTGTCTTATCTCAAGTTCCTGCTGTGGGAGCTTCTCTTATAGTCCAAGTTCTGAGTATCCATGGAAAGATGTTTGGGCGGCCTTAGGTGGTCATTGATGGTCACAGATGCCATCTGTCCCATAACTTGGGGTGTTCTTTGTTTGACCAGTGATATGTGTACAAGCAGTTGCTTTACACAGTTTGCCAGAGTGGGAATTTCTGCCCAGATGTGTTAACCAGGATGAGCTGACCAGATCTCACCTCTCCCAGGCCCGGAGTTCACGCCATCCTGTCACTCTCTTCTGTTCTTATCACATGGTGAAGTCCTTCTATGGCCTTAACAGTGCTCAAAATAGGCAACTGTGCTCTTTAACTCCTTGCAAGTCTACAAAGAGAAGCAAGGCAAAATACATAGAAAAAGAACAGTAAAACACTAAATTGCTTAAGTAGACATATTTGTATCTCAGGTAGACACACGTTAGTGTGCTTATAGGCAATAGCTTGAAGCTAAACACTAAGCTTAGTAGAGGACCTTTTTCACTTCCATGGTATTTTTAGGTATACTTTGCATAATTTTAAAGGTCATGATAACTGAAGGAGTTGCAATCAAAGTGGGATATCATCTCTAAAATGATATTTGCTCAGCTTTCAAACAAATACTAATTTCATGATCTGTTCTTATATCTCCTTGGCCTCTATAGGACCATAAGTATTATACTTAATACATTTAACACTTTTAATGGTCTTTAATTGGAATCTGTAGATTGTGACGAAAGTGAGGTGGTTTTAATTTTTTTTCCCCCTAAGGAAAACAAACTAAAACTGAATGTAGGAGGTGCAAAGTAGAGGAAGATACCCATGGAAATTTTAAGTTCTGCTAAACAAAGTTATGAATCAATTGAAAATTAAATGAACTTAATTGTTCTTCCTGACCAGAATGACCTTTGCAGGCATTTTAAAGCTTTCTGTTTCAAGCACAGCTTTTGCATACTAAAACTGCTATGTTTAACTTTTGAGGTAAAGCACTAAAAATTATTTCTTATTTGCTATCATATGTCAGGGGCAGCGTTTTGCCCTCCCTTGCCCAGGCTTTCCCCGGGGCTGAGGGGCTCAGCCGTGCCCTGCGCTGGGGCTGCTGCAGCCGCTGGCAGCGCCTGGGCCCGGCCCGGGCAGCCCCGGCCGCTCCGCACAGGGAATGCCCGGCAGAGCCCCCAGTGCTGCCACTGCCACTACCCAGGCACCTGCTCTCCATATGATAACATGCTTAGCTCACATATATTAAAACAGTTTTTTATTATTTCCTTGTCTATGTGTCAACGGTTCTCAGTATTGTAGAATTACACACTATGTTCATACTTAATCTGCTATGAGTGCTTCACAAATACCACTTTCAAAACAGTGTGGATGTTTCACTTAATGTATTTCAAAGTTGATCCATCTAATTGCTTTCAAGTGCTTTACCCTTAAGCAAATACTTTGCAAGTCTACTCATAAACCAGTGCCAATATGAGTAGGGACAAGTAGCTGAATATTTTTTCCTCCTCTTTTGTCAAGTAAATGGAAGCTACACACCTAACAGTATTGAGTGCTTCAAGGTAGCATAGTAAATGCAAAACACTGGAAATGTATAAATCATAGAACCACAGAATCTCCTGAGCTGGAAAGGACCCACAAAGATTGAGTTCAACTCCTGGCCCTACACAGAACAAGCCCAAGAATCACACAATGTGCCTGAGAGCATTGTCCAAATGCTTCTTGAATTCTGGCAGGCTAGCTTTACCTAAATAGTTTAATGAAAACTATCTAGTTTTGATACAAGAGGGACGAATATTATTTGACTTCTCTATTTTTCTTTTGCGTATTGATACTTGAGTCCAAGCCATTTATGAATTTGATGATAAGTGGTAAATGAGACTGAGGGGCCAGTATGGTTCTGCTAGTCACTGGGGTAGGTTTCCTGCCACTGCCTTTCTCAGTATCTGAGAAAACAATTTTAAAATGGTAGATGTTAATTTTTCTCCTAATAATCCCAGTAGCAGTAGTTTGCCATCTTGAAACTAATTTCTAAAACAGACAATTCTCATCTGTGTAAGCACAAAGTGAAATAACATCTATCAGTTGTCAGGAATATTTAGAAGGAAGATAGTATAAATTACGCGCATACTTCCAGCAGGTGTAAAATCACCGATACATTTTGCTGCCTCTATGAAGAACAGCTATAGCTCTCTTGGGTAGTTTTCATTTAGAGTTTGTATCTGATTATGCAATGTACTTAAAACAACATCATGCTTTAAAATAATATAAGAAACTGGGAAATCTGAACTCTCCAGTTCCTTTTGGTTCAATTTATCTTTTGGTTTTAAAATTCTATCTGCTTGTCACAAAAAGATAGTCCAAAAGGGAAGGCACTGATAAAACTGAAATTATTTATATTCAAAGCCACAACTCAGGAAAAGTAGAGTCCACTTCATCACAGTACATTCATTCACTCAAGGAATTAAAAAAAACATACTAGAAAAGGAAGCTTTACAAACGTTTGACCTATACCTTATTTGAAATTATAAATGTGTAAATAGCCAATAGTTTCAGAAGCAATTCAAATGCTGATTCTCCTTTGGGGCTTTTCTTTTTTCCTTCTCTTGATTTTTTTTTTTTTTTTTCAATCAGATGCAGATGACCTTTTAAATATCCTGTATACACAGATAACAAGGAAGATCTGAGAGTAATACTGCGGAAAAATTGGTGACTTGCAACAAAATACCCATGAGGGAGAGAGTTCTAAAAAGTTAAAAGTTGATGTTTACCCTTTTAAAATGTCTTCCTGCTGGAAGATTTTCATTATATTTATAAGAGTGTTTTTGTCTTTGAAGATAATTAAAAATAAGCTGAAGCAAAAAGACTTTAATAGTAAGTTCTTCCAAAGCCTCTAATACCTTCTGTTTTGAGGCAGTAAGTGTCTGAAGTCCCTGAAGAGAGTAGGATTTGCTTGCAGGAGTAAATAAACTTCATTGTCCAACTCATCAGTGTTACTTTCTCAAACAGCTGTTTCTGTTTCCTCAGTTTTTTCAATAGCTGTTTACTTCAGAGCATTAAAGGAGGACAGGACCACTGAGGGGAAAAAATACCTTTTAATTTTACAATGTTTGCGTCTGTAGCAGTTTCAAGTGTATAACCCTAGATGAGTTCCTACACTCTTCAAGCCTGAGAATGGAAGCTGTCTTGTTTTTGTTTCAAAGATTCAATTCACAGACCTTCCAGTTGCCTGAAAGTCAGGTACAAAGGTACCTTAGGCATCCGAACACACTTCAGAGCTTAGAACATTGTTAGTGAATAGTTAAGAGGCTTGGTATGCTAAAAAGGCATGCATAAATAGGCTTATGGAAAGAGCTAGATGGAAAATATGAGCTGAACAAAGAAAGATAATGTTCTGGGACATTCATGGTATTGTAATTTTTAAAACTAAGAAGTTGCAAAGATTGCTGCCTGCACTGTAGACCCAGATGACTGGGCATGCAATATATGAGTGGGAAAAAGATTCTGGATACTTGCAAGAACATGTAACAGCTGAAGAAAACCTTGGTGCTCAACAGCAATTCCGTTAATCTCTTCTGTTCCCCTTATCAAGGTTGTAGAAAAGCCTTGGTTCTTCATGCTGGCTTGCACAGATATTTAGTGCCTTTCTTCTGTTTCCTAGATCTGTGGTCCACAGTCCAGTTATGGTATGTGGATTTAGAATTATTGTCTTACACACAGTGCAGACCCATACCAAATCAACTTTTCTGGTGACATTTTTATTTAGGCAGTAGTGTAGATGCACTCCCTGCCTCTGAAACTGTATTCCTTCAATCCTGCCTTTCCTTTCTACTTGCCTAATTATGTATCTCAGAGCAGCTGGAGGGGGAAGACATGAGCATCTTAAGCTTACCCTTGGTGTAAAGTTAGGATTAATCATACTGTCCTTCACTGCCAATGTTTTGGTGATCTGAGGTTTTTTTAGGTTCTGGTTGGGGTTTTTTTGTTGGGAATGCTTGTCCTTTCTTAATAATTCTCAAGCAAATGAAATTTATTAACACAACAGGAAACAGATTGGACTTGATATTTTGGAATATTTCTGGGTGAAATTGGTGGCAAAGAGAAGCACAAAGACAAACAAACAAACCCCCACAAAACTACTTTGTAGAAAAGTTTGGAGGACTGCATGATGCATTAGAGATGATCATGTGGAATACTTTGTCTCTTCCTCATTCAAGAACAGCTCAGTAAAGGTGCAACTATTCTTTCTGACCATTTAGTTTAGAAACTGGTTTATGTTATGAAAGTGCTTCTCTTGGTTTTATTCCTAAAATTTTTTAATAGTTTTCTTGGTAGTTATATGTAATTTAGAAGTACGTATGTTACAATATAGGGATTAATAGAATAAATTACACTTGATATGCAGAAACATGAAGTAGCAATACAGATTTCTTCTTTCTATATTAAGAACCCCATCTACTAATGACAAAATTTGCGTATCCATTTTGAGGTACGACATTTGCTGTGAAGTATGCATAAATTCAAATTTCTGAGTCTCCATGCTGATGATTGTAAATTCCATTATAAATGGTATCTTTAGGAATTAGAAATATTTAAGAAATATTAATTTGGAGTGAATATAATAACTATTACTAATTGGGCAATCTTGGATAGAAATTATCTACTTTAGTACTAAATTATTGAAATTATATTGATATTTTAAGGTTTGGCAGTGAGAAGATTGACTAATGAAACTCTATGAGAGGTGAAGTAAATGGAGAGAGAAAAGGAGAGTTCTATTTTTAAAATTTTGTTTTTACAAGTAGGAATTTAAAGAAATGTCATGAAAATCCATTTTGAGAAAGGAAACAGGAAAGATAGATAGAGTAAGGCAGTGTTCCAAGCCGTGTTACTAAAATTTAAGAAAAGTTTTAATGAAGTGAAAGTACTTGTAAAAGGTGAAATTAATGTGGCAAGTAGAATATATGAGCTTCAAGAGAGGCCACTTGGGTAGAGCCATACAGCAAATAAATACATCTATGAGAAGACAGAAAAAACCCAGAATTTTTGTTTATTTATAAATATATATATATTTTTTTAACTTAAAAACTTCATAGAACTCTCCATTCCTCTTGTACTTTTAGAATACCTGTCCCTTGTAAGAACTACTGTGCAGAAATACCGCCACATTTTTACACATTGTTGCTACAGAAGATGCCATAGAGGACTTAGAAATACCTCTAGCAATCAGCAGGATGTCTTAGGTCATTCGAAAAGGATAATGAGACTGCTGTATAAATAATACAGTTGGAATATAAGGAAACTGCTTAATTATCTATTTAGTTAGGTCAGGTTATGTGGCAGACCATTCTCTATGTGTCAGGAGTGGCATGTTGTCTACTGAAAGCCAAGTAAAATAAATGGAATAGCTAGAGGACTGCTGATGGCTGTGACACTGGAAAGAGCTGCACAGGATTAATCAAGGCTTATCATTTAAGAATAATGGAAGAGATTTCAGTAATACTGATCTGTTTCCTAGGAAAGGATAACGACATGCTATGGAAAACAAAGTTATTAAAGGGATAAGGAATACTATTTCAAGGACCATGTAAGTCTGTGTACCATAAAAGAGAATTAGGAAGTTTTCTGGGGATAGTTTAGAATTCTTTTTACTATCGAAAGAAGAAAGTAGGAGCAAATAACACACAAGGCAAGAGTTAAACCTTCATGAAAATAAACTAATTCTGGGGGAAAAAAGAGAATGTAGAGAATTTCCTTTTTTCTATAGACAAAACATAAAACCCCACATAAAGAAAATGAAACACCAGCAGCATAACTAATATAGTATACTTTATTGGTAATTAGGAAAAGGGAGATTAAGTAAAGGGTGCTTTTGATGTCTTAAAAATGTCAGCAAATGTCACAGAAGCTTTATGGAAATACTGGCTGGGCCTGTCAGCTGATTACCAGAGTTCACATAAGTTAGAAATAATTTTTCATCAGTGATGTAGTCCACAAAACACATTTTTTGAAACCAGCAATTAGCATTGCAGGGGAAAACAATTACTACGGAGTACAGTTCTTAATTTGTATCACTCAAGATCAGGATGGGCTTTTTGTCCCCAGTAAAAGTATTTTAGGAATAGAGTTCGCTGGGGCTGACGATGCTGTATTTTATGTATACACCATAACATGCAATTCTCTGTATGATTTGTGCCAGGATTTATATCCAAATCTGGTTATTTTGGTATTTTGCACTCTTAATAGTGGAATAAAATATGCTGCTCTGGTAGGAAAAGTTTAGATTGTAATTATAGTCACCTACACAGTGTTAAGAGAAACATGATTTAATTCAATTAAATTTCATTATGTGATTGTAATCCCCTATGAAATTGAGGTGCCCACAAGCTGTCTACAAGGCACCATTGTGGATAAATACCCAAACTGTCTCCAAGAACTTAACATGCTGGCATTCCACTCTTAAATGCCTGTGTAGTAAAGCATGAGGTGTGGGTAATAAACACAATGTGTTAAAGACCTGCGTACAGCTGCAGTACTGTGATTTTGTTGGGATTATGGATATTGGGTGGAATGACTTCCTTGACTGGAGTGTTGCAATGGAGGGATACAGACTCTTTAGGAAGGATGGGAAGGGAAGACAAAGAGAGGGAGTTGCCCTTCATGTGAGAGAGAAGCTAGAGTTCATGGAGCTCTACTTGTGGGTGGGAGAGGAGCCAATGGGGAGTTTATGGATTAGGATTAAAGGGGGGACAGGCAAAGTGACATTATAATGGCTGCTTGATATAGGCCACTTGACCAAGGAGAACAAGCAGATGAGGCTCTCTAGAAACATATAGGAGTGGCCTCACATTCACAGCCGGCCAAGAGACGGGATCCTTCCTCTCTGCTCAACACTGGCAAGGCCTGGAGTGCCGTGTCGAGTTTTAGGCATCCCCCTGCAAGTGATGGACACACTGGAGAGAGTCCAACAAAGAGCATCTCACATATGAGGAAAGGCTGAGAGAGCTGCAGCTCTTTGCACCAGCTGAGAGAAGGCTCGGGCAGATCTTACTGATGTACACAGACACCTGAGGGGAGGGTGCAAAGAGGACAGAGCCAGGCTCTTTTCTGAGCTGCCCAGTGACAGAACCAGAGGCAATGGGCACAAACCAAAAAGCAAAAGGTTCCTCTGAACATCGGGAAACACTTTTGCCCTGTGAGGGTGACTGAGCACTGGCACAACCATTCTGCAGTGTAATTTTATGTAATGATTTAAATTACAACTTCTTTGTTTAGTAACTAGTATATAGATAAAATTTTTCATAAGAATACTATTCCCTAGAATAACAGATCTCATAATTTTCTAAAAGAAGAGACAAACTTGATGTAAAAATAAAAGTATGAGTTGCATTTAAGAGTTTATACATATTCCACCTCTCTTCTACCACTGATCCTCATTTAATACCTTGCCTACCTGTTTAGGGTTATAAGATCTTTCTCCTGGGTGTATAGTCCCCGATTTCACTGTGATATAAATGAAGTCAAGATTGATCCAGGATATCTTCATCCCTCGTTGTTTTAATTGCTATGATTAGATATAGTATCAATTCAGACTCATCAGAAGTCACCTGAAATGTATGAAATAATATGTCAGCTCTCTCTTTCTCTCTCTTCCCTTCCTTGGGATTGAATTTAACAATACTACTCTATTATCATGAATATCACTCTTTTGGAGATTATTAAAATTGTTTTTATTCCTTAATTCTGATATACAACCTCCACTTAAGTTGACATTTTCCACTTCCTGGGTTGACAGACATTGTCATTTAGCTCTGTGTGATAAATACAGAGTATACATGAGGAGAAAATGCACATATCACAAAGGTAGAAAACCTTCAAAGCTCTTACCAGTCGATATGTTAAAATGATTTCAGATGGAAACAAAGACAGTCTTGTGTGACATGTTTTTAAATGGCCTCCAGCAGTAAGCAAAATAAATTAAACATCAATATTTTAAACGTGTTCTGCTTTTGTTTAAAAAAGTTTAGTGCTTTATATGTATAGTGCAAATTGTACATTAGGATATATAAAAACTAACTCTAATGGTTATTTTGTTAATAACTAGGCTACTTTAGGAAAACATATATAAGCATATACATAATAAAATAATTCTTGTTTACAAAAAAAAACCCCAAATCTACAATTGGTTCTTGCAACCACTTTTTTGTGATTAATGCAGAGAGCATAGGGATAAGTGGTGACTTTTCCTTAAAAAAAACTCAAAATAAACAGGCAAACCCCTAAGTTTTCAAATACATGAAGCTATTGTGAATTCAGTAAAAGAAAAGTATGTTCTCTTTCAGCATATTTGCCTTCCTAGGCTGTTCCTTGGTGGAATAGGGAGATTTTTCTGGAAACTACTTAATCCTTTATACAATATTTATTACAGATTTTTTATTTTAGTCAAAAACAAGCCAAAAAACATAACACATAAAAAATATGGATATGAAAAAACCTACAACCAAGTCTGAGGAAAATCTTATCAGATATATATATCTTCCTTCTGAGACCACAGGATAGTGTACAGAGACTACTCGTAGAAGTAGGAATGTAGGCTTGTGCCATATCAATTTCAGTAGGAGGAGAACCAAACAATGTTTCCCTGTTCAGTCCAGCGTTTTAATGAATGGGGACCTGAACAACTGCCATGGGTCAGGACTTTTTTTTTCTCTTTAACACAAGAATTCCCTTCTGCTTACTCATACCCAGACATCTATTGGAGGTGCCAGGAAGTAAGGGCACTTCAGGTCCACCAGCACTTCTCTGCTTTCTGTCTTTACCTGCTGTACAGACTATTTATTACATGAAAATTGGAAGACAACATGCATATTGGCTTATGCAAGAACTTTTTGGTGTATGAAATTCAATTAGTCTCTCATCTTAGCTCAATGCTTGTGTGTCTTCTGGAGTGGAAGCTATAACAACCTAATGAAGCTGAAACTTTCTTGTTCTAACTCTCTAAACGTCAGCTAAAGATCTTGGCTTGAGGAGGGAGTTTGGGTATTGGCACATTGGCTTAGTGCATCTATGAAAGACCTTTTGCTGCTGCTATTATGATGTGTCTTTAAAAAAAAAAATCCTGCTTTTCTCACCTGAAATCCTAGAATATTTTGTCAGTGACAAGACCATCTACCTTCTCTGGACTGTGACTCTTCCCTTTAGAATAAGCTATGGTAATAGAAAAAAAATACAAATCTACTGATGAAAAAATATATTTGCTGTATGGTTAGTTTCTGGAAATTGAGAATCTTCAAGATTATATTAGTAGTGAAAATTGTAGGGAGCTGTGAAAGTTATAATTCTATTTATGTGATAGATATTTCTCCCAGGGATGTGGAAAGAAATGTTAAAAAGGTATATTAATTATAATTTATCTCTTACCATTTTAAAACATTGGCAAGAACAGAAATTTTGAACGTCAAGGAGCTGCTGTGATCTTCATCAATAAAAACGGTGGAAAATATTTTTATCTTTCCTTTTCATAATGAATCAAGTTAAGCAAATACAGTCTGAAAACAGCCTGCACTGCAGACTACAGTTTTTTATTTCTGTTTCTTGCAAAAGAATTTCAGAGTACTCCTCATCTTACATTACTTGTTGTGCTTCCATTTTAGTTTGCTCACCCCTTATCTTTCCCAGTCTCACAAAGCATTCTTTTTAAAATCTGTCTTTTTCCTTTCTGCCCGTCTCCTCTTAAATAAAACACAATAGCGCAGTCCTGGCAAACTGACAGTATAACTGAGTGAGAAAATTTAATGTGTGTCTGAATAAAACTTAATGCAAATTACAGAATCACTGAAAAGAGTTGCTTAAAATGTTATCTTTTGGATAAATTTAGATAAGTGAACCTCTTTGGTGAGCAAAATGTGGCTTAAAGCCATGACTGTTAAATCTTCCAACAGTGAGAATACCACACAGGATATGAGCTGGTCTGAAAATCTTTTACAGTAAGTGCATCATTTAATAGTTCAGTTCATGATGCTTAAAATAAATATCTCCATTGTGGGAATTCTATATCAATTATTTTTTGCTGACTTCATGTCAAATCTGCCCACCGTTGTGATTATGTTTAGAGAGACAATAATTATTATTCAGTCAAGTTGCTAATGTTAAATGTGCACTCGAGCACTGAATGAAATGGCAAATGCTTCTATGGTGTATTTTGGCTTCACATTGCTAATAAAATTACTTAGGAAAAAGCTAATAGGTTACAATTTGCCCTGAAATTTGTTCTCAGAATTAGGAGACACTCAGGACTTACTTGTATAAAATCTAAAAGGTAGAGTAATTCAAGAGTGTACTGAGGTCTCACTGTTATTATGATTAAATTGAAATATTGACATATTGCTGAGGAAAGTATAAAAAAATTTGCTACACTATACAATTAAAAATGACTACTATAAAGTAAGAGAGTAAGAGTCTACTTAGTAAGTTAATATTAAAACAGTCTGTCATTTTGCAAAGACTGCAAAAACTTTAAACTGTATTGGAAAGTGTCCTATACATTATAGTATATTAAATTAAGATTAAAAAACAACTTGAACTGTATTAATACCTACAGTTTTTTTTCTAACTAGAGGGAAGTTTCTTAATACATTGTCATATATGGTGTCTAGTTATTTGAATACCAATCACTGAAAAATCACAGAGGGACTTCTGAATCTGAAATTCAAATAGAAATAGGTGTGACAAGTCTTAAAGTCTTTATCTGGCATTGTCATAAATCATTTCAAATTCCAGAGGTAGCTTGTATGATAAAATAGATCTGACTAGCCCAATCTTCTGTGTTTTTCACTGTAGCATCTTGTCGCTTTTTGGTGAAAATAGGATTAACGCTTTGTATGCCATTAGAAAAAAGGTCCACCTACTTTATATTCATTTCGGAGGATTTCAGAATTGGGTGGAACTCATGGGGGAAGGTGGGGAGAAATCCAAAAATCCTGAGTAGACAGGTTTGATTTGAATCATTGGATGTCAATTAACATGCATTTTCTGTGCTGTAATTTTCAAAGCAGAATTATGTTGCTCAATTAAAATCTTCTGAAAGTATTTTTACAAAGGTCTTTTACAGATCTAAAAAGTTATTGAGCTCAATTTGATTGGGGCATCTTTTAATGAACTAATTTTATTTATGGTTGCATTTACCCTAAAGAAGAATGTAGTGTGTTAATGAACTCTGGGGTTTTTACCACAATTGAAGAAAAAGTAAATCTGTCTCTTAAAACCTGCTTTTGTCTCTGTCTTGAATTGATAATTAAGTTTCATTTTTAAGTATTCACATAACACTTCATTTTGTGGCCCTCTGTAAATATCTTCTGTTTAACAAGACCTTCCTTTTTATTTAAATGAAATCCTTCTGGATTAAAAAGTTTGTTCAACCAATTTAGATAGAAGATATGCAAAAATGTCTTTCATGGTAATTGCAATTACTGTGTGATGAAACAGAGCTGTATATAAAATAATACCAACTGACATTCTGATTTCCTATAAAGTGAGAAAAAATATGCATAAAATACGTAAACCAGTGCAGCTGAAAAAGGAAGTATTTCTGTGGAAGAACAGCAAGAAATTCACTGAAACAGGAGTTTGCAAAATATCAGTGACAGATATGAAAACAAAACCACATCTTCACAGCTGATCATTTTGTGCGATGAAATTGCTAAATGAAACAGATGTCTTTCCATTTCTTATCTTGGCTGGCATGAATCACAGATGCCCATTAGCTAAAATAACTATAGGAAACACTTTATACTAAAAGCAGCAGAGAAATATTTCACAGAACATATTTTTAGTACTCGAGTAAAATGAAAAAACTGCAGCGCTGATTGACACACTGCTCATGCATTTCAGAGCTGGGTAATAATTCACCGTACAGGGCTATGAAGCACCTTGGGCAGTCTTTAGTCACCTTGATTCCTCTAGTAACATCTGGATCGAATTAAGAGCTAAAAAAAACAAAACAAGAGGTATTCTCTTTCCTTTTTTATATACACTACACATTTTCACCCCTTGAATTATGTCTGGAAGACTTGCTCATTTTATCTGTAGATTTGTGTTTCCTAATTACCCCAAAAGATCTGAAATGTTATTTTGAATTTGAAGTCTTTTCTACGATAACTCTGGACTCTTATGTATATACATATAATTTAAATTGGATTATTAAACCGAAGGCATTATTAATTTTTTTAGAGAACACAATGTGACAGCTTAAAGTGTTCTTCTAAACTATGAAGGTTGGGACTCCTTTTAAACATATTACTGTGAAGTGCAACTCTCAGCTCCCTAGAAGTCTTTATGTGGATTTCTCAAATCCGCTTAAGTATAAAGTTTGAATTTGGCAGAGGTAATAGGTTAATAATTTTGTGGGTATAAAAATATTTTTTAAATCACCTTACTAAGATACATAGCTACAGGAGAGGCAGTGGAAAATCATCAGTGATGATACTACCTTACATATTAGACAAATAACTATGTTAAAAGATCTTTATATGCTGGATTGGATCTAAATATAGTTGTTCAAAAGCTTAATATTTTTTAGTGCAGGGATTTTCTTAGTTTTCTGATTTAGTTCACTACACTGTTCAGGCTTCTAGTGCCTGGTAGTATTTTAAGGCACCAAAATATGATTATTGGGATTGCTAAATTATTTTACAAGTTCCTGGCAAGTTTTTGCTAAATATCACTATCCAAAACAATTTCCATGCATCATTTGTATATTAAATTTGGCCAGACACACTTGCTGGGAACTGTTAGCATGGAGTTATGGTATTCTGGAGATAAATTATTAGAATGGATTTTGCCAGGCTGCTAACTGGTTTCTGAGTCAAAGATCAGGCACTGCAGCACTGATACACTATTGTCAACTTTTGTGAGAATTTACAATACCAGACCTGGCTTTGGAAGGCATCTGGGAAAACTGCAATGTGCCCATTTAAAGATCCCTCTCAAACAGGACCTTATTTTATATTTCTGCCATACATCTAAGGAATGCTCTTACCATGCTCTTCATCACTCTGCTGTGAAAATATTTCATACAGTGGTCTTGGACCAGCAATGACTTCCTAGGACCAAAATGATTTTGAAGTGAAATTATATTTTAGGAAGACATGGAAAAGAAAACACTTAAGGGCTACTTACACTAAATGACATTTTAAAATTAAACACAGCCTGGAAGATACTGTCGGGTGAAAGGGTTGAAAGGTCAGGTGAAAGGCATGAAAGGTCACAATTTTTGTGGGCCATCAGGGGAGGAACATGAGGGATTAAAGTTCACTTAAAAATTCATTCCTCAAAAGAGGCATGAGAATGACTTGAAACCTTCTGTTTGAAGTCATCTAGAGAAACAGAAGAAAAAGAAAGAAAAATATTTATTTGCAAAAGATTTTTCTTAACATCTACCTTCCTACTCTTTATGTTTGGTGGAGTTTCCTACTTTTTGGTTTTTTATTTATTGTAGAAAGAAAAGAAGCAGTAAGAAAATACTTTGTAAAGTAAACATACATGTAATGTAAGCAAAGTTTGATAGGTCTATATACTTTTATGTAGAAAATCAAACTTCAGAACATGATAGTGTTCAAATTTCTACAATTAAGTTTTTGTTCCAAGATTCCTGGTGAGTTCTGTCTGTTCCAAATATTTCAAGTCTGTGGGAAATATTCAATGTTTGAAAATTTTTCACAGCATAGAGGTTTACTGTTTGACTTCGGCTTATCCTGCCAGTCCACTCTGCATGTTTGGTTTCAGCACAAAAGACGAGGAAAGACACATTCAAAACCATAATAATTGAATATTTTTACTTCTAATACTTAAAATGGATGCTATGGAAGACAATATGAGGGCATCATAGATGAAAAAGAGAAATATTTTCATGGCTACATAGAAAGGGGAGTATTTATGCTATGCTACATGTATAACATTTTTCATGGTCTGAAATGTAAGCTCAAATTAACAAAAACTCTTCACATGACTGAATATAATCTAACTGCAGATCTACTCAATGTTGTCATTACATATGCAAATTACTATTTTTAGAAAGAAAAAAATGCTCTAGGTCTGAAACTGGAATATTCTGGTATTTCTTGGGTGTGCTTTTAAACATGTTTTTATATTTGCATTTCATTTTTGTAATAAGAGCTTCTGCTTTATTTGATCCTTCTGCTGAACTCAAAAATAAGTTTACAAAAAAGAATATATTTCATGGTGAAAATAAATCTGAGTGCCAGGTTCTTCCAGTTAATTATGGAATGAATGAGATTGGAAGAACCTTACCAAAAAGGTGCTAAGAGAAATTATGCTAAGTGTATCCAAAAGATCGAAGGAGCCACCATCCACACTACTGTACTGAACAACAAAACATAATTGAATAATTTTTCGCATAAAGGCAGTCAGTACTGCTAGTTATATATGTGGAGTTCAGCTCTATACAACTTATATAATGGGCGTTAGATTAATACTGAATGCTTAATAAATGTGGGGATTTTTCCTTTAGGTTATTTGCATGAGTTGGTGGAGTGAAATTGATAATGACTTAAAATGAGATGCTCCCCAATTTAGAAGAAATATAAATAATATGAAATGAAATTTAAAATAAATTATTATTTCATGAAACCAGTGGTTCTGTTTTCCTTAATTGTCTTGTATTTAGCCATGTTCTTTATCTGCTTAGTGAATTTACAACTAGCACAGCAGTTGTGAATTTTTAATAGGATCTCTTCAAGGAAAGAAAAGGTCAGTATTAACATAAAAATCTTCTTTAAGAACTGTGGTGCAGAGGTTTCTTAGCAGAGAACAGGTGTTTCTGCAAAATCAAAATCTGCCAGAACAGTCAAGTAAAAAAGATTCTTGGAGCTAAGTTAGGAGACTGGCTGTCAGTCAGTGGTGAATGAAAATTACTTTCTCAATGGTATTAACCACATTTGTTGCACACAGAATAATTTAACATATAATAATGATTTTTAAAAACCTCCATCCTTTTCATTGCTTCTAAACAAAATGCTGTCTTCTTCCATTTCAGCTTCATTCTGATCAGGATAAGGGAGATGGATCCCTCAAATACATTTTGTCAGGAGATGGGGCTGGTACTCTTTTTATAATTGATGAGAAAACAGGAGACATTCATGCAACTCGGAGAATTGACAGGGAAGAGAAAGCCTTTTATACCCTGCGTGCCCAAGCTATCAATAGAAGAACTCTGAGACCAGTGGAACCTGAATCTGAGTTTGTCATCAAGATCCATGACATCAATGACAATGAACCAACATTTCCAGAAGAAATTTACACTGCTAGTGTTCCTGAAATGTCAGTAGTAGGTGAGTTCTCTATACTGAGGCACAAATGCCTTTTCTCCATCACTTGACAAATTATTTCCCCATCTTCTCAAAAGTCAGTCATGTACAGAATTCTACCTGATGGGTTAAGTATTTTTCATTTTGACTTGTTTGTTCAAATATTGAAATTGCATTCAGAAACAGATTTTTATGATCTGAGATCTATTTCTACCTGGAATATCCTAATTAGTAGCTTTACAGTTCTTTGGAATATAAATATTAATAGATAGTAGGTAATGGTGAATCATCCTCCTCCTTAGGAACTGTTAGAATAAGATGACTAAATTAGCCCACTGAAAGCTCAATACATTTTTTTCTTTCATTTCCACTGGAAGCTCCCAGTGGTGATAAGCACTGAGCAGAGAGCTGTCTCCACTCTCTTTGTGGGTGAGAAAAATTATGTATTGACTCATGTGCTGTTGATGCACTGTCTGAAGGTAGACACCCTCTTTATTTTCTCTTCTTTCCCTTTTTTACTGTATAGACAAATCCTATTGTGCTTTCACTTCCTCCCTTAACCCCGTCCATGAATGACACCTTCACGAATATTAAACAGCTGTTCAAGTTAATCTTTCTTCTGTTTGCAGTGTGTTTTCAGTTCCTGTCTTAACTAAAAAGTTGTGGCCTGGATCATGCCAGCTGGTGAATTTTATAAACAATAAAATTTTGGAATATGAGCTATTATTGATATTAGAGCATACAATTCTTCAGGAATAGTTCTGAAAAACTTAAAAATATATGAAATTTCTTTTAAAAATTGATACTTATTCATCATATAACTGTAGCTGCTATAATATTAAATTCAAAAAATTCAGAAAACAAACAAGGAATTCAATATAATTTGTGTCTATTATTACCAATTGAATTACATCCACTGCCTGAATAGGTCAAACAGGTGTTTTAGATGACTAAATTAGCCTGTTGAGATGATTCATTTTTGAGATTCTTTATATATACAGGTATTGAAGATTTAGTACTTACTTTCCAAGGCCTTGGAAAGTGCTAAAAGAGCAAGAAAATAAATAATTATTGGAAGAGAATGACCTCAGCAAATTTGTGCAGCAATGCATGGAAGCATAGTACTAATAGTTTTTTATTCTTAATATTTCAGTCTGCGTTCAGTTTGTGATTGAATCATTTTTTAAAGTTCCAGCATTCAGCAAATGGTTTTTATTATGAAGGAAAATAAATTTTAAAAAAGAAAGATAAAGAAATCTGACAGATGACTCTATAGGCCTGAACTGAAATCTCATCAAATCAGCCCAAGTAAAGAGGAGAACTGAAAAGCCTTCCACCTCTACTGTTCCAAAATCTAACAAAATGTAATACCAATTTACTAATGTATTGGTCAATTTTCTAAATTTCCATTAACATATGCAGCTTTAGGCAGAGCATCTTGAAAGTGCATCCTGAAAGAACATTGCTGCATTTTCTAGGGAAGCCTATGGCAAGATTACAGTAGGGTTGAAAAAGTATGTCTTAGAGTTTCCACTTTATTTCTCATGTTCTTTCTATAAATTCCAAAACACATTGTTTAAAACGTGATTGGAAAGATTTGAGAAAATTACTCAGTGTTTTCATTAAATATTATGCTATTATATAATATTCAGTTATAAGCTATTGATTCTTAATTTTATCGGTCTCAATTCCATAAATATCTTTTTCTTTAAGTGTTCTCAGATGTTCACAGCATTATTTCAATAATTCTAAAGTATTCAGATTGCAAAGTTCCAGTGTATCTGTACCTCTGTACATAGATCATAAAATTTTGAAACTGCAAAATGTCAGCATTACAACAACAAAAAAATGAGATAAGATGATAAGAAAAATATTTAGAAACCAATAATGTATAGAAAAACATAGAGTAACCAAAAAAAGCTTGGGTGCACTTAGTGTGTTAGCCTTGTATCTTGCATAAATAGCTGTGCTGAAACAAATGGACTTTATTCTGTCAATAAAATTATAATAATTTAGAGAGTTATAACTCAGTTCAAATCTATCATGTTCCCAGATTTTATAAATGTGCCCATTCAGCTGCTAGAGTGACTGTCTGACTACCTGACAGGTAGAATTTGCTTTTAGGTTTATTACTTTTAGCTTTATGGCTGATCCCTAGAGGTATATATTCATCTGTGGTCCATGAGAGAATGACATGATTTTATAAAGTATTCATCAAAGTTGATTCATTTCTTCAGAACACTAATTTAAATCTTCAACTTAAAAAAATTTACCCAGTAATCTCAAAACTAAAGGCTGAATGAAGAAGGGGAGAAATCTTCTAAAAGAATAAGCTGCATTAAACTTTTGAGAAAAATAGAATTAATCAGAAATTTTGAAATCATTATGTTTAAAATACTTCACATTTTCGTACAATAACAATATATTACCACATCATTAATTACAAAATATTTTTAAATTATTATTTTTTCTGATATCATACAATTCAAGCATTTTTAGTACAGCAACTTACATGAGAAATTTATGAAAAAAGAAACAATTATATTTGCTATGACAATTTCACTTCCCCATCCAAAGGTAAATAGGAAGAAATTCCTACATTTCTCTGTTTTTCTCTCTCTGGATTATTTTTATTTTTTTTTAGTTATGGTATTGTGAGCAGCCCATTACTTGCCCAGTACTGTTGGCCATGGGCTAAGGATTGTCAGGTTTGATGTAAGGAATGCAAATAAAAATTGCAGTCTTGGATGTAATTGCACTGTTGCATTGAATGTCTCCTGTAGTACTCACTTCTGTGAGAATATAGGAACATTTAATCTTTCTATAAGTGTCTGCAAGCATTAAGAGGAGTTTATGATATAAATACTTTCTCAGTGATAGGTACCAGAGGGATAAATTACAAAGCTAAATTACTATGGCCCTTACCTGAGTAGATATGAGTTATGTAGTCCTATAAAAAGTATGGTACTATCAGGACTGTAATATTTTCATTATCTAATCCAGCGTAGTCAACATAGTATGGCACTGTGCTATATATTGGGAGTCTGAGACAGAGAGATACTACTGGAAACACACCCTGCCTTTCCTGGATCAGTCCTGTCAAAGAGACAGCACCATGCAAAGGATTCCCTATCCTTACTCTGTTCCACTTTGCTGAATGCGGTGACTTAAGGGACAGGGGAGAGTGGTGACAAGTTCCTGCTCAGTCCTGCAGGTGCATCTGCGCTGTGACTACCTCGCTGTCACAGGTGCCCTTGCATAACAGGCAGAGGAGGTGCTGATCTCCCCTCTCTGCTGATTTGCAACAGGACACAAGAAAATGGAATGAAACTGTGTCAAGGGAAGCTCAGATTGGACATCAGGAAAAGGCTCTTCATTGAGAGATTGCTCAGTCACTGGAACAGGCTCCCCAGGAAAGTGTCAGAGTGTCTTGAATGCTTCTCTTAGTCATATGGTTTAGTTTTAGATAGTCCTGTGATAGGCAGGAAGTTGGACTTGATGATCCTTTTGGGTCCTTTCCAATCCAGTATATTATATGATTCTATGATAGAATTATCCACTAAAATTGCATCAATATTTTTATAGAATCCCTTGCACTCCTGCTACTATTGGTACATACGAGTTCAATAGTTTGCTATCAATCAGGTGTGAAGGCTGGACCACTAGATAGACACATAAACATACCCAATGTTTTTTAAAATACCAGTTTATTCAAACCAACTACATAGAGAAAGATCCTTTTTATATATAAGTAGGATTGGTGAGTGGCAATAGTAAAATGGGATGAAAAGCAAAATAAAAGATATGCCACTTTCACTACCAAAGCTAAAAGAGGACCTGGTGCAGATAGATGGTAACAGAGATCAGATGTCATGCTTCTTATTGGAGGACACACCACTGGAACAATTCTCTTTGTTCATTGTTTCCAAGTCCTGTCAAGGTTGTCATCAACTTTTATATATATTTTCACCCCACAAGTGATGTTTTACAGATCATAAATATTTGTTCTTTTTTTTCTTTGTCATACTTTAAATCCATGTCAGTCTTTAATATGACTAGTAATTGCAACTTGTATGTGTGCCTTGTATTTATGTTATGCTGCAACCGCGTTCTCAAAACCTCGGCCATCATCTGGTGACTGCATTCTCAGTCCTGGTACTGAATATCAATGTTTCAAATGGGCTTAATCTTATCTCTACTTTAAGAAGTGTCAAAAAACGAAAAAGTGAACTGTTCTGTAGTTTTGCCTCTGTGTTGTCTATTTCTACACATCTGCACTGCAGCTACAATGATGAGGTGTTCATATGAACCTTGTATGCACCTATCTGAATACCAGAAAGAAGACAAACATGGTATCACATCATACAAAGAAAAGAATGAATAGCAAAAACTTGAAGTGATTGAAATCTGTGCACCCTTGGAGTACAGAGTTTGCTCCATCCTGAAGATCCCCATATTAGAAGGAACAATAAGATGATCAGAAGGTCAGAAAAACACTATTTAGTCTTTATCTACTCCATATGCCTCCATCCATAATGTATCAAATCATGATGTAGCCATACACCAACCTTTTTCCGACCACAAACAGCAGTTTTTATTTCTTCCTCAGGCTGTGGTACAAACCAGATGGACACCTGAGAATATGGCTGTTTCTATTATTAAAGAGTGTCTTGACAAAGGTCCATCAATTCTTTGTTGTCTTGTTCATCTTTCTTCTGTTGCTCACTAAATGTAGAAAAGGCAGAGATAAATGGGCCAACTTCAGGATCTTGCAGCTGGGTCGATATCCTAGAAGACAACTTTTTCTCCTGAAGTCTTTGTACTGATTACTGGATATTTAATCTTCTTTCACTTTTTCCTTTCCTTACTTTCAGAGTTTATGACCCAGAATATTCTTATGGTTTTGATGACTGTCTTCTGCTCTGTCCATCATATTTTCCACCTATGTCTTTCTGCTCATTTGGAGATTGCTTTTCAGAACTGCAGATAGTCTATTTTCCTCTAGATGGATTTTCCTGTGGATTTTGCCTATTAGTGTATTTTAGAAAAGTTTTCAGAACTTTCTATTTAGACCTCTTTTTTATATATTTATATAATCTTCGCAGCCTATATATTTTCTAATCATTCCTTATCCTTATTGCATCTTGTAACTTTCCTGCTTCTAAATTAGGTACATCAATATCTGCTTCAGAAGATGTAACCTCCTTCTGGGTTTGCGTGTGATGGGCAGGGTGCCCTGTTGGCCTGTTATCTCTACCTTTTGTTACATGTTTTTCTTTCTCTTCAGACAGCAGTTAGAGCTGCTTAACTTTCTGCCTTGGCTTCTTATATACTCCCTCGTTAGTGCTGCTCTCCAATTCCCAATTCTTAGTCCTTTCTGCCATGGAATCAATCTTACAACACTTCCTTCTGGCTTCCTATTAACAAAGATATTTTAAAATCTTTTTTTTTCATATAAAGTTCTCTCAACAAACCCTTGTGTGTCTTCTGACTTACGACATTTCAAAAACCCAAATTATGATTTTTTGGATTTTTTACCAAGTTTGATTTCACTCTGCACACAAATCCTGCCATAAGGAGATGGAAAAAAAAGTTAAAAACAACAACAACAACAAAAGAAAAAAAAAAAAGAAAAAACACAAAAAAAAACCCACCTCAAGATAAAGCATTCTTTTTCCTTAAAAAGGACATCTTAAAAGAATTGAAATTATCCACTCCTGTGCTTGTTTACAAAATATTGTTTTCTAAGTTACAGGAGTACCATGTAGTCAAAGATCTTTCTGGCATTGAATTCTCTGAAAATGCACCCCTTTTCACTTCTTTTCTGTATTCTGCAGCTTGAAATAGATTTTTTCAGGAGAAAACGTTATTATTTCCAGGGAAAATAGGTGTCATTATTTCCTGTCTTTTCCACTAGAAAGAACAGAAAATTTCTATTAATTTGGCTTGTTATTTGTATGGATAATTTATTATGGAGGGTACTTGCTCTAGTTAAATATCACATAACTCAGCTGGGAGTAAAGAAAACAAAATCTAAGTTTAGAATCCAGCTCTGCAGTGGATATTTTGTGGATTCTTTTTCCTAGATAATTATTTCCAGGGATTTTTATCTAATATGTATGCATCATAAACGAATTGTGAGGTCAAAGTCATTAATACTTGTATTGTATTTGAAGATGCTTGCAGCAAGCATCAGCAAGGGCCAAATATATTAATTACTGTTATAGTCCTAGACCCTAGGGAGAGTCAAACACTATAATTAAAGTTATGGTAAAATATGCCTTCTGAGAACTACAATAATCTGACAAAAGACTGTTTGTTTCTGGGCCAGGTTTACCACTGTTGAATTCTAGTTCATGGTATAGTAAAATTGGCAATTATGCAAGCAGAAAATAACAGAATTCACTGGTGTGTTATTAATAACATAGATGGTGCCATATTCATAGATTCTTAGAATGGTTTGAGTTGTAATGGACCTTAGAGACCTTCTAGTTTCAACCCCCCTGCCATGGCAGGGATGCCACCCACAGACCCGGTTGCTCAAAGCCCCATCCAACCAGGCCTTGAACACTGCCAAGGATGGGACATCTACAGCTCCTCTGGGCAACCTGTTCCAGTGCCTCACCACTCTCACACTAAAGAATTTCCCCCTTACATCTAGTCTAAACCTGGTCTCTTTCAGTTTGAAGCCACTCGCCCTTGCCCTATCACTACATGCTGTAAAATGTCCATCTCCAGCTCTCTAGTATGTTATCACTGTCTCCTTTATGCACTCCTGTAGAGTTCAGATTAGGCTTTAAATTCTGAAGGTCAAAGACCCATTTTATCAGAAGCAACCTGTGACTATGTAAAAGACAGAGCAAGGCCTAGACCAAGATCAACCGAGATGATCACTAAGTGATCCCTATACTGTAGTTTATAAGCCCTGGCACAGCTGATCATCTTCAATGTCTTTGGATTTCTGGTCCAGGTTTTAGACCAGAACAAACAACATATTTGTTTTATTGAGCATCAGTGATCTTCAGTGTACTGAAGCAAAGCAAAACCAGCTGGTGGTTTGACAGCTGATGTGTGCAATGTAACTGATACCCTGAATAGCACTACTCCTGTTCGCTTCTTGACATGGCTTCTGTCAGGTTTTTAACGGGAATTGCTGATCCCCCCTGCGGAAGCTTAGAGAGCACATTTCTTTTCCTCTCATAGCAAGGGCCAAGATCAAAGGGGAGTTCTGCATCCTGAATGGCACTTGAAAGTGCAGTGGTGCCCTTGCACTTCTCCTGCCAGGTACCTGACCCATAAAAGCCAAAGAGCTGAGGTAACATTAAAAAGTTAAGTTCATCCTTACTGCTTTTGGGTACTGGAGTGTACATTGTCCTGATCATAACCCACCAGTTGCACTGTGTGATAGTGATGAAATTAAGGAGCACAAGTCTTTTCCCACACACTTTGAAGGGAATAGGTGCAAATCTACAGTTTTCAGAAGTTTCTGATAGTTTTTGGGGGGGTATATATATGCAGCTATGTTCATTGCAGCTGGAGAGAAGCATAGATTAAATAATTTGCTCAGTTTCGTGTGCATGTCTACTGAAATAGTCGTAATTAATACATATTCATTATGACACTCAAATAAGGCAGCAGTAGCTGTTAGACACATATTATTACATTTAAAATGGAAATATTTTAATTCATTTTAAAGTTGTTAAACACGTTCTTCAGTTTCCTTCCAAATTATTCTTCAAAGTTGATTCTCCATATTCTTTTAAACTAAAATGAAACAAAAGTCTCATACAATTGACCTATTAATAGATACGTCTAGTTTGCACAAATGAAGGAAATGTGAAAACTAAAAAAAAAGAAATTATTCGGTTACATGTAATAGAGACAAAGTATTTCCTTTCATGGATTTGCAATGTAGAAGTTTCTGATTAATACATCATGCTGTTGTGACAGATGTCTTGATAATGACGGTTCTCTGTTTTTATGGATATGAAATGGAGGAGTTGTAAACTTTACTTGTATAATTCCATGTTGGTCAGTGTACTCAGTGGCTTGAGGGATTTTTGCCTTTTTTCTAATTTGCAGCACTTCAGTTACTGAATATGATTTGTCTTATCCTTCTTTTACACAACTCTGCTATTTCAGAGAACGTGTTCCTTAGGAACAAGTATACACTCTAGCACTGCAGTTTACTATATAGTGGGATGGTCAAAACCTGCATTTCAGAATCAAGGCAACAGTCTTCAGAACTTAAATATTTCAACAGAAAGGGCTATTCACCTTTTAACAGAATAGTTATATAGACATATATCTACACTTGGAGTTCAGTGCGGCTGAAGACATGAGACATTTGTGAATCATGAAGAGACAACGCTTTTAGAACAGAACTATCACCCCTACATTCTTGTTTTGAAAACAGTGATCAGATTTTCAGGTTCAGCCATGTTCCAGATGGTCACTAAAGCAATCTTTAATACAATAGAAAGTTATGTTACTTTCTCTCTACTTATGCAGCAATTTTTATCTTTTAAAATTTTATTTTGTGTTTGGGGCTTTTCTCTGTTAAATCTGTGATTCACTCCATTTGAATATGGCATAATATAACCAGGAATATGCATGGTTTGCCTTCTTTATGAGATGCCAGTACTTTTAGGGACTCATTGAAACAAGTATTTCTGTTCTCTAGCAGTTGAAAACTGAACATTTCTGAGAATTCATCTCTGTTTCAACAGTTAGGCGTGTGCTCATTCTCTTGATATTGCTGCTATGATTGAAAAATTTACTTGTAAAAAGCAGATTTGTCGTCCTGTCATGAAATCCCAAATAAATTGAGAAAAAGCATTTACTTTTACTTGTTTTTCTATTTATGTTAGAATAAATAAGTAGTGTAGACAAACAATGAGAGGGAAAAATAGTTGTGCCAGGTGTCTTGAATTTACAGGTGCTTTATTTCATATTTGGTAGTATTTGGTGGGGAAAAGAATTTTGAAAGAATTGGGATAAAAGGAGAAACAAGTTTTAAAGTCTTCCAGTCCTCAGAGTAGCCCATGGCTAGCCAGTCATATGCATAAGATGATATTTTTCCTTTTTTTTTTCCAATTCTTTCATATATATAATTAAAATAGTATCTGCATTTTATGGATGCACAATAGGGGGGATCCTTGTTCATACTTTATTTCTCTGATGGAAGAGTTGAACAGGGTGCAGAAGATATTCTGATGGAGGAAAACTGTCAGTGGTGATGGCAAACATTTCATGTTTTGAAGGACTGGTATATTCTACTAAAATTTAGATAAGGTCTTTAAGGTTAGGAAATTTTTTATAATCTAAATAATCAGCAGATTTCAAGGTCCATATGACAATGTTTCTTCTGGTAGTATCTATCTATAGCAACACTTAGAAAGCAGGGAGAACTCAAGAATTGTTTTTCACAAGTTCCAATGATCTGTTTAATCATCTTTTTCTGTCATTTCCTGCATGTGTAGTTTCATATCATCCTGATATTACTGAAGAAAGTTAAAGAAAAGAAAAAACAAAACAAAAAACAACAACAACAAAACAAACAAACAAACAAAAACAAACAAACAAACAAAAAAAACCAACCAAAAAAACAAAACCAAAACCCACCACAAAACACCCCAAACCTGTTCTAGGCAATGGAAAGCAGGTATTTATTGCAATAAAAACAAATGTCTTCTGAAAAGAGGTTGTAAATACATGAAATTATTGTAGCAAGGTAAAGATAAAAATTCAGCTCAGACATAGCTGTTGTTTACATTTGCTAATTAAATCTTAATCACACTTGTGGAATTGGGGAAGTTTATTTTCAATTTATGTAGAAGGAGACTGGAAATAAGGAAGAATGTGCCTAATGTTGACTATAAGATCACAAATATATTTGGAAAATCCATTCGATATTAGCTGAAATTTTCTTTGGTGTCTGTTGGAACGGAAATAGATGCTCTGAGACCTCCACATAGTGTCATGTGCAACTAAGTTGGCTTTGGATGTTTCAGGTACTTCTGTAGTCCAAGTTACAGCTACTGATGCTGATGACCCTTCATATGGAAACAGTGCCAGAATAATTTACAGTATACTTCAAGGGCAGCCATATTTCTCTGTGGAACCAGAAACAGGTAATGAAAATTTTCACTATTTTCATTTGCCATAAACTTTAAACTTTTTCTTTCATTTAAAAGACCTTAGGTCACCCAAAAATTTTAATTTAAAACTAACTGAAGAAGCACTTCTTGCTTTTTTCTCATGATTTATAATTTTTATAATACATATAAAAACTCAAGAGTTATTACATCTGAAATTATGAAGTATAAGTAATTTTACAGTGGTACTATTTATAGCTTAAGATCTAAATAACAACATTTCTGATAATGGCAAGAATAAAGGTTTGTTCTTAGAAAATATTGTTCTTTTTTTCCTAATGATTCTACTTGGATTAATAAAAGGTTTTCTTTCTCCTAAACCTTGTGCATAAATATCTTGAATCATTTTTAGCACGAAACTGGAAAGGGACCTGTGATGTAGAACAAGTATTCAACCAAGACATAGCTGTACTAAAGACTAGTGTAATTATAAGACTACGATAAAACTCATGGACAGAAATTTGTACTTTGAAACATTATATGAATATTTTAGAGATTTGTTTCAAGATTAATGAAAAAAAAAAAGATGCAGCAGATTGCTGCATATAAGCAACAAATACATTATTAGCAATTTTTTTTTTCTGATTTATTTCTTTTAGGCATCATCAGGACTGCGTTGCCGAACATGAACAGGGAAAACAGGGAGCAGTACCAAGTAGTTATCCAGGCAAAGGACATGGGAGGCCAGATGGGTGGATTATCAGGGACCACCACCGTGAACATCACTTTGACCGATGTCAACGACAATCCACCTCGCTTCCCCCAGAGTAAGCTGCATTTAATAGTTGACTTGTGCTGTAAGAGTTAAGCAATCACCATCTGGTTTAATTTAGAGTAAATCTAGATTATGGGGCACATATAAGCAAAAGGCTTGTGTGCTGATTATTATTATTAAAGCAGTATATTAAATATTACAGCATTTGTTTGTTAGAAAACAGTTACATGATCAAAGCACTGCAGTAAACCTGGAATTCCTCCCAGTAATATGGGGAGCAATAGTAGGTGGACTCTTAAGAGCATTAGAGCAATGTTTTTTCTTTCCTTACCTATTGCTTAAATCCTACATGCTCTCCCACTGGAGAATAAAACATGTTGTAATTCCAGATACGCAGAAATGTTTGAATTGAAGTATCTGCTGAAATATTTAATCATGAAGAATGTGGAAAAGAAATTACCTGAAGGGAATCAAACAGATTTGTACTTTTTCAGCTATAGAGCTACAAAACATCACAGAAAATTTCCCAAATTAAAGTAAATGACATTTAACTTTTTTAGGGTTTTTTACAGCTTTAGTGAAGGTTTATATAATGCTTTTTTGCCTTTTGATAATACAGCAGTCAAGACTTTGTAGCTTCAAACTAAAATGTAAAAAATGTTCTTGGTCTCTGTCTAATATGGAAATATTAAACTATGTAGCATCAAACTTGTAACAGTTAAGCATTTTAAATACATATGAAGCCTTTCGCATAAATTGAAGTTGCAATATTTGCAGGATGATTTAGACTTACTTAATGCGTAAAGGATTTAGAGTATCCTCACCACACATTTTATACACTCTCTATAATTCTACTCAATCCGGTAGTTACTGATGCACTCTTCTGGATCAAAATAACGGAATCAGCTTCAAATTATACTCTTTATGGCACAACTGGAGTACATAATTAACTGCAATTTAATATTGCAGTTAATACATATGTGTTCAGCTAAGATGTTTATCAGCATGTCATTTCACATACACACTTGAAATAAAAAAATCATGCACCATCGAGTAATTTGAATTTGTGCATTTCCACAAAAGTCTTATTCTGAACAGAATTTATTGTTAATTTATAATTTTATTTTCTTTTTTTTTCCCCACAGCTATTTTATTTACTATTTTTATTGTTTCCATTTGCATAGAGAAGATCATGGTATTTCCGTTGCTGTGTAGGAGAGGAATGCTGTATTACTCCTCTCTGGACATACTGAGGAAGACTATTGTAATGTTCAAAGACTTACAGAAAAAGAATTTTAACAGTTAAACTTAAGACAGCATAAAAGCTTCAAAAGTGCATATTATGCTTTTCTTTTTCTTCTTTTTTCTTGTTTCTTGAGCAGGGTGTTAAATTATAAGTTAGAATGATGGAATCTACTTTCTAAACCATTTTTACATGACTTACCTGGGAGTCCAGCATAATATTTGAGGGAGTTTAAATCAGATGTGTCATTTGCTTCAAAGCAACTTAATTTTACTCTTATTGGCTTTTGTTGTTGCTGTTTGATTTTTCTCTTTACTTTCTCTCTGACAATTTCTTTGTTATAAATGTATGTTTCATTGGTGATGAAAACTAAAACATTTCTAAAGATGAAACATTCTACTGGATATATGAAAGTAAAAACAGCTATTGACTTTCAAAAAAAAAATCTTTATATTTAATCTTAGAATGCAAATAGACATTATAATGATTCATGATTTTAACAGAGTTCAATAAGACTGCTGGAATTGCAACTGATTAAGTTAAACTCTTCTTATTCTATTCTATTAATATAAAAAACAGATGTGTTAGGTTCATGAAACAATAATATTCCTATCAGATTTATAAATTACCAGGCTAAGTATTAGAATGCCCATTATGTTTCCACAGGATTCAGCATATTACAGCTATATGTTTCAATAAAATATTTAATAACAGCTTAAATGTCTCCCATGAGAAACTCATATCAAAATTGTGTAAAATTCTACATAATTTACTGTATCATACTTTCTCGGAAAAAAAAAAAAAATAGAAGAACCCCTAATTCCTCTGTTGTTTAGATTATGAAGCAAGGACTCTTCTGAATATTTTTCTTTTCTCAAAAATATACTAAAACCCACATAGATAACAGTGGTGATGAGATTGAAAACTTTTTCAAGGTGCTACAGAAAGGTCTTCAAAGACCTCAGACATTGGATCTCTGTTTCAACTGTAATATTTCCAAGTGTTCTCAAAAGTAAGGGGATAGTGTTGATCAGTGATAAACAGAAAACGTGATTTATGGACTTAGAAGCCTGAGTCTGAATGAAACTCAGTGCACCTGAATTATAGCAGCCCATGTCTCCTGTGAGACTATAGCCTGTAGTAATTTATAATATTTACCTTTACATTTTATGCTTATTTGGGAGTGAATGGGAAGAAGAGTAAACAGAAAAATAAGATTGCTTTTTCATTCTTTATGACAGACTGAAGTATTTGCAATCCCAAATGTGTAGACTTTAATCTTCGAGCTGATTCTGCTCTCCTTAGTATATGGAAAAGTATTCCTTTCCTTGATCCTCCCATTTCTTTTCCTGACAGACAAATGAAAGGACATCATTCACTGGAGTAAATGCAAAGAGTAAACTACTTTCCTTGAGAAGAGAGAAATAAGATTGACAGCAGAGTTTTGCAAGGATGATGCTACTTTGGTGTAGTTTGTATTTTGATACAGTGTCTAAAGCTGCACTGTATCCCATACTTAGTCAATGTATTTAATGTCTTCAGTGACAAAAATAATAAAATGAAGTGTCTCATACTATGGTGAAGATTTCTATAAATGGATAGGTTAGATTAAAAATTATCTTTTAGATGATAACTTTCTGGTTATTTTCCCTCTCTGTTTCCACTACTTATTAGCAATTCATGATGCTCTTACGACTATGTAGACTAAATTAATGACTTGGGTATTGTACTGGGAGTCAAAGTAGCATCCACAAGGCATAGCTTGGGGATGTAGTTTTAAGCACTGCAGAAAAAAATGTGGGGAATGGTTGATACTTTATAAAAATAATTATAGCATATAAATATTAATTGGGATTAAAAGAAGCAGTCTTTCACCATAGTCTCCTATAGTACTGCTTAAGTACTAAACTGGTGCTAATTTTTCTTTTGTTGTTTTTTTCAAGCATTAGGTGATTACAGAGAGATTCTCTACTAGTGAAGTACACAGGTTTAGATATTAGAGAAAGGTAATGAAAATGTTAGAGAACGTGCAGGATGAAGTACTCAATTGAATAACAAAATGTGACTGAGCAAAAATAAACACATTTAAATAGAATGTGGCGTATACATGGCCATAAAGAATTCATTCTCTTGCTATATGTCAGTTTCATATTAAAATCTGCTTAAGTAAAATTATATGAAGAAATTAAGTTTAAATATTTCAATATTTTTCATTCAACATTTAATTGAAAACTGAATGTGAATGCATTTATTTTTTAATTTTTGCCTTTTTTTTTTTTTTTAGGTTTGTCAAATGGGAACATAGTAACATAATAGAACAGAAAAAAATAACTGTAGTAGCAGAAAAAAATCTTAAATGACCCAATGAAAATAGGGGGTTTTTTTGTAGCGAGTGTCACTCTGTAGCTGGCTTGTAATACACCAATAATCCTCAAATGACTCATGCTTTCCTCAGATATGATAAAACCATGTTGCCAGTGACCTTCTCATACAGCCTTGCCATTCCTCTCTCCTCATGATTCTTCTTCATTGCACAAACCTAATAACTCCCTTAATGGACTTTTTTGCACTACTTATTTGTGGCAATGTATGTATGTGCTGCTTTTTGGGTAGCCTGTTCAACTTTCCACTGTTGTGGTTGCTGCCCTTTACCACTTCCACTTTTGTGTTATTTCAAGCATACTTCTAACTCCTTTAACTTAGGTAGTCTCTAGGTAGAACAGCAATCTTGGAAAACTTAACTAAGGCCAGAGAAGAAAATGTTTTCCAAGAGAGATTTGGTGACTTCACTTTCGTCTTTGGAATGACAACTGTAGATGCATTAATTTTAAAATATTTTTCTGAGAATGCTTCATAGCGTATTATGTCCCCCATGTTTTTTGAGCGCATGGTCCAACAGATGGGATCAAATATCTCAACCCTTATTTACAGTTTTCACACTAAGGCTAGGACATAAAATGCTAAAATATATGGTAAGATACTTATTTCAATTTACTGCAGCATGTCTGAATGATGACAGTTTTATTCCTATGTATTTTATCAGCTGTATGACACTACCATAAAGGGATATAACTGAGATAAGAAAAGTAGCACCAACCAAGAATTGCAATATTCATAAGCCTATTTAAATGTGAATTAACTGCTTTAACAAGTATAGGCACACTTTCTGCTTGTAGATTTTTAAAACACCTCCCCCTGCATTAATGTGTTATTCAAATTCATTTAATATAATATCTTACTGTCTAATTTTGAAAGCTGAAATGTCAGTCTGTTTCACAGAATTGGCCAGCAAAATCAAGGAATTTTATTCTTGTTATTGCTTTCATGATAAAATACATACAAAATATATCACAAAGATTGCTCTTAGATATTAAGGGGTAAAAAAGAAGAGTGATACCTGGCAAGAACACAAAGCAATCTTTCCAGATGATGTTTCAGGAATGAAAGGAAAACGAGGACAAGAAAATTACAAGCAAAAGAAAATCAAGAAGAGTGTAGATATAGTTGATTCTTCTCTGAGATAGAATAAAGGTCCTTCTCAACCCTACTTTTCTATGAGTGTTTTTTGTACAATTTTGTTTTCAATCTTCTATATAAAGCTTTCCTCTGCATAGTTCTCTGCCTCGTATTTTGTCCATCATCTTGGTATTAAATGGCAAGTTCTCTAGAATAAAAAATACACAAATTTATATTATCAACTGTTGTGTCTCACAGTGTTACTTCATGTATATGTACAGGCTTGTGGGGGTCCTGAATGGCTCTTTGTCTCTTTGACAGGTACCATCCATCTCCGCATTCCTGAGTCATCCCCAGTTGGGACAGCCATTGGCAGGGTTAAAGCCACAGATGCAGACACTGGAAAAAATGCAGAAGTAGAATACAGAATTATAGATGGTGATGGGACTGATATGTTTGATATTGTGACACAGAAGGACACGCAGGAAGGCATCATCACAGTGCGAAAGGTGACTATTAACAGCATTCACTAAATGATTTTGATGTCAATGCTATGTGACCAATGTTCATTGCTTACATCATGTGATAACACCTGCTAACTGCTTAACATTTGCAAGTATCCCCCATCAGTGACTGAAAGGTACTATTTCCTTTTAAATAAAAGGTTGTGACCAAATACAGCATAAGTTTAAAGCATTGTTGCCAGCAAAGTATGGAAAAGTGGACCAGCTGCAATGCGTTAGCACTAATTTATCTCTGTGATTTCAAACACAGACTTCTTCAGTATTCATGTAACCTGTTTTCTTCAGCAAGCAATCAGCAGCTCACTCACTACTGAGAGACACAGATTTTCCTTTTCTGTGAGATTCTCATCTACTTAGGTGTGGTGAGATATGTATGCCAGAACACAGACTTGAGTTGCAAGCTATATGGTTTTTTACCTGTTTCTAACATATGAGAAGGCTACCACATGAGCAATGTGTATGTAATGAAGGTGTTCCTGTTCCAGAGCTAGATCTAGTTCTACCCTCTGTCTTGCATTGTCAGAGCACTTTCAGATGCTTGTCTTCTAAGTCTAAGATCTCACAAGTAGAAATGCCACTCTCCTGCTCCTCAAAAGTTTCCCTTCCAGAAGTCCCTTGGTCCTTGTCTTTGGGACTTTGAGATGAACTCTGAAGAGTTCAGGCATAATTTTTAACATAAAGCACTGATTATATTAGGTTTCCAAACAAATGTCCTTAAGCATAGAATAATGAAATTAACAGTGATACAAAAGATACCTCCACATCTCTTGATAACGGCAACCAAGGAAGAGAGAAGTTCTGCAAAGAGTGTTCCTTTTTAATTTTTGTGTTTTATTGTGTTCATAGTCAGTGTAGTTGTTTATCTGGGAAAAAAATGAAAAAAAACCCCAAAGTTTGAGGTCTTATATTTTTCCTTTTCCTAGAAGTTTGTGAAGGCTTCTCTTGAGATGCTCTTTTCTTGCTTGCTTCAGATTTTCACATAGAGTATTATATTAAATCAATAGTGTCTTGAAAAAAAAGTCTAGTAGCTGAATCAAGCATAAGAAATTTCCCAAATCATAATACAGCAGTCACAAAAATGTCACCAATAAATACTAATGAACAAGATCTTCTGATTTTGTCATTAACAGTCTGACAGAATTTGCATTTTTCAGGATGCTTTCTGAGTGATGAATAAGTAGCTTATTCAATACCACAAACAGCAGCACTAACAAGCTAGGAAGGAGATGAGAATGCTCAGTTCATTGATTCATTAAAATAGTCTCTTTTTTATTATTATTATTTATCCACTTTGACTGTAATTTCTGTTTTCAGTGGTGAATAACTACAAATAGCTTGTGTTCCTTTACAAAGCCTGTAAGTTATTAAGTCTGAATTTATTATCTGCTGTAAAAGAAGTTTTTCTATACAATTTTTTCTATACAATTTCTCACAGACAAAATAATTGATTTTCCACAATTTCATGTATTTGAGCAAGAGTTTTGTTCATTACTGTTGATGTGCTGGAATGCCTGTATAATCCACAGGTTTCATATCCATGTTTTGCACTGTAGCTGGACAAGATGTCCAAATTGGACGTGAATGTTGTAGTAGCAAGTTTACATATTCATGGTGCACATTCTGCCAGATTAAACCAATTAGAATAAATCAGGACTAGCATGTCTTCTTTGCTTTTAGGATTGAAGCCAGCATCCCTTAACAGCTAAATGATACACTTTACAGACACAGCAATAGCCTCAGATCTAGGTTAAGTAGTTGCGTTTCTCAATTGTATTCATAGATACTCTCCCATCTGCTCTGACTATTTTTTTAAAACAAGTCTGGGGCAGTGGGGAAACTCATTCTTTCACTGGACTGCATCTTTCTGCTTTTGAATAGTGTATTTAAATACCTAACCTGTCACTTCGGCATACTTAATGAACATTAATTAGTATTTAAAAGCAGCTAGGCAGAAAAAAATAAGTCATCAACCACCCATTTTGATGAATGAAAACCACCAGTTCTATATCTCTCTAAGATTCTGTGGGAGTTAATAAAGTCTTCTTTGTGTCAGAAAGCTAGATTTTCAGCTTGCTCATTTCCTTAGAATCATTAATTAGCTAACACTTTTCATCTATGACAGCTAGAAAAATTTGAAGGAATAGAATTCTTTTCTATCAAAAATGATTTCTAATTATAACTGTGAACTGCTCCTCCTTCCATTTTAAAAAGGAACTGCTGACAAAAATGTCAAATATATTTTCAAAAAAAGCTCCTCTGATGTTGGATTCATTAAATTAAATTAAAAGGAACAAGGTTAAACCCTACAGTTTTTCTAGATATAGAAAGTTTGATACGCACATCTTCCTCAAAAGACACCTAAAACATTCCTGATATTTAAGGCCAGCTACATAGGCTTGACAATAAGAATACTCTGATCATTTTGATTATCCAGGAATTTACAGTATTTCCTATGAAATATTAGTGTTAAATACCTTGTTCTGGAATGTTTGTATTTCCAGTCAGTATCTGAAGCATTTTAAATGCTTATATGATCATTTCAAATCCATATTCTTGTGAAACAGCTGCAAAATTCCCTGAATAATTGGTTAATTTGCACTGAAAATCTTTTTTGTCATTCATGCTGAGATAATTTAACTAATATTTAGGAAAATACACTTCTTCTAAAAACAATGGTAATTTCTTATTAGACAAAGTGAGACCTGTAGTGGGGAAAATATTGTGTTGGTGTTCCCACAATGCAAGGCAGAGTCTGATAAAGCTTGAGCCTTCTTCAGTTTCCATTATGTATATAGGTCAACATCTGTCAATGTGTAAATCTAATTTAATAAAATTTATCACAATTTTCATTTTTAGCCACTGGACTATGAGACAAGACGACTCTATACTTTGAAAGTAGAAGCTGAAAATACTCATGTGGATCCACGTTTCTATTACCTTGGGCCTTTCAAAGACACAACTATTGTGAAAATCTCTGTAGAAGATGTAGATGAACCTCCTGTTTTCAGCAGGTCTTCTTACCTTTTTGAGGTGCATGAAGATATTGAGTTGGGGACAATAATAGGAACGGTAATGGCACGGGATCCTGATTCTGCCTCAAGTCCAATAAGGTAATACTTCAGTGTCTCTAAACACATTATTTGCTAAAGAAATCAAGAAAAATGGTAATACAACATGAATTTCACACAGAGGTTTTTTCTATTATTTGTTAGTGTCCCAGAGATTTACAGAATTGAGAATGGTGCTATCTGTAAACGTACAAACATGTCAGGCAACAGCAATTTACTTGCACGCAAGAGACACACAAAATATTTTCCAGTGCTTCAATTCATAGAAAACTTGAAATCAAGTAGGCTCTACAGGATTGCTTCTTGCTTCACACTGTGAAAAGCTTTTAGAGTGCTGATGAAGTAAGTTCTAGTCTTCAAAAAAACTAATATCATGTATGAAGTAAAATGAAATGCTTATCATATAAGCCAAGTAGTCCTAAATATAATTTCTCTAGAAAATAGCAGGTTTTTGTTTCTAATTAAGGGTTATTATAGTAAGCTAGTAGTAAAAGAAAATCATTTGAGTAAGTCTTTATTGCACTATCAGAAGTTTTCATTGGCTGTTCTAATTTCCTTTTTTGTTGTTTTTGCATTTATTTTGGTGTTGATTTGTTTGTTGTGGTTTTATTTGTTTGTCTTACATTTTACTGCGATTGTGTGTGGTGAAGTGAGCAAACAACAGCCACCAAAACCATATGGATATTATTTTCATATAACAGCATTTTTCTACTTAGGTACTGTAAGATGCACTTGATGAACAGTTTAGATCACTCATAAATTTTCATAGAAACATAAACATTTGTTTCTATTGTATTGAGTACAAGTGTACTATATAACTTTTTAAAAAATTTGGCCCAATTCTGACACATATTCTGATAATCATATTCTGAAAATCCGACATTTAATTCCACATCAAAGGTTCAGTTCTAATTTGAAGGCAATGTTAAATATTGGGGGAGGGGGGGGAAAAAAGGAGGAAAGAGCAATTTTCTGATACTAGTTTAACACCACCCTATCGTGTTGGCGGACATCTTGCCTGCAGAAGTATAGCAACTGTAGAAATATAGAAGGTCCTTTAACATCTATGCATGAAAGTGAAAGTTCTTCATGTGGACTTATTTTTACACAGGTTTTTCAAACTTGATCTCTAGCGAATGAATATATCCTAAATAGTGGAAGCTGAGCTTATAGCAATACTTTCAAAGAGCTTATAAATTAGCTGTCACTCTCCATCTGAAGAAACAATATATCAAAGATGATTTTCCTTTGAGGATTAAATTAATTCTTTAGTTAATATCTTGAAATTCTGATATTTTAAAAAAATAATTCTCATATATTCTTGTAAAAGCTCCAATTGTCAAATATTACACTATTGTATCCCGTTTTTAAAATTCAAATTTTAATTCCTTATTCTATGGAGCTAACCTTCAGAATTTTCAGAAGTGTTTATAGAAACTAAATATATGTCTTTTCAAAACTAACCTTTGTAATGTAGAACATAAAACCTATACCGACTTGTGAAATATATGTTTTCTTTGACTTCTTTTAATTTTGATGATAATTTTTATTTCTTTATCATATTTAGATTTTCTCTGGATCGTCACACTGACCTTGACAGGATATTTAACATTCATTCTGGAAACGGGTCCATCTATACTTCTAAGCCACTTGACCGTGAGATATCCCAATGGCACAATCTTAGCGTGATAGCAGCTGAGATTAGTAAGCCAGTTTGATTTTTTGCTTTTTCCTTTCAGTTTTCCTTAGCCTGTAAAGTTACACTGCAACTTCGTGACGAAATAAACCCCTCCTTTCCTTGCCCCCTGCCACTTTCTACTAGATGTTCTGTAAAAGTGAATTGTGGGGTAGCTAACAGCAGCTGTCTCCTCCTTGCTCTTTTCCTCACCTGCTGCCGTCACTGACTTTTAATGTCCAGGTTACTTCTGAAAGGTTAGCTAATTAAATCATAAGATTGGAGTAATTCAGTTTTATTCCTTTTCTTGGAGGACAATAACATGATTTTGCTGTTAAAATAGCCAAATTTAGCATAGTAACCTTTGTTTTTGTCTCTGTTAATTTCTTCATTTCCTTAGAAATACATTCATTATCTCTTCCTATGGTATCTACACCTACAGCTCTTAGAATCAATATATCTTAGAAGTTCCATTCAGTTTGATCCCGAAGCTGTAGCATTTCTTGGACCATTTAAAACACCTCTCTGTAGATATTTTCGTGTTAAGATTATAAAGAGAAGAGCAGATATCCCTCTAAACCTTCTATATTATTAATATTAGCTTTAATTAATGGAGAGAAAATTTTCTAAGGACAAAAGTCAGATCTTTGAAATCAGCTACTAAGAATCATTTCCTTTCAAAATCACTTTTTTCTAGGGCTAATTCTATATGAGCAAAAAAAATAGAAAAAAAAGGAAAAAATACTGATCAGCAGTGAAACGTGGCTGGCAAGAGCTACACTGCAGAGAACTAAATGGAACATTTTGTCCTGCTGTGTAAAAAAAAAACCCAAACAAAAAACCTGTAGTTTTTTTTTTCAAAAACCTTTTTTTTCTTGTGATGCTTTGTCCTGAGCTTGCAACCACTAAGAGTGCTGTCCAATGTTGTCCAAATACTTTTCAGATTTATATAATGATGAAACTTAGCATCCTTGTATGACTAGATCTTAGTGCTAAACTTATCTCCTTGTCAGGAAACTTAGAGCAAATTTACATTGTGGACATACCTGCAGTAGCTAGCATTCTCCAGAGAGATATGTTAGTTTTGGAGAATGAAGGGAAGAGGGAGATTTAGATCTTAAAATATTTTAAAATGTTAGCTGTGAAGCATGACAGTATGTGAAAGCCGTGTTTGAACTGATTTGGAAAGTTAGTACAAACATGCAGAAAGCTGTGAAAAACTGTCCTAAACCTGCAAATTTAAACAGTTCAGGATGTCAAAAAGATCCACATCACACTCTTTAGCAAAGTTGTTACTTTGCTAAAGTAACAAGCCAATGTAATTCCAGCTGCTCCTAAATGTCTTTTGTTTTAGTTGAAGCAGAAAAAAGGGGGAATATCAGTAATTTGGAACAATCTGTTACTGTTGTTACTTATCCAATTCCATTAATGTTGCAAAATCATATAATGTTTAGCTACCATGCAGCAGAATTCCAAGAAACAGCTGCACTTTTTTACACCCAGGCATTATTTAACATTTTTAGTAGGGCAACAAGATTAGCAAGTGAGAACAGCGACACTTGTATTCCTGAATTAACATATATTAACAAAAGAGCACTCTAAGTAGTAGTAGGATCTTGGCACTTGTCAAGGGGAAGGTTATTCTGGTTTATTAACCTAAGGTATGAAAATCCACATTCATATTTTTAATGGCAATTTAAACATAAAAGAATATTATTCTAATAAATTCTTTACCAAATTTTGGAGGGGTACTTTCATTTGTTTTGTCAGGATTTCTTTGAGGGGCAAGACAGGAAAGTGAGGCTTGAAAATTTTTCAAAATATGTGTGCATGTTGTTGGCTAACTCTATCTCAGCCAAAACCAACACAATGCACAAAATCAATGATGTCTTTTCTCCGTAAAACAAACTAGATCACACAGAATTTTAAAATTAAAGATCAATACCTTAAAAAAACTTGAGCCCACCAAGTGATCAAATTTGTTACTGTAGTCGTAGGCACACTTTTCATACACAATATTTGAATATATTATTAACATTTTCAGCCCTTTATCTTCATGACAAACTTAATTGCTCACTAGATCCCAGTACTCTATTTTTTTTACACTACACAAATAATTTCCTTATTTTTCAGAAGGCCTGATTCTGACCTGTTACTGATTTGCACGCCAAATATTCAAACTTCATCTTGCATGTGCATTGCTCATGAAATTTGGAAGAAAACAGAAAACTCTTAGTAAGAAAATAATCTCATGTTTCTTCTCTCTTCTGCTGTCAGATAACCCCAAAGATACTACTCGTGTTCCTGTCTATGTAAGAATTTTGGATGTTAATGACAATGCCCCACAGTTTGCTGTATTCTACGACACTTTTGTCTGTGAAAATGCAAGAGCTGGACAGGTATGCCTTTGATAAACACTTCCCACTATCCAGTTTTGCTACAGCACTCAATCATAGCTCATTCTTACCTATTGCTTATGAAAAATCATATCCAAAATAGCTTTTGAAATGTTAAAAATGAACGCAAAGTAGCTCTGTAGGTAAGGCTTAGAGTGAAATCTCCATATGTTAGAAGCACATCAGTGTTTCAATCACCAGTTTTCCTTACCTAACCCTCTACTGCTGTTAAAACCTGATGAGATATGTTCAAGACATGGTCATGATTCACTTTCCCCTAATTTCACAAAGTAGAACACCATATGTAACTAAAAACTTTGATCTATATTTTCAATAATTGTCCAATTATTCAGATTGGAAAAATTGAGATATATTTCAATCCACGCTGACAGTAATTACAAACAAAAAAATCTGTCACACTTTTTTTTTTTTTTGGCTGTTAGATTAATGTTTCATTATCACACCAAAAATTTCTGAAAACATACATTTTTTAAATGGTAATGTAATATTTTCTTTTGCTTCTTAGAGGCTACACAATGTGTACTTCAATTTAAGTGAAATGACTGTACTGCTTAATACCTAATTCCCAATAGGCAGTTGCTTATTAGAGCTGCTTAAAAAATGTTTTCCTATTACATGTCCCAGAGCATAATCAGCCAATAATAAAGCCTTTAAAATGCTAGCAGTAGTACCTCAGTGCAACCCTTTCAGTATCTTTGAATAGAATGTGGTAGAAGTGCTGGCTTGTCTTAACTGTTGGAGTCCCACAGGTATAACATTCAGGTTGTATTACAAATTTCACATTCAGGTTGCCATTCTTCCTTCCAAAGTGACATCAGTTGGAACTTAGAACAAAGAATTTGAGGCCCAAATTTATAACGCATAAAATTTCTAAAGGTACTGAGTAAGTGCATTTGTCTGCTGTGACAGTTGTAAGAGAATTCAAGCTGTTAGATAAAGAGAAATCACTGGCTAAAAATGTAGAATTTTTGACAGTTGAAGTGTCTAATATAAATGCTAAAATAATATCTTAATAATTTTCAATATGACATATGGATTAAGAATTGTAAAAGAACTCTGAATTTTCCTCTTCCAGTTTCACAAAAAAATTCCTGTGTTAAAAAAAAAAAAAAAAATATATATATATATAAAAATGCATGAATCCACAAATTTTACTCATCTGAGGTTTCAGAATTTTTTCTGTGCATGTTACGAGTTTCCATGTAAATGTATTTTACGGAACAGTTTTTTCTGTGCTATCTAGACTATTGAAGTCGGTGTAATTTAGAAGTAAATACAAAAGTTATTTCTACATTGCATTGTTTTTCTTTTTACAATCAGAATAGGCTGTCAGTTCAAAATTTGAATAAAATTGAACTAATAATTTATACTAATAAATGAGATGCTAAATAAGTTTGCACATCCACAAATGATTATTTAAATTGTTATAGAGCTCAATAGTGTCTTTATCAGGAAAAAAACTGCCAAATTTATTGAGAGCACCATAAATACAAACATTTTTTAAGAAATCTGAGTTGCAAATGATTGCTTAAAGAAAACAATTCACAGGAAGAGAAAAAAGGTAATGCAGGATAACATGAATAATCTATCTGAATGTAATTATATTCTTCTTGTTTACTGGCAGCTCATAAATAAGACTTTTTATTTTTTGAATTCAATCTGTCCTGAAAGAATCTAATCAATCCAAAAGGAACATGGTTCTTTAAGCTTGATTCCTCCCATATTTCTGCTATTTTTCTTCCCTTTCAGGTTTTCATAATTACATTTGATCCATGAAATTTATATCTTCTATTAGGTCACTGAAACTAGTGATGCTTCATCAGTCACAGATTCTGTGGTATTCATTTCAGTATTTCCCATCTACTAAAGACAGACATTGTAGTTAATATTATACTTTTCCATTTACTTAATTTGTACAGAAGCCTACATTTTGTACATACATTATATATAGAGACACACACATACTATATATGATACCAAGGGAGGTGCACATATAGACATGTATACAAACATACTCATATATGCAAATACATAGCAAGAGAGAGATGTGACTTTTGTAGTCTGAATGACTCAAAGGGCTTGTGATTGTTTTCCTGCTCGCTATTACTGCTGATGTCAGATCGTACTGTGACCTTACAAACGATGTGAATATCCTGTCTCAAAAACCTCAAGCTACACACAAGCAGCACCTCTGACAGAATGCTATTTTGGTGGTTGCTGTTCTTTCAAACCCCGCAAAAATCAGGACAATCTTGGTGTGATGGCATAAAGAGGACACAGGCATTCATGTGAGCTACACAAGGCTGACTCAGTAGGAGTTCAGGGAAATAAAGCAGCAAAATGCTCAGACTGCTGCAGCCCTGCAACCAAAGAAGTTCATCTGTCCTCCGCCCCCAGGTGAGAAGAGCCAGGAGCTGGGCATCTGGACAGATGGAATCCCACTGGTTTTGTCAGCTCCCAGCTGTCACACGTCTGGCAGCTCATCTGCCAGCTTCCAAAGATCCTCTAATGTAAAAGACAAGAATCAGTTTAGAAAGCAGAAGTCAGTCCTGCTTTAGAAGGATCTCGCATGGAAGCTGAGTATAACTTTTCTATATATTCATTTTCCCTATAGTAGCTGTCAGAAGACAGGTCTTTCTTCTCTCTTTGTAAATGATCTGCCAAAAGAAAAGAAGGCAAGAGTTGACCTTGGTCAGCACCCAGGTGCCCACCCAGCCACTTCTTCCCCCCTCAACAGTATAGGGGGAGAAAAGATGAAAAAGAAAATGGCTTGAGACAAACTTACCAATTACCATCACTGGCAAAACAGACTCAATTTGGGAAAATTAATTTAATATGCTGTCCATCAAACGTGGGGTAGGATGGTGAGGAACAGTGAGAGAACTAAAACAACTTCCTTTAATACCCTCCTTCTTCCCAGGTTCACCTTCACCCCTTCACTACTGACTTCCTTTTCTTGGACACCCCTTCCTCCTCACAGTTTTCCCTGCCCCAGTGTGAGCATTCCCCATGGACTGAATTCCTTCAGGATAAATCTGCTGCATCATGGGGTCTCCTTCAGGGCCGCAGGGCAGCCCCTGCCCCGCCGGGGTCTCTCCCTGGCCCGGGTCCATCCCTGCCGGGTCTCTCCCGCCTCCGTCCCCGCTCCCGCTGTCCCCTCGGGGCTCGCAGCGCTGTTTCTCGCACGGTTCCCCCGGCTCAGCCCTGGCTGCCGGGCAGCGTTTTGCCCTCCCTTGCCCAGGCTTTCCCCGGGGCTGAGGGGCTCAGCCGTGCCCTGCGCTGGGGCCGCTGCAGCCGCTGGCACCGCCTGGGCCCGGCCCGGGCAGCCCCGGCACGGCCCGGCACAGCCCGGAGCCAGCACTGCGACACCTCCACCTGACACAGGCACATTGTGGTGTTTAAATGGCTTGTTATTACCTTGCTGTTATTAGCCTTCATTGTACCAAATCCATTCATGCCCACTCCCTTTTCATATGGCCCAATGCTGTGTAAATAGGTCTAGCTCATAACGGATTCTCTTTCAAAGACATTTTAAAATATGAGTGATGTAGTCTATTTTCCTTTTTCCTATAACTTAATTCAGTATAGATTATATAACCACGCTAGGCTTCTTGAACCAATTCCTTTTATGCTGCTCTTCATGTTATCAGGTCGTTTGACTCATATAACAATCCTTATCAGGGATGCTTTTCTCGCCATAATTTTGTTTAAACATGACTTTTGGGATCTTTATAGTTCCAGAAATTTCCTTGTTATATTCACCGAGTGTCTTTCTGAAAATAGCTAAAATTCAAATCTATTGAAAAACTAAATTCCTTGAAGTTTTTTTCCTAGCATTCAATTTTCTCATCCTATTTTTCAGATATTTTTATAGAAATTTCTTAAATCCTTTAATCCTGAGGTGTTATTGTATCTTTGTTTATTGTGTCTCCCTCATTTATTTTGACAAATGAAAATTTGTGGTCAATTTACTTGAAATTTTGTTCTTTCTTTTCCAGTTCCCCCGGTTCATTCTTATTTTAGTTTCTTCACCATATAGCCATATATCTTATACTTTCTAGTGGTTTTACGAGTGTCTGAATTTTTCTTTTCCTTCTCTTTTTCAAAAACTCTAAAAGATTTACTTTTTTTTCACCAGGCAAGTAAAAGTTTTTGAACTGCAAATTGCATAGGGTTTCTAAAGAGTTCTGTTTTCTTTTTCTTAATAGCACGTTATATTTTCTTTCTTTGCCCTGAATTTCAAAGCAAATGTATAGTATATTTTAGAAAAAAACCCAAAACATCTGCCTAAAGACTTGGTAGAGCTGATGCTTGCAGATGTCCTACCAAGCAGAAAGGTGAATTTTGTTGGAATAAGAAATACAGCAAACATGTTTCAACTTGTTTATCAGTTTTTTAGTAGCTAACAACCCTCATGACTACTAATGGGCCCTTAATTTCCTGACTGTTATCATACAGAGTTACATCCTTGGCTTCCCCGCAGTTACTGCTTTGTGGCATTTCTAGAAAGAAGAAGAAACGTGGAATGGTATACCCCTATTAAGAAGGTAAATGGGGTTCCCCACGGCTGGCAGGTCTAAGAGAAAAAAACAGTTTGTAACCACATGTGAAACAGGATATATCACATTAAAATAGTAAGCAATATTATCAGGAAACAGTTTTCCAACTGCAATATAATGCTTTCAATTCTACATACTCTTTTTAAACTATGAGTGTGGACATTTAGCAAATCAGTCGATTTTCATCAGCCTAACACCTACAACTGACTATATTCATGGTCTCTAGTTGTGAAATAAAATAAGCTAGTGGGGGTTTTTTTACTTCATTTTGTAAATATCTATGAAAATTCATATGATGATTGCTCACTAAATAATTAAAATATCCATTCTTTAAAAACAAATAATATTCTGTGCTTGCATTATCAGTTTTGTTCATTTAGAAAGTTATTGGAGGATTATGAGAGAAAACAGATTTAGAGAAAGACAAAACTGTTGAAAAAGCAAGGAAGCTGCTATACTAAAAGAAATGCCATCCAAAAAAAAAAAAAAATTACTGCTATTTGCTGGATGGACAAGAGAGAAGTTGGGAGTTAGTCATGCGTTTGTCAAGGGAAACAGGAGTGCATTGCAGTTACTGATGTTAAAGATGATCAGGCCCGACAGTAGCTGCGATATGAAGAAAAATGGCTGTATTTGGAAGAACTGGAAGAGGAAAAACAAATAGGGTTTAACAAGTATGCCACAGGGAAAGAGTAGTGTTAAAAATTAGATGTAATTCCATGGTTGAAAAAGCAGTGCAATTTAAAATGATGGATAAGAAATGCAGAATAAAAATGATCTATAGTAAAGATTAATCTATTTTTGGAGGTTAAACTTAAGAACATAGCTGAACATTCAAGCATGCATGCACAAAAATCCAGCCCTAAATTCAGTTTATATGCTCTGTTATAAAAAATGCCCAAGTCTGAAATTAAGCAATAAAGTCAAAAATAAAAGTCAAAAAAAGCATTTTGCTTGGGAAACAATATTTTGCCACTCTTAGGTATAGAAATTTCAGTGAAAAAGCCACATATTCCCTTACCTGACAGATAAATAAGTGTTGATAAAGGGCTTGCCATTACTTTCCCCCAAAATACCCAAAATGCTTTGTAGGCATTGCAGAAAGTTCTGAGTCTGAGTACGGAACTGACCTGGTGCAGCTTATTCTGAGGATTGTGACACCAGATTCTCATCTCGCTCCAAGGTGGTGCATCTCTAGGGTGTGCCGCAATGTTTTACAAGAGTTGAAATATATGTGAAACTTAACTGGCATTCTTCATCTCAGGAATCATATTGGTGCATTCTGCTATACTGATAAATAGAAAAATCATGTTTAAGAAAAAATGCTTTAATGTTGAAATTTAATTTGAAATGTTAACTTCCCTATCAAAAATATCTGTTTGATAAAATGTCATTTTTATCACGAAAATAGAAAACTTCATGTGAATTACTGTCTCAGGTGTTGGTTTGAATTTAAAATGATGAATCAAAGACGAAGCATAAGAACTACCAGAAACAGCTAAAACTATTTTTGGCAAGTTTTGTCCCCTGTGTAGCTACAAAAATATAGGTGCAGATGTACTACCACATGAAAAATACAGATACTCTTGTTTAAAAAAAAAACTAACAAAAAAACTTATATAAGACACTTGTTGAACATTTTTTTTAGATTTTGTATTTTACAGTTTAAATATTAAGTCAATATGTTTGAATGTTAAGTTATTTTAATGCTTTTCATCTTCTTTGATCAGACAGCTGTATCAAAAATCTAGGTGTACTTGGGTTTTTTTGTTGTTTGTTTGCTTGCTTTTTTTCCTGCAGCTTATTCAAACCATAAGTGCAGTAGACAAAGACGACCCACTTGGTGGACAAAAGTTTTTCTTCAGTTTAGCTGCCGTTAACCCTAACTTCACTGTTCAGGATAATGAAGGTAAAATTCATGCCTGTTCCTAGGAAGGAGTTTTATCTTTGCTGTCCGTCTACATTCCTGAAATATATTTGCTTTTGATGTCTATCAATATGTAGAGAAGCTGTGAAGGTTGCTCTTATCAGGAATACTTTACTTGAATGTTTGAGGTTTAGGACTTCTACATTTTTATCTGTGTAAGTGAGGCAAAAATGTGATAAAAAAAATTATAAAGAAAATCAGAAAAGTGTTGGTTTGGGGTAAGACACAGATGAAATACTTGACTGCAAAAGAAAAAAAGCTTTCAAAAATGCCTTAAGCTGACAAGTTGAGATTTTTCACTTTAGCTTTTTGTCACATAGTTCAGATTCCCTTGGCCTTCTGTTTTGCTTCTTTCTGACCATTAATGAAAATAATGGTTCTGAGAGCCACTCTGGCTTTTCTTTTGATCCTTTCTCAATCTATCTTCATCAGAGAAAATTTTCAGAAGCTTCTGTTGGGGAAGTGAGACCACGAATTTTGGCCTTCATTATTAGTATGACTAATGGAGAGGATTCTAAATTACAGAAGAAATAACTGAGAGGGAACAAGGTATCAGCTTTCAAGTGTGTCAAAGGCATAAAGGCAATGGGAATAATCCTCTGTTCCTGATGAAGATTTCAGGAAGTAGTAGACTACAAACAACAGCAGAAAAAAAAATTCTAACAGCAGGGGAAGTGAAGTAATTAAATAGTTTGAGTACCTTATAAAATCCCTTGTGGGAGTGGTATTTAAAGATCCATAAGACACATAATTTTTGATGTTGAGTGAAAACAAATAGTGTTAAAATACACAAAACTAGTGGAGGGAAGCAATAAAGAAAAACTTTGTGTTTCAGGTCTTGAAGTGTATGAAAAAAATACACAATTTAATATTTTAAACAAAGGTTATATCTTGGTGACTAGGTCCTGAGTACAGAGAGGTATAGATCTTGATATTTCTTGCTATCTGTAATTATTTTCTTTCTTTTTGCACATGGGTTATTTTAGTTTAGCTTGAAATTGGCTGTCAAGATAGCTAACCACATAGCTCAAGTAATCCACAAATATGATGAAAATTAAATTTTCCTTTTAGTGCACACTAAGACTGTATTTTCTCTCTTTTGGACTAAAAAGTTAACAACTCTGGTGTTAGCTGCCACTCTAGTGTTGTGGCTCTAACAGCAGAAGAAATAGTCTCTCCATGTTATTCATTCCTTCTCTTCCTTCCCTTCCCTCGGGCCTCTCAGTGAACAGCTTTTGATGCTGAAGTATCCTGCACACAGCTAAGATTTGTCTGCTACAGATACAGTTTAGTAAGCTCACTTCTCAAAAATGTGCAGGAAAGCTACCATCTTTCACATTTTCTGAATTCCTAAGACAATTTCTATCCAAAAAAACCCCTACTTCATGTGCTAAGGTACATAATTCATTGTTCTACACTGTGTTGAAAGTGGTTTGGTGTAGCAAATCTCATACTAAGTTGACAGATAACATTCCTGTGGGTATTGTCACAGATGATCCATAGAAAGGATCTTCCAGAACAGAGTGCTTGTTGAATTGCGCAAAGTGGAAGGTTATTTTTCCTCAGTTGGCCACTGCATTTGACGGCTTCAGCCCTGAACTGAAACTGTGTCACACACTGCATGTATTAATCTATAAAACATTTTAAGCTTTGAGAAATCCTCTTTTCAAATCACGCACAAAACTGGTGCAGAGGCACAGAGCAACGGGCCAGATGTACCTAAAAAATTATAAATAGCTTTCCGATCAAATGGGAATGCTGTTAGAAAAACAGAGATACCATTATGATATCCGTAACTATTTTTAAGTGATATAAAATATGATTTGCATCTACTATAAGTGATATGGTTTCCGTTCATATAGCCTACAACAGTATCTTTTAATCAATCTAGATAACACTGCCAGGATTTTGACGAGAAGGAATGGCTTTAGTCGGCATGAAATAAGTACTTACCTTCTACCAGTGGTGATATCAGACAACGACTACCCGATCCAGAGCAGCACGGGCACGCTGACCATCCGGGTGTGCGCCTGTGACAGCCGGGGGAACATGCAGTCCTGCAGCGCCGAGGCCCTGCTCCTCCCTGCCGGCCTCAGCACGGGGGCACTGGTTGCCATTCTCCTCTGCATCATTATCCTGCTAGGTAAGAAGAGAAACGCATCTTCCCCTGCCCAGCAACAAGTATTTAAGGCCTGACTCATTTCACAAAATTATGCAGGTTGATAAAATTAATGGTCATGGGTTTTGCAAGAAGAATATAACTGCAGTTTAAAATAAAAAGGAAAAAACAAAGGTAAACCCTTGTTATCTGCTAATTGAACATTGTAAATAAGACATCAATGTAAATAAGAATTCAAGTCGCAGACTGTTAAAACTATCAGTGTGCAACCAGAGGCTCATTTATGTTCTTTCGTTAAGTTGTCCAAAAAAACAAAGCTCAGAGAGGATGAATAGTATAATCAAAAATTGCTTTCATATCTTTAATTTTAAATTTTTTTTTGAGGAAAAGTCTCTTTTTCATTTAAATGACTACTAAAAATCAATATGCAGTATATATTTCACATATAATATAACAGTGAGCAGTAATTTTACTGTATTAAAGCACTATCTATCCAGTGGTTTCAGTGATGTAATAAAAAAAAAAAAGGAAAATTTTGTAAAACCTCCATTTTGTGGTTTTCAGAATAACACATAATGACATATAATTCAACTCAAACCCACTTTTTAACAATATCCTTTGAGCTTGAAAAAGGAAAAATATCTTCAGAATAGATCTGGCTATTTTAAAGCTCATTACAGCTACAGAAGGAGCATGCAGACAAGCTCATGGTCCTGTAAAGCAGAGCACACAATGTGTGCAAAATAGTTTTTTGATATAGACTTTATTGTGCTACCGTTATACAGATAAAGGTGTTTATCCAGTTATCAAAAAAATGAGTTGCTGAAATGTAGCAGAAATGTAGTTCTTGCACCTGGTGGATTTGCTGCTAAGAAATTGTTAAATAGAGATCTTTACCCATTCTTTGTTTCCCTCTTTAAGTTATAGTGGTGCTATTTGCTGCTCTGAAGAGGCAACGAAAGAAGGAGCCTTTGATCCTCTCTAAAGAGGACATCAGAGACAACATTGTGAGTTATAATGACGAAGGCGGTGGAGAGGAAGACACCCAAGCCTTTGATATCGGCACACTGAGGAATCCTGCAGCTATCGAGGATAAGAAGCTTCGACGAGACATTATCCCTGAAACGTTATTTGTGCCACGGAGGACTCCTTCGGCACCAGACAACACGGATGTCCGAGATTTCATTAACCAAAGGCTAAAAGAGCACGACACTGATCCCTCTGCGCCGCCGTATGACTCGCTTGCAACCTATGCCTATGAAGGAAACGATTCCATAGCTGAATCCTTGAGCTCCTTGGAGTCAGGTACTACCGAAGGAGACCAAAACTATGATTACCTCCGAGAGTGGGGCCCTCGGTTTAATAAGCTAGCTGAGATGTACGGTGGAGGAGAAAGTGACAAAGACACTTCTTAACCTACAGTAGGCTACTTTTTTTCTTTTCCTTTGAGCGGAAGTAATTTTACAGACACCTTCTGCACTCGACAGTATTTAACATTCAGGAAAATTTTCCTGCCACTCAGCACAATGGTTTCCTTTTAAAATTTGTTTTAAACTTGTCCATTAATGTCATTCATTCTTTCTAGTAGGATGCCACTTGGAATATATACAACGTTTTATTTAATCAACTTCCAAGAGCCAAAGCTATGGAAATTCAGTGTTGTACATTTTAGTGAGTAAAATAAAAAAATATCTTACCTTCAGAAATTTGAACAGGGTGATAATCCCTTAAGCAACCTCATGTACAAGCCGCTTCTGTTAGGTACATGTCCTATCCCTGCAAGTACAGCTTTTAAGATGGCAAAGAAGAAAAAAATCCAATATGTCCTGTTCTGTACATTAAAATAAAACAAAATGTACACGTGGTGTTAATAAGTGTAATATGCAGCTGGTTTAAAAAAAAAGTTTGTGCAACTTCATTTCATCAAATTCTATCTGCCAATGTTTTATATTTATATTTTTGTATTTATTTTTAAAAAAAATAAACCAGTTTTTACAACTATGTAAATGCTTGCCTGCCTGTTCTGGCCATGAGTTTCAAGCTTGAAGAGAACATGGAATTTCTCCAGTGACATCACAACCAACTGCTAGTACTTCTGTGCTGAAGTATTCTCCATACATACAAGACAGTCTGAGATGCTTGTGCTCACTGAGAGAGGAACAAATTATACACTTACTTGCTTGCTTAAAAGTGCTACTTTCTACAGTTCAATATTTAAGAGAATTCATTGATTTTGTTTTTTAACTAAACTAATCATTCTAATCTAGAAAGATTAATTACCATCTTGTGTCAACTCAAATAGCCTTATTCTAAAAACATGCTAGCACAATTTCTCTATCCAAACACATAACATTATTTTCAAAATCTGAGTTTATTTCTTCTATAGTTCTCCATTTTGAATCATACTTACATCACCAGAAGTGATCTATAATTGCAATGGCTAAGGCGTAAAAAGATGCTCAATCATTTTTAAGCTCTATTTTTCCAAAGACAAATCATTTGCTGACAAACCACTATGTGTTGTTTTTCAACCACCTTTGAAGCTGTCAATCTGAAGACTGAGAAAGTGTCACAAAAACTAGCATCTTCCACCCCTCAATTTGCTGGGTTTTCTCAAGTCTAATAAAAAGAAACCTGAGCAACTAGCCAACTGTAACCAAAAATATACTTTAGCTATCACAAAACAAAATAGGTATCCGAAAATATTTTGAAATGTCTCTTCTTTTCTTTTAATCTTTAGGTTACACAAGTTTTGTACTAGACAAGCACTGCAATTTTGAAATGCTGCTGAGATTAAATAATTTCAGAGCCAGAGTGGTATGTTACAGGATCTGTATTAGCTACTGTGGGAGAAACATATCTGAAGGATTATTCTTCCTCTCTTTCTCTTAGCTAATTATTGGCATAAAAACAAGAGATATTGGAAATATATTAGTCCTTTGAAAAATTGAATGCTGCATTCTCTTTTTTTGGATATTTCTTCTCTTTAATTGGCTGATAAAACCCAGTGAAGTTGAAAGCTGAATATAGTACCACTAAGCAATCTGTTTTGGTGCAATGGAGACCAAATTTTTATTGACTTTATATCAAGTTAACTATTTGATCTATTAAGAAATTGTGGATATTATGGATTTTTCTTCATTTTAATCAATAATACTTTTATTAACTAAGGATTTTTTATATTCCTTATTAGAACATTAATCTGAGAATATTAAGAAATGTCTTACATAATCAGAATTACAAAGCTTTTTAAAAGTCTTACAGGTAATACAAACCATTGATCTTTTTTTTGAATGCCTAGTGAGCAAGACCTATTTTTTTTTCTTCCAAATCCCCATTAGTCCTTCAACAGCATGTAATAAGAAGAAACAAACAAATAATATCCATCCATTAAATACATAAATAATCAAAAGACACCCTTCCAAAACGAATTTTGTCTACAGCAACACTGCAGTGACACCCTATGTATTTAACTGAGTATGTACTAGGACAGAAGATAAAATAGGCCGTGAAACATCTGGGCTTTTACCTCTTTGCTAAAAACAAGATTTGGTTAAACAGATCCAGACAACACTTTTACATATAACTCAGTAAATAATCTCTGGTTTGTTTCCAGAAGGAAAAAACAAATACACACATCTCCCTCACTATTCGTCTGTATCAGCAAATATCAAATATGACTCTATGACTTTGATTTGCATTACAGTACCAATTTCCAAATAATAACTATAAGGAAATATTTTTCTATCACTGTGTAGAAGGAATTTATTTTATAACTGTTCAGCAGAATCTGAATCTCATGTTTAAAATTTAATCCTGTATGTGTTATTAAATAAAATATTAGTATACATTGTGAAAGTATATAACCATATATAAACATGCTACTAACATTATTATATAAATAGTATAAATGATTTTTTTTTATTATTAGTTGCTATATCCTTGGACATTTATTTCTCAGTACATTTTAGGAAAAGTTAAAATACAAATTTCATTTCAGCACTATAGATGTTACTCCGACAATAGAATTTCCCTGTATAATGCTTCAGACTGCTGGAAGCAGGAACAGGAATATGCAGCTGTCTGTGCAGACAAATCATTACAAAAGCATTCTGGAAGTCATAATTCATTGTTATATCCAATTTATTTTAGGACCTGTATGTACCACTTAACCAGCTGGGTCTGGTCCTTAATATTATATGGAGCCACAGAATAGTCCACAATGTTCTCCATGGCCTTACACACCGTGGATGAGTCACAACAGCTTAGTCAAATGTAAGGCCATATAGGAAAATATATTCTCCGCGAATATCGTGTGTCATAGAAAGTGAGAAGAAAGGAATCAAGGGCACCATCACAATGTCTTCTTACACCCTCAGAATAGTGAGGAATTGGAAAGTTAAACTCCTAGACAGCTCAAAGTGGAAAAAATGTAAAACAGGATACCTGCTTCCCAAGTAGTACGTCCTAAGCTTAGCCACATGAAATTGTATGAAAATTAAAAAAACATGACAACATGTAGTAAACAAAATCCTGGTATTGTTTAGTCTGAATATATTTTCTACGTGTTCTTAAGACAAAAAAATGCCACAGGACCACAGAAAACAAAGAAAATCCATTATATTGCATTTCAGTTGGAACTTGCAAGTTATTTACAACAAGAAACACCTTATGAATGTTTAAAAAGTCAGAAGCATGTAAAAACTATTTCAGCCACTGGACCTGCAGTAGACAGTGAGTTCTTAGAATCTGTTGCAAAAAAAAAAAAAATATTTAAAAGGATTTTATGGAAGCAGATGTGCTCAAGATCTTATGTTAGTGACAACAATGTAAATAGTAATATTTCATAGGGCTTTCAAGAAAGTGGTTGATAGTAGGAGCAGTCTAAGGAGACTAAAAAAAACAAGAGAACAAAACGAGCACTTAAACCAACAAAATCCTCACATTGCAAATGATCAGGTCAATATCCACCAGCTTCCATCTCTGTATATGCAGATGTTTTTCACTCATTCACTCTTGTGACATACCACATTTCCATCATTACTCCTTCGATCATATGTAGTACTATTCCCAGGCCAAACTATTTATCAGTTACATTACTGTCTGTCAAGAGTTTACCCTTCATTCCTCTCACTCATTTTCCAGTGTGATTCTGTTGCCTTTGAAGCAGATGTTTCTATGACTTCTTAAATTCTTCCTGTGCTACCTGTCACACAAAGTTGGCAGAAAGGGGACCAAATTTGCTACATTATTTCCCTTCAAACCTGTTCTTATAATTTTCTCCTACTGAGTTAACTACATAAACACTTGTTAATGGCTACAGAGCTGCTTGTTATGCTAATCACAGAATATTCTGAGTTGGAAGAGACCCACAAGAATGATCATGAATGATGGCGAAAATTAAATGCAATCATTTCTCCAGGTTGTTTCAGACTGGTTTGCCCTTATTCTATCAGAATTAAAATTTTTGACAGTGTTCCTCTTAAGTTTATCCAATATTGAGTAAAAAGTAAATGCTGTCTTTTGGTCCATTGCTAACTACTCAAAAGAAAAAAAACAATGAACCTTTCAAGAAGCTAGTTAGTAACATATATCTTATATAAGAATATCAAGAGTTTAGGTTTCCTTTTTGTCAAATAAGTTGAACTAGAGATCGCACAATAAAAGTTACCAGAAGCCTTCAAACACTGTGTTATCATTATCAGGCTCACTTGAACAGCACAGAAATCAGTCAGCTGTAATCTGTTCATAGCAAGATGCACAAATAGATGTTCAAGCTAAAACAATTTCACTTATTTGTAACAATGTTATCTATTATGTTCAAAGCCATCCTATAAATAGTAAACATAAGGAGATAATAGGAAATATAAGGAGACATGTGAATATAACTTTTATTTTTCCAACAAAGTATTCTGGGCTTCTCTATTGTCTCTCCAGTTTTTCTGAGGTTTATTTAAACTCTATTCTAATATGGTTAAGCTGGATGAAAAGTCACTTTCTACATGACAGAAGATAGAACTAATAACATGGGAATTCACAAATACGATAAGCCAGACAGAATTTTTAAAATTCTTTGGTTTTCTCTTCTTCACAGCTATTTTTCTTTCCATTTTAAAAGAATATAGTCAACCACAAAATCAAAATGACAGTTTTTAAACCAGTATATTTTTCTGAATGCCAGCTTCTCTTGTTCTTTTCCCGCAAAAAAAATCAAAACAAACATTTAATTTTTGAGAAAATTCATTGTCTTTAAATTTATGTAAAGCTTAGTCAGCAAGGAAAAAATAAAAATATATTTGACAAGAAATATTAACTATTCATTTTTTATTTACTACAATCAAGAAATCATATAATTTTTTAACTTATATTTGGCAAAATAGTTTTGTACATTTCCATTAATGTTTGCAAAACAGTATTTTGTTTATTGGTTAAGTTATGGAAGGTAAGAATTTTATAAATATTTTTGCACCCATGGCTAGGTACTCTTTGTGGAGACTTCTAGCAAAATTTTTTGAGGGAAGGAGAGTAAATTCTAATTTATTATATTCATGAAAGGTCGGAGGACAGTCAGCAGCTAAATCTAGAAAATATCTTTTATGTTCCAAACAGGTAGCATGACTTGCAACTGCAGTCACAGAAAGTACAGCAAATACAAATTAATTAATCAGTATCATCTGAAAAGATCATGACACTGTTGACACACTTTAATTTGCAGAGGAACTTTAGTGTATTTAACATAGGTGCATAAAAAAATCTCCATCTTATTGCATGTTGCTATTGTGTATCTCATCCCATTAATTTCATAATTGTAGAAAATCACAGAAGTAATGAACTTTTGTAATTTGGCTGGTTTCTGGGTAGTGTGGTAATCTGCTTGTTCACAAGGACAGAAATTAAGAGTTGGCCACCACCTACAGCTATCTCATTTGCATGCTATGAATCAAGGCAGTCACAATTTTTACATATAGAGGAGGGAACTTCAAATTTCATAGTCTGCTTAGCTTTCTGAAAGGTATTTGACGAGATGTATCATCAACATTTTTAAAGAAATTAAGCTAAAAAATCTTCTCCTCGACAAAATACAGGAAAATCAATTAAAGTAAATATTCAATAATCCTAATAGAGGAAGGACAAAAGTGGAATTCTTCTAGATCTGATCTTTTTATCTGGCAAAGGAAATTAATAATGGGTATGAAAGCTTATTTGAGATTGTTATTAAGACCAGTAAGCAAAAAGGCCATTCAAAAAAATGTGAACTGATGAAGTGATACAGCATGGTTATTCACAAATGAGACCTTGTAGTTATAATAGCTAAATGTGGGAAAGTCTTAGCTCAGTGTTAAGCAAAAAGAGGAAATAATATATTAAGAATTATTAGGAAAAAAAAGAAAAAAAAATGTTATGCTACTGACTGTCATGTACTTATATTAAAGGTTTTATTGCTGTCATTAGCATGTCCTCCCCCAGACAAGGTATTCTACATCTAGCAAAGATAAAGAAGAGGATAAGCCATGATCAAAGTCAGAAAATGGTTTCTTTATAAAGAAGAGCAAGGCAGGCTGGGATTTTCCAGCTGATAGGAGATAGATGTCTATTAAAATGTGAATTTTAGGGAGGATCTAATATTCACTGTGTTTTGCAGTAACCGAATCAGGAATCTTCTAATAGTAACAAAAAATATAAGTTTCAAAGAGAAGAAAAAGAGGTTACTTTTCAGATACAAAACACACTTAAGGCTGTGGAGTTCCTTGCTGTAAGATTTTGTAGATGCCAATTGCTTAAATGGATTACAAAATTGTTGAAGGAAATGTTTCAAAAGCCCCTCCATATAAGTTGTAATCAATCAAGAAGCCCTGGAATTTTACACTGTCAGTGATCATACAGGAAACTTCTGTATGTAATTATCACTACATGCTTCATGCTTTCACTCTTCCTAACCACCCACAGCTGGCCACCATCAAAGACAGGCTTTGATGATCTAGACATTTGGATTTCTGGTACAATGATTAATATGTTCTCATTTTTATGACATTCCCTCTGTCCCCAGAAACAAATCCCACCATATAATTCTCAATGCAAATGGATCGACAATCCTTGACATTCTGTCAATGTATCTCTAACTGCTGCTGAATTGTCATGCCGGAAAATGTTTTAACATTATACAGAAGACAAGTAGACCAGGAAAATGTTAGGTGGTATTGACAGAAAAAAGTATTTTACCTTTATTCAGCTAAACTCACCTTCCCTTCACTACAGTTGCACTTTAATATAAGTGGGGCCAAAATATAAATTTATTTGAAGTAAATTTAGTGGGTATTTTTCTAAGACATCGCTGGCATAACAGCTAGAAAACACTAGGTTTAATGAGACTATGTATAAACTGCAATTTAAAATATTTCCCTCTACATGAAAGTCCATCAAACATAGTCAAGGATATTATAGTCAATTTAGCTGCCATAAACATCACTTTATTTAGTAATGGAAGTTGGTAAAACTTGTTCATAACTCAAAGGCTGCTGAAAACTAATATTGGAAGGAAACTGTTGTCCAACATCTTTCCTCCAAATTATTCATGTTTGAGCAGCCTTGTTTTGCTTACTACTCTTTATGTTACATTCAACACAAAATATAACTAAAAGAAAATACTATTTCTAACATCAATATTCCATATATATATATATAAGTATGCATGCATGTTCTAGATAAACATATCACAATATAGATAAACGTGTACACAATATTGATGCATGAAAAGGGAAACAAACATGTTTCATTCCTATTAACAATACACAATTTTGGAAATGTCACAGTAACCTTTCTAGATGACACTCCCAGAAGAGAAACTTTAGGAAACTGCTATGCACAATTACACCAAAGATACATAAACCTTCCTGCATCCCCAACTCAAAACAGTGACCTGAGCAGCCTTAGTACAAATGAGGCTGGAAGACAATTAAAAAAAAAGGAAGGTTGTCTTCTGACCTTTAATTATATCATCTGAAAAACAGTTCTTGCAAAAATGTGTTTCTTTTTAGCTAAGGGCTCAGTCTGGCCTTCTTCCATACCAGTGCACTACAGAGAGAAAAATCTTCTCACTTATTGCAAACTTCCATTTGCTCCAAGTATCATGGTAACTCTTATGCTCCCCTGTTTTAGTTCTTCTTGCTCTATTTTCCTCAGTTCCACACTGGGTAGACTTGTTTGGGGAATACGTTGAGGCTACTGTATAATGACTATTTTCTATAGAGATATGCCTAATTTCATACGGAGATTGTCGTTTGTAGTAAAAATATTCCAACAAAAATACCGCTTCCCAAGGAAGCAGTTTTCTATTTCTACTTCTACTGGAGAGTCTTAAAATAAAATAAATATTGGGAACCATAACCTACGTAATTTTGAATTTCTGAGCTCCAGGCTTGTGGCAAAACCATCAGTCCTTCAAACCAAGAATTCACAGCTGCATATCTCAGCTAGAAGGTATTTTCTTACTTTATTAATTATTCCTCAGGTCTTATTTATAAAAGACATATAAATAAGCCTTTTAGACCATGATGATTTTTATTACTAAATTAATTGTCAAACACTGGTCTTCTACAATGACAAGCACAATAGGAGTGCCGGGAAAAAAAACAAAAACAAAAACGAAAACTTTTTTTTTTTCTTTTTTGATGGCCTCTTCTAAGCAGAATAAGGAAAATTAAATATTTGGCCACCCATTGGACAAAGTCAAGAGTTACTTTTAAAGTGCAGGTCAGCTTTCCTTCAGTAGAGGGAAAAAAAACTGAAAAAAAACCACCACTTGATTAAAACTTACCCATAACACACACATAAAATAGAGAAATAAGCACAGCCTCAATAACAGCATTTTCTGAGGTGTCTTTACAACCTTAATTTTGTTAACTAATATTGGGTTTGAGTATTATTCCCACTAGTATGTGATAAAGTTAATCAGATTTTTCCTTACAAATTCAGTTTTACTTGTATTGTAATGTGTAAGGAACTGTTTCATACATAAAATTTGCAATTGCAACTGTTCTAAGATTCTCTTTAGCTTATTTAAAATGTAAGGAAAATTTGGGTTTTTTGTTTGTTTACTGTAAATAAGGGCCTACAAGATTATTGTTTCCTGAAAAAAAATAGAATCTTCTATTAATATTAATAAAACTTCAGAGTTCTTATCCGTCATATAGCAAAATAGACAAAAAATACCCCAAACCTTCAACTATAAAACATTGAAAAAGAAAAGCCCCATTATCAGCAGAGACATAAAAACAAATTCTATTTCCCTAAAATTCCAGTTCGTAGGGTAAAAACATGATTGAATAATAAATTGCAAATATTCTTAAAATTAGATGTAGCAATTTTTCAATATTTATTCCCTTTTGATAACACATTAAGAAACCCTCAAATAAGAGTGACTTACTGCTGTCGTTTTATTCACAGGCATGTTCTGACTAATACTGTAGGCTTTACTTAAGAACTGTCGGAATAAAATCAAATATCTAATGTGAAATTGTTCTCATAAAGTGCTCTAGTCTTCTACATTTGGTTCAGTACACATTTTTGCAGATGTAAAACATGCTTGCAAACTGAAGCTGGTTTTTGACTAAGACAGCAAGCAAACAGACTTGTATCTGCTTTCTAAATTCAAATCTTTGTAGCTCCAGAGCTACAAACCTGCCTGATTATGCATTGTTACAGAAGGATGTTATTTCTTTCAGCATCAAATACATTATGCTGCAAACCACACAAAGCCCATCTATTTCTCAAGAATGCCTTAACACTGTTAAAATGAATGTCAGTAAGCTTCATTGAAGGTGCCTAAAACCAGAATTGAGAATAAGTTTGAAGACCTGTAACTGAAAAAATGGAGAAAACCTTTCTCAAAGTTTTTTATGCAAGGAAAAACAAATCAACATACAGAGCTTACAAGAATCTGCACAATTAAGTTTCAGCTTTGTAGCTATTTGTCAGCTCTGTCCATTTCAATGAAAACAAAATATTTCTGTGATTACATCCCTTAATTTAATTAATTAAAGTAAAAGCAATAGTAATCAACATTCATATGTGCAGATAAAATCTCTTTAAGCCCACTGAAAATAACTACTCCTGGCCACTGTCAGCTATTTATATATATCTAAGCCATTTAATGCACAATTATCTTACATAAGATATTAAAGGAAAAACATTTCATGTTTAAAAGTAAAATGTCAGGAAAGGGGAGCAGTCTAGTTTTTGTATAGTACCCAAATGCTGTGAAATGAGATAACAACAATTCATGCTGCCACTGGAAGTTGAATATAAATTAATTTTTATTTATAAAGTAGTGGAAGTTGAACAATGTTTTTTATTTTTTTCTTGTGTTATTGCAAGAAAAAGTATTAAAATAATGTAACAATAAAATATTGTTGTATTACTTGAAAAAATAGCCAATGTTTTCTTATATCATTGATTCAGCTTTATTTCTTCCAGTGGATGTACCTCAAACAGGTTCAGTTCACTTCTGATAAGCACAAACGAGCCATTCATGGCTTAACTGAATATTTTTAGGCCCTTGTCCCTCTTGGCACCTTGATATAATTCTGTTGATGTTAAAGAAAATGGTACCCTAAAGTTATAAGACAACTTTAATGTAATTTCAGCAGCATCCAATTTGAGTTAGTCAGGACTATTTACTTTATGATTTCTGAGTTTTTCATCTCTTTCTAACTCTAGTGGGGTTTGTTGTACACAATCAAGGAAGTAGAACATGCAAAGATAAAAACATATGAATAAATAAAACCTTATATTAAAAATAATTTGTTTTGAGAAACCAATATGTACAAGGTAAAATCAATTTGTTTATTGACTCTGAAAGTCTACCTTTCTCTCATTTGTTCATCAGTACAGAAGAACAGTCACAGAGTTTTAAAAAGAAAAACAGTGGGCTGTGGATTTTTTAACTCTCTTCTTCATTAGAGATGGGCATATGCTAATCTGTGTACTGAGCATGAGGGGGATTACGTTTGAAAAGAAGCTGTAGTAGATTCTACTGCTATATCCTGGTGCAGTTCTGGAGAGAAGCACCATTCATTTCCTTTAAAGGCCTCAGTCCCAGATGGACAAGGAACAAAACAAGACTAGGGAAAAGACAATTTTAAGTCCAAAGTCTGTGACCTTTCCCTTATTCATAAAAACAACTAGAAGCATTATAAAGATTGTTTTACTTATTACTTTCAGAAAACTAAGACCTAAAATTATCTGTATCTCTGCCTGGCATTACCATGACTGAAGATGATCCATATCTCTTCCTGCTATTACTATATTTCAGGGAAATTCCATTGTTAATATTTCACAATTATTTTGAGAATCAGATATAGATGTTAATAGCAGAGCACAGTTATTACTTGATTCTAATATATTTGGTTACAGGTTCTTCTTAACCAGAAGACTTATGAAGAATGGCAAGAATTGTACAAACCTGGTCCATATTTTGATCTTTGCTGGTGCTCCTCCTGAAATGTATGCATTTCAAAAATATCGCCTAAGCCATTCAGGAGGGATTCAAGATACAGCTGTCTAAAACACATTCTGTACGACCAAATATTTCTGACTTTCAGGGAGAAGCTCTATATTTCTAATGTCTCTGCAAGATATCATCTGTTTTTTTGATGATATGCAAATATCAGCATATTTCTGTTATATCATCTTGAGTATACTTAAATAGAAAGCCAAATATTCAGCAAGCAACAATGATAACCCTACATCATGAAAAAAAAAATAAATAAAGCTACTTAAAATTAGGTCTTGTGATACCACCAAGAGCTTGTATAAAACTGAACTCATGACTCTTGTGTTAACTGCATATTGAGTTTTAGGAAGACATATTTTAAAAGTGTACAGGAATATGAGAAATTATTTTTTACAAGTATTAGTATATTTCATAACATTTTCACAATATAGGTATGTCATCCCTCTGATAAGAGAGCTCTGATCATGTCTCTCTATTGAAACATATCTGAAACCTATCTGACACATTCAGCACATCATTAGAAGTATCAGTTTCACAAAGATGGAATAGCTAAAGAAACATCATGTAGATTCCTGACTACACAACACATGCATAGTATTATCTCACTAAGAGATATATAGGAAATGGTTCATGAACTACAAATTAGAGCATTTGAAGTCTTTTCTCTAGAAAAACTCATTTTACAAATACTAAATTAACCATTATTTGAATTAATGACAATTAATCCTCATGCCCAAGGGAACAACTTCCCATATATAATATTTTACTTCAACACTGTTTCATGTGAGAAAAAAGTGAGTTACACTGAGAATTAAAATATGTTTATGTTAGCATATTCAAAACTGTTATGGTACATTTTATTAATTTAGTGAGGTTTTTCTTTAGGATAATGCATCAGTATGTGGTGAAACATTTCCAGTCCTTTTCAGTATAACTGATCTGCCAACAGAAAAGAAGTTAAATCACAACCAAATCTAATGCCCTATATTTGGAAATGAGAAGCTTTTATTTTTGTTTTTTAATGGGCTTCAAATCCTCCTATTTTGATTTATTTGTCTTTCATCTGCCTTCCCCCATTTCCCCCCCTCCGAACATTATCTTTTTTCAGCTGGACTGATGCTTCAAGCAGAGGCATATTATGCAAAAATGCTGCCGAACTGCTTTCACCTTAACGTTTTGGACTCAATCACATAATGATGGCATTAACTGACTCTGCATGAAAGATTATATTGCCATAATAATTGTTGTTTCAACTCTATTATTTTAAGACTTTTATTTAAAGTATTCTCAAGACTAGACATCCCATAGTAACGTTATCAATGTGAAACATAAAACACTAGAAAGAATTAGAAAAAGGACCAAATTGAGGTGTTTGTTTAGTGGTTTTACATACTAAAGAAATATCTGCTAGAACGGTCTTCATTTTTTTTTTCCTTGTTCATATTAAATAATACTATCTTCATAGAAAAGGAATCTCATGTAACAACCCCATACTACAACTTTCAGTGACATTCTATTAAGAACCTCTCAATATATTTTACATAAATTGTAAGTATGGCAAAAAAATTGTGGCTCTTTTGCATCTTTTGTGGGTTGAAATCTCAGAACTGTTTTAGTTCTTTTTCAGCTGGCCATGTCTTCGTGCTCAAAACTGGGCTGCTCATTCTTGGTCAGCTAAATCCCATGTCTGGTGCCAGAGGCTATGACTATTCATTCTTCCCATGGAAAACCTTTGGGAAGGTTCACTTAACGTATAAAGGACCTGTACTGGTTTTTTTAAACAACAAAATATGAAGATGCAATGGTGTTCAAAGCTCTTCTGAAGTCTTATCCCTTTCTCATTAAATGTGAGACATTCTTTACTATGGCATTTGCAGTATTAAAGGTAGGATGTATAATTTCTCTAAGGAAGCTACATGAGCTGTTGCAGGCTGTGGAACACATATTTTTCAGGCTGAGAAAAAATATAATTTTGTACAGCACCTCATCTTTTCTAAAATGCTTTCTAAAACATGGCAATAAAACACCTGATTTAGCCAATTCAGTTTCTTCCTTCATAACATTTACAGCAGTGAAACTGATCTCATTTTCTTCTGTACAAATTTTGAAGGAAAGCAAGCACATTTCAATTAATTTCTTTGGGTTCTTAACAGGAAATAATGAAACTTTGGCATGATTTTTTCAGATGAACATTGAGTTGTTTTGGATTTTTTTCTTTAAATATCCTTTTTTTGCAAAATTTAGTGTAGGGGGAAAATAGCCAGCAATTTTCTTTGAAAACCACTGATTGTTATTTCATTTAACCCTTCTGAAAAAGTGTTTCACACCTTATTTCTGCAGATATTATACCTTCTGAACTGCTCCTTACTTTCATAATAATTAGTTATTTCACACATTTTTCACAGGTCTTTATTTCCCAGGGACTGTGTGAGAGTTTGCTCTATAAAGTGAATGGCATCATCTTGTGAGGGAGGGCTTCACTATGAAAGTCAAAACCTGCATTCTGACTTTCTGAAACACCCACTGCTCTGCATGTGGGGCTTAACTGTCTCCATGCTGTTTTCTTTTCTCTAGGTAATTTCAGAGATTTTGGCTAAGATTTGGACAGTTGTGATCAACTGCACATGGAATCTACTAACATACAATGCTAGCATGGAGAAAAATCTAAAACGCTGATATGAAATGTCTCCTCCAAACTTGTTTTTGCCAGACCACAGTACCCTTGTGAGAGGTTTTGTTTAACTTGTGATTAAACACATCTCCTACATGTATGGACAAAGAATGTTGGTGACCAGAGGACTCATATACCTATCTGTTATTCTGTGGGATTCACATTAACTTTTTTGCTCTTTTGTAAGGGTGTGGGTGGAAAAACATTTCCAGACAGGAATGTGAAAATTGGGTCATTATTATTTATGCATAAAATATGTTCTGAGACACTAAACTGTAGGCAGGTTTGTTGTGGTGTTTTGTTTTGTTTTGTTTTGTTTTGTTTTTTCATTGCTAACCAAAACAACAAAACAAATATATGTCGCAACACATTGTTTGCAGCTGACAAAGCCTGGAACAGATATTTGGAAGACTTTAGGTAAACAAAACTTTATTACCTGCCTAGTAGATTAAGGAAAAGTTGTGGATTTAGTCTGCCTGGTGAATGGAGTTACATGCAGCTGGCTACCAGTCAAAAGCGGCGTTCCCCAGGGCTCAGTACTGGGGCCAGTCGATGATCTGGCTGATGGGATCTAGTCCCTCCATGCAGGATGGCACTAAATTGGTGGGAGTGTTAATCTGCTGTAAGGTAGGAGGGCTCTGCAGAGGGATATGGACACACTGGATTAATGGGCCGAGGCCAACGGTATGAAGTTTAATAAGGAAGGTGCCAGGTCCTACACTGGATTCACAACAACCCCATGCAACGCTACAGGTTGGGGGCAGAGTGTCTGGAACATGGCCCAGCAGAAAAGAATCTGGGAGTGCTGGTCGACAGACGGCTGAACATGATCCAGCATGTGTCCAAGTGGCCAAGAAGGCCAGTGGCATCCTGGCCTGTGTCAGCAGTAGTATGGCCAGCAGCATAAGGGCAATGATAGTCCCTCAGTACTCAGCAGTACTGCTGAAGCTGCATCTCAAGTCCTGCATCCAGTTCTGGGCCTCTCACCGAAAGAAAGACATTGAGGTGCTGGAGCATGTCCATACAAGGGCAACAGAGCTGGTGAAGGGTCTGGAGCACAAGATCCTGCGGAGCAGCTGAGAGAGCTGAGGTTGTTCAGCCTGGAGTAAAAGAGGCTCAGGGGAGACCCTATCACTCTCTACAACCACCTGAAAGGAGGCTGTAGCCAGGTGAGAGTTGGCCATTTCTCACAGGCAACCAGCAACAGGACAAGAGAAAACGGTCCTAAGCTCTGCCAGGGGGAGGTTCAGACTGGACATCAGGAAGAATTTCTTCACTGAAAGGGTGAAAAACAGGAAAGGCCTTGTAACAGGCTTTCTGGGGAAGTGGTAGAGACACCATCCTTAGAGGTGTTCAAGACTGAACATGGCACTTAGTTTAGTTGACATAGCTGTAGTTTAGTTGACATTACGATGTTCAGTCAAAGGTTGAACTCCATGATCTCAGAGGTCTTTTCTGAACTTCAGGATTCTATGATTCGGTTTTATTTATAAGTAAAAATGCTCCATCTTTGTTGATTTCTTTTGGGTTTTATTACTGAATAGAAAGTCATTGATTACTCTTGATACAAAGATACCTTATATAAGTATGAAACATAGGTAACTCAGTAATTAAACTGACTAGGTCCAACCTGGTTTTCTTCGAACTGTTCAGGTTCCAGCTGTGAGTCCTGTCTCTCCAACCCGTCTTTTCACATAATTCTACTTTTCCAACTGTGAGCAGCCTTTCAGCAGAGAGGGATAGAATTTTACTCACCTATTTAAGGCTAAAAGTAATGGAAAGCTGCCATATGGTGATGGTTTTCCCATTAGATATATCAAGTTAATGTGCATATGCTGGTTCATGCATGCATTTTGCATAGATTGGAAAAGAAATTATGGTGGTAACTTGTGACCCTCTAAAGTATCTCTTCAGCAACTGGAAGAATTGTCTTAGCTCATTTTCAGCTGACAACATCTTACTCAAGGGTCCTAGAGACAATCCTGACATTCCCCGTGAATTTTCTTAGCTCATTATACATTGCTTCTGTTGCCAACTTTATCAGCTCTCCTGTTTACCTTTGGAAAGTATCTACCTAATAATGAGAAGCATACAAGAAGTATCCTCAAAATTGTCCAAATGCCAACTTAACAACCTTAAAAATGTCTCTAGAAAATATGAAATAAAGCATTAATAGATGTTATAAGCTTGGAAATAATGTGTCAATCCAAAACCTTGTGGATGATGAGCATTTTTACCTTGACTGGGACTGCCTAAAATTTTATTGGCTACTTTTCCACTTTCCCTTTATATACAGGAAGCTTTGTATAAAAAACTGATACATATGTATATAAAAATTTATTTTTTTCACTAGACAACAACTACATCAGGCAGTTGTACATGATGGGTGATGAACACTTTTTTTTTGTACATTCTTTGTTGTATCTCTTTGACAAACGAATAACTGGACCAGAAGAGCCCTTCAGGTGGTGAATTAAAGCACACAGCTCCAGCTACCACAGAGTATTCTCTTAAACAGTTTGCCACAGCTTTTATTTAAACACTACTTTTACCCAAGTTTACTCATGATCTGGAACCCTGCAAGCATATTCTTGTCTGGATTTTGGACAGGAATAGCTTCTACTCCTCCATCTCCTTCACTACTGCCTACTCCCTCAACATGTCTGCTTTTAGTCTCAGTCTGGATAAGATGGCCAGACACAAATGGAAATCAGAACTCTGAAAAACAATGCAAATGAGTTTCGGTTTGTTGGTTGTTTTTTTTGAGTTTTGGTTTGTTGGGGTTTTTTTTTAACACAGACCTTATAATTTGAAGTATATTATGATTTAATATCATTGCACAGATGGAAGTGTAAAATGGGGGGTTTTGTGTGTTAAATGAGTCCAAATGAGTTTCTGAAGACGTTAACCTTTCAGCAGAATGACAGTGATAATGAACATAGGAAAGATGTCAATATAAATATCTTCATTGTGTTATCAAGACAGGCAAGGTACTGAATTTTTTGGTGTGTGGTTTTCTTCTGTCTGACGAAATCAAATATGTATTTATGAGAGCCTTTTAAATTCACAGGTAAAAAAACAAGAAGTCTGAACCACACCACGAACGTTAATTTATGTAAGACTGTTGAAATCATTGCCTAGCAAACAGGGCCATGCATCATAGCTAAGAAATACAGGTGAGTCCATTTAGTAGCTTCCTGACACCAAAACCAGAGGTTTTATTCTTCACGAGGTTCTTTTGCGCATTTCCTGAAATTCTGCAATATTCTGATACCTCCTACATGCCAACTCTGACACTTAAACCTGACTGTTGAGAAATAGAACAAACAGAGAGTAAATTAACCTCAGCAACTCAGCAGAACCTTTTTTTTTCCTATTTGGATCAGAAAAAAATCATAGGATCAATAGAACAACTGGAAAGGTAGCAAGCAGAAAAGCAAACGTGCTTTGCTTTTGTTGGAGAGCAACTTTAATAGTCACAAGCTTGAATCTGAGAACAGTTATATGAAGATTAAGATGAACTCAGGACCTGATCTAGTAGCTCACATAAGATGTAATGCAATGCAAAAAATATCCAGTTAATGTTTGAGATATGTGTAATAGAATGAGACTTACTCGGAGGAGAAGCTGGCTTTTCAAGAAGAATCTCAAAATGAGTCTTGAGCTTGATGTATGCTTTTGAGTATTTAATTTTTCTCTCCAAGTGTAGATAAAGCAAAACTTTGCAGAAATATTTAAACATGAAGAACTAGGTGAACTGGAATTACAGCAGAAAAGGTGGCAGACAGGATTAGGATGCTCTGTCTTAGACCAAGGTCCATCAGAAGAATTAAGAGAAATTTTTGGATGGTTAATGTGTCTGCATCAACCATTAGAAAACAAGTCATTACCTTTCTAAGTCTGGTAGAGACAACACTTGTTTTGCTATGTAGAAAAGTAGTACATGTTAGCTATTTGGATGCAGTTTAATTTAAGCATCACTTAATGACCAGCTATACTCTATTTTTAAACTCTGTTTTTATATGTGTGCATTCACAATATTTTTTTGTATGTTTGTATATATACATGTACAAGGGAGATTCAAATACTCTGCTGTATATAACATTTATACTTTTTGTGTTGATGGCACAATTCCTTTACAGGTTACTATTTCTGGTCTAAGGCACTTTCTTTTCCATTCCACTGACTGCAGGTCTTCACTAAACCATACCACTCCTTCCTATGCAGTGTAGATCAAAGAATAAGAATGAAATTATTATATGGCAAAGAACCTTCAGTTTTTCACTTAAATCCAGTAGTTTAAAATTAGAAGCATCTAAATATTTCCTTGAAGCATTAATCTGAATAGGAATAATATACTTAATTAGAACAGTCAAAAGTGTTTTGAATTTTCATATGATTGATACACATTATTTAAATGAGAAGGAATTTTAATTTCCCTATTAAATATATGTAATTTTTAAAATAATTTGATACTTTAGTTTCCAAATCTTTACTTGCTTGAAGCTAAGAGTGCCAGAGTATACCTTTATCAGGCTATTCTTTGAAGTTATATTTTAGGATGTGATTTTTGCTTACCTTCAAATTACTGCATATCAGGAATAATTCTGCTAAAGCTAAGAAAGAAAAAAAAAAGGTTTTGAAGAACTAGTATAAACCTCTTGCAAAGAAAATCAGTTTATTTCAATTTTTTCTACTAGTTTCATTCTTGCGAACTACATCCTGATTTTTCTTCTTCACCAAGATTTTTCTATCACTGTACAAAGCAATTTCTAGAATTTCAGAAAAAAATAGAAGAGGCATAGGTTTGATAGTGGCTGTCTGAAGATTTCTTTTGATGCATAACTTTCTGCAATAAGGGCACATTATTCTGACCAACAAACAAATAAATAAGAGAAGGAGGGTTACAGAACAGAGTAAGCTGTAAGTACTTGCCATCTGATTCCCAAGTCCCACTTAGAAGGACAAAGAATGTTAAAATAAGACTCTAGATTAATCCATCTTCAGTTTTCCAATGTTATTGAGAATTGAAAAAGATGGCAAATTTATTAAGATGTGTGTCTATGAACAAGCACATTTAGAAACAAGAAATTGTACTAGAAGAACAAAATAAATATACAACCTTCACAAGGGGCCAGAACACTGTTCTAACCCATGACAATCACATCACATCGAGTATTATTTTGACAGACTCTAAACAGAATAATATTGACCTAGAACTGATGTGAACAAGGCCACGTCTTTTCATCTGGCAAAAGCCTGGGAAATACCACATACTTACTTTTTTTGTTGGGAATAACAATTAAATGGAGCAAACAGTCAAAAAAGCCAAATATTAAAACACCACTAAAAGTTGAGTTTTCATGTGCATTAGTTCAAGCTACGTTGTTCATTTTGACGCACTGTAGTTAAGATGTGGTTTCTAAATACTTTGACCCAATCAATATACAGGGAGGAAGAGACTGTAAAAAAATAATGCATCAAAATATTAAATGGATTATCCAGGTAGTGAAAACCTTTTGTTGACAACTTCAGTGAGCAAATACAACCCCTCTCAAATGCCTGTTCTTCACAAAAAGACATCGAGTGGGAAAAGGAAAAGAACAATTATTTATGGGAACTGCTTGATGTTAAGAAGAGAAAGAAAGAAAAAGAAAAAGAAAGAAAGAAAGAAAGAAAGAAAGAAAGAAAGAAAGAAAGAAAGACCCCTAGATTTTCATTTATGACATAGGGTAGAAATGTGACGGTTCCTGCTCAAATGAGAGTTCTCCATGTTTTTCTACCCTTCCAGAGACATTTACTTTAAAGTCATAATTTTTCCTCTCTTTCTGCCTCCATTCTCCCTGCACCCGTGAGGAGAGAAGGAGCAAGCTCACAGAATTGATTACTCTGCCACATGTTCATGGGGTAGCTCCAGGTGACATTACACACACTGTAGGAATACAGATATCTGAAGGCAGTTCTGCACCAGTTCTGTCACAATAAGATAAATGTAACAGTACTGCCCCTAGGGCTTGTACGTATTTCATGGTACCTGAATGATTAATATCAGTTGATTAGCTAGCACAAAGCATTCTAAGTAAAATGTGAGAGAAAAAGTAGGCTAAGCTTGTACCTTACTTAGGATCATCTCAGCATCTCTTTAAAATTGGATTCATTTATTATCTTCTAAGGCAGTTTCTGCAACTATCCATTCATAGAATCTCTACTATCCCTTGTCTGACAAAAATATATTTCATATAGTTTGCCAGCGTCAGAATATTAGTATATATGAGTGGGAAGATTGCAGTTTCCTTAGTATTATTACAAAATTCATATTTTAGATTAAAAATCAAATATTCACTGACTTAATCTCCTCAGTACTGTCAGGTAGTTCTCAATTACCTGTAAGCACTTTTCAATACATCTTTATATTCTGTCAACCTGTAGAAGTATGAAATGTGAAGTCAGGACAAACTATTACTTATTCTTCCTCTGTGTGGGATATATATCTCCACTTATCACCTCTTCAGTGCATGTTCAAAACATTTACATCAAGGAAATTGTTTGAATTGACAGTCCATGTGCAAAATTACCTGTACAGGAGATGTTGGATATACAGCAGCTACTAAAGTTATGCTAATTACATGACACCTGAACAGGTGCCAAAGTCTTCTCAGCAGCCATTTTCTAGGGGAAGGACTGTCCATGGCCAAATGTGCTGCTTCAGGAAGGTTACCTGTTACCTTGACTTCTGGGTAAGCATCACTGGAGGGATATCCAAACTGGTAAAATATGGCCCATTATCCGTAAAAAATTGCCACCAATCAACAAAATTTGGTTAGTTACAGTGCTTCTATCTGCTGGATATTTTGGGCTTGCCTAGTTTGCAGAAAAGGCAGCTGAAGGCGGACCTCAATGCTCTCTGCAGTTTCCTGAGGAGGGGAAGTAGAGAGGAAGGAAGGTACTCTTCTCCCTGATCCAGTGATAGGGTGTGCAGGGAAAAAAAAGATGCACCAGGGGATGTTTAGATTGGATATTAGAAAGCATTTCTTTACCATTAGGGTGGTCAAACACTTAAACACTTTCTAGAGATGTGGTTGATGCACCAAGCCTGTCAGTGTTTAAGAGGCCTGTGGACCATGTCCTCAATAACACGCTTTAGCTTATGGTCAGCCCTGGAGTGGTCAAGCAGTTTGACTAGATGATCGTTGTAGGTTCCTTCCAGTTGGAATAATCTATTCTATTCCAGTATTCCAGTTTTCACATTCCATATTTCCTTTCATGTTCCCTTTTATTGTTAAAATCTAGAAAGATTCTAAAAATAGGTCTTTACACTATATAAAGTCAAGATATTACCAGTTTCTTCATGTCTGTGAAATATTTTGGGGTACTGGATGTCTAGTTATGGGAATCACTTTCCTCAAAGGGCAGAGACAAGACTAGAGGGACATGTTGTTAGTGAGGGCTCTCAGCCTACTGCTCTGAGTCATGCTGGGTACACTGTAACATACTTGACATCTTACATAGATGGGCTAGGGGCTCATGGAGTGACAGGAACCAACAAGGAAATACTGGTGAAATACCTCAAAGGAATTAAGGTGCATTCCTCTAAGAAGGTGACAGCTGAAATGCCTCCACAGTTACGCATGCAGCATCGTCAGCAAACAGGAGTTGGAAGCCACTGTGCTGCTAGAAAGCTACAGCCTAGTTACCATAATTGAAACTTGATGATATGAATACAAAGATGAGAGTCTGGCTCTCAGTGGCTACAGGCTGTTGAGAAAGGACAGGAGAAGAAGGAAAGGTGGAGGGATTGTCCTCTACATCAAGAAATGAACAGGAGTGCAAAAAGCTGTCTCTGAAAAACAGCCATGAGCAGGTTGAAAGCTTACGAGCAAGAACTAGAGACTGAAACAAGAAAAAGAACATTGTGGTTGGTGTCCACTAAAGGCCACCTGGTCAAGAAAAGCCTATTAACAAGGCCTTCTTGCTCCAGCTGTAGGAGGCATCACATTCACAGCCTCTTGTCCTGGTGAGGGACTTCAACCATCCTGACGTCTGCTGGGAAAATAGCACAATAAGCTGTAGGCAATCCAGGAGATTCCTGAAGGGAATTTCTTACGCCAGGTAGTAGACAACCCTACAAGAGTGGATGCAATACTGGACCTGCAAGTAAGTTGATCAGTGACATCAAGATTTGAGGGAGCTTGAGCTGCGGTGATCATGCACTGGTGGAGTTCACAGACCTGTGAGTTATAGGGTGGACAAAGGGTAAAGTCAGGACCAGAATTTTAGGAAAGCAAACTTCCAGCTGTTCAGTGAGTTAGTCAATGGGACTCCCAGGGAAACTGCCCTGAAAGACTAGGGAGAAAAACAGGAGATGGCAGATATTAAAGGATCATTTCCATAGTGTTCAAGAACTCTTGATGCCCAGGTGCAGGAAATCAGAAAAGGAAGGCAAGACACCGGCATGGCTAAGTAAAGACAGGCTGGACAAATTAAAGGGCAAGAAGTAAAAGCACAGGCAGTGGAAGCAGGAGCAGAAAAGCGGGGAGGATTGTAGGGATTCTGCCCAGTTCTGTAAAGATGGCGTCAGGAAATGCAAGGCACAGCTAGAGCTCAGGAAAATAAACTAATAATAATAATAATAATAATAATAATAATAATAATAATAAAGGATTCTACAGGTATGTCAGTCAGAAAATGAAGGTCAAAGACAACGGACAAGGAGAAGGCTGAGGTGCTCAACAGTATTTTTGCCTCAGTCTTCACTGGCAACCTCTCTTCCCACGTCTATTGAGTGGATGGACTTCAAGGCAGGGACCGGAGAAGCAAAGGCATTTAAAAGACTTACAGATGTGACACTCAGGGATATGGTTTAGTGGTGGACATGTCGGTGCTGGCTTAACTGGAACATGATGATCTCAAAGGTGTATTCCAACCTAAACAAATCTATTTATTTAGGAAATTTACTCACTGGTGAAGAAATCTAGATGTGAATTATATGTACCTAAACATAGCATGGATCTTTATACATGGAGCTTTTAAATTTTGTTGGATGGTAGGAATTCTTTCAAACTGTTCTTCACTTTACATAAAAATGTGTCTGCTGTATTTATGGACCTAAATTTTATTTTTATTTTTATATTGTAGTAATAATGATATATGAATATAATATGTATACATATTATATGTATGTACAGACCAGATGCTAGGACTGTCTATTACAATGGCAACTTAGTGTACTTTTTTTAATATTAAAATATTTTAATTATTATGGACATGATAATTGTATATCTATGATATAAATAACCTTTCTAATGATTATCACAATATTAATAACATATGTTCAACATTTCTGTAATGGTTACTGCATTTAAATAAGATATATATAGAAGATTTTTAAATGATGGAAGGGTAGTATGAACTTTTCTGACTACATAATAGGCTGTTACAATGAACACTGTACAGCACAGCATAGAGATGTTAGTGATTACGTGTAATAAAGGACAGCCATATAGCATCCTTATAGTTGTTGAATATTTGTACTGCAAGATAGCTTAGGTTATTAATTTTAAATAATTTCCTTCATGCATATTTTATTCATAATAATAAGAAAATATTTTAACATTTTTTCCAGTCTCAAATACAGCATTAACTTCTTTTCTATGAGAAAGTAATCTGACAGAATATGCCTTTAATAAAAAACAAAACTATACTAAAAACAAAACAAACAAACAAACAAACAAAAAGAAAAAAACCCAGGCTTTTAAAAACAAGACTCATGAGAACAACGAATTAGAAGAAAATAAAAGCAACAAAAATTGCAATTGAATAAATTCTTGTTATTAAGGGTGAGCAATCTAAAAATAAAATGTTGAGAAACATTTCACTGTTATGTGAAGCATGTTAGTTTATTACAAATTAGAATATTTAGATTCCAGGTTTCTAAGAATTAAGACAATCTTTTGCAATATTTCTTTGTAGAAAATGGGAATACAGTGTCATATAGCACAAGAGTCTCCCTGACAACCTTATCCTTCCTGAATGGATGTGTAAGAACCCATTTCCTCTAGAGGCAAAATGGGTGATTGAATAATGAGTACATCGTTTTTTTAAACAGATTTCCACATCACACATCCTACATGGGTTTCTTTCTAAGGTTCCTTTTATAAAGATGGGAACAGAGGAATTCCCCTAAGAATAGCACATATCCTTCACTTGGACTGGCCAAAACACTTGATGTGTTTTCAGGGCATAAACTTCCATTAAAAGCTATCCTCCAAAAGAACCCTTTTCTCCAGTAATTGTTTCCAAAACCAGATTGTGATGGAAATACATTTACTTCCATTACACACATTCAGCAAACATACAACAATGACATATTGAAATGAAATTACTTGAAAATAAAAGCACAATCACCAGACTAAGAATAAAACACAGATATCCAGAACATCCTGAAGTATCTTAGGAGTATACCTTCTTCAACAACATATATGTGGAACAGTTTGGCTTCATCATAATTATGACCAAAGTCTATGAAACTAATAAAAGTACAATCAGTCTAAGCATCTTAATGATTTTTTTATATTTTTATTTCCCTTCATACCTATTTATACAGTATTTGCTTCTCTTTGTATTAGCCTGTAAGTACACCCAGAAATATAAAACAAAATAATATACAAAACTCAGGCTACAGAAATATTGCAGTTCTGTGAAAACTTTCTGACACTCAAAGAAGACAAGTGGGTGAGACTAGACAGCAATGTAGGATGTTTCAGCAACCAACCTCACTATTTATTGCTACAGGCACAAAAACATTGCTCTAGAAAACAGCAGACATGAAGTTCAGACTTCCAGTACTTGTAAGACAACACTTCCAGTGTTTGTACTTGTCATGGTTCAGGAATTTGCATCTTAGTGCCCCCTGCAATCGAGACTCTCCCAAACCAGATGCTGCTTGGAAGTTCACCCATTCTCCTCCATCTTCCCACTCCAGGAATGGAGTTGAGAACTGGAGGCTCTAAAATGTGAAAATGAGGGTGTTGAGATAGGAACAATTTACTGGAAACAGCAATGAGATAAGATAAAAAACAGTAACAGCAACAGTATTAATAACAAATGGTGTGCATGTAAGAAACTATTTACATAGAAAAATACTCACTGGCTCTTCCCCACCACACTCTGCTTTCTCCCACCTGGAGTGACCCCCTCACTCCTGCCCCTTACAGGTGACAGGAGATGGCATTAAATGATGTTTGGGTCTGACCACGCCTCCTTCCTGGCTACTGTAAAAATGGACCCTGTTCTGGTTGAAACTAGGACAGTACTGCACTTCATTTAATAATGTATTACTTTTGATATGACTTTGTGTGGTTTTTTTGTTAATAGGATTTATGAAAGTTATGATACAGCTTTATAGACTGATAGATAATTAAGTGACTAGATATGATGACACTAGTAATGTTTTCAGTCTTTTTTTTTTTACTTATTTAAATCCCAGGTAATTTATTTTCTCTTCCCATTTATATTACAAACAGCATTTCAAGTTTATATCTTCTAGCTTACACTAATAAGTACTTACATTGGCAATCTGTGCACTACTTAATTATTTATTGTTTAAATTAAAAATAAATAATCAGGAAGAAAACATAGGGAAGATAACTGTTTAGTGTAGCTGTAGGTAGTATAATGTACAACCATGTCTCCTGGGAATATTTCACCAATTAAAGAATCTTAATTATGAAACAAGACAGTTGTAGAAAGAACATAAAAGCACAACACAGTTCATCTGATGGCAACCAGTCTTTTTAATTTTCTCATGACAATGGCTGAAAGGAAGAAGCATTCTACCTGTAATGTCTCAGTTAAAAAAAAAGATTTCTACATTTCAAAGGCTGGGTTAAGTAATTGCTGACCATTAGATCCTTTGCATCTCATATTGGCTATTAGAAGAATAAAGATCATAACATGAGTAATCACTGCTGAAAATCATGGTTGGAGGCCCAGGGTCATAAAATGATTCCCATTAAATGGAAGGTACCTGTCTTATTAAATCTTCCTTGTAACTGACTTCACCTTTCAGAGCAGCTCCAGTACATTTTTTTTTTCCCTAACAATAAAGAAGCTGTTACAAGGGCATATGAAATAATTAAACTTAATTTCCTAGAGATGAAAAAATTACTCATAGTTCTCTTCTTCATTTTTGCAGGGACCTTGTCCCTCCTACTTATATTTCTGTATTTCCTCTAATACCTCTTCCACTTATTTCTATCAAAGTATCCACATTTTCTTTCCTGATCAACAGACACCAAGCAACAGGCCTGGAATTGTTCTGGAGGTCACAGAAGCTCTCTCCCTTTTTATTTGTCTTCCAATTGTCTAACTTATACAAAGTTAATTCTATTACTTTTTCATCTTTGAGAAATTTGGTTATAAGTCTTCATGGATTCGAAAGTTATAATGGGAACTGAAAGGTAGAAGGCTGACACCGATCTCTTAATTCTTGTTGCTTTACAAAACCATCAAAAATCTCTGATAATAGAGGTCTCCCACCAAAAGTTAATTTGAAACCGTTCTAAACAGAACTTAGAACAAATACTATAAGTTTAATTATCTTCAAGTTTAAAATATCCGGTTTCTGGATTCAAGTTGCTCTGCTTATCTTTAAGAGACTATTTCACAAAGACCATGCTTCTACCTTTTTTTTTTTCAAATAATAATTGTGATTTCCTAAGTAAAATATAAAAAAAACCAAAAAGATGTCTTTATTAAGAGAGCTGTTGACCTTGTGGCTTGTTTTGTGGGAGGGTTCACTCAATTTGAATTAGCCGTGATAACAGGAATTCACTTCCCCATCGAAAAGGCAACAAGAAATATCACAGGTTTCTGGAGAACCTTGATATTGTTCATCATACTTCAGTATTTCAAGCAGTAAGACCCACAGAACTAAATCAGTCCATGAATTTTCATCCATTTTGACATTTCCATCTGTTTCTCACCTTCAGAGTTATTCCTGAAAAAAAATAAGTTTAATTGAAACAAGATCTGCATGAAATTGTTTCCATTGTACATTTCCCAATATGAACAGTTGTGACAATCCAACCATAACTCATTTGGAGCACCCTTTTTATCAAACTTTTCAGAAGAAAATGTCTGAAAACCCGTGACCAAACTGAAACAGGAAGTATTCATGTTCCAGCACCTACTAAATGTAGAAATAGACTTATGCCTCTAAAAATAGTACGTTCATTCCCCAGTTATATATCCAAAGCAGAAAAATAAGTAACTTTTGTGAATCTTATTACTGTCATCAGTACTGATCTATAACCTCAATCTCATGTTTCCTAACTAGCCCTATATCATTTATGTCCTATATTGGGCTAAAAATATTACTGTCCCCCCAAAACTCTTCTAAATATTTTAGAAAGAGAACAAGTGATGGAAACCCTACTGTTGTTCACACTGTTACGACAAATGTCTGGCTACTTGTAATGATTTCCCAGATGCTTTCATTTCCTTCACAGGGACCATAAAACAAAGTGAAATAAAGACTTTGGCATTCGTCTCTAGGAAAAAAATACATTACTGAAATTAAAAACAGTGTTGCTGAAAGGATACTTATATAAATTGTTTCAAGTAATGAGCACCATTACAGCAAAGAATTTAATGTCACAGCAGAAATATGAAGTAATCTGAATGTAATGGACCTGGTCTAAACCAGAAAACAAATTCAAACCTATCATATTCAAATACAGGCATAAATGCTTTGCAAAGTAAGAAGCACTCTAGGTTCAAATTTAGCTGCAAGACCAATTCCCTAAATACTAAATGGTATTAGAGTAAGAATATTTTAAAAGGTAAAGGACTCTGGAGAAAAAAGTAAGCAAAATGAATTAACATACCAAAATCAAGTCTGGAATATACTCTTAAGCTTTAGTGTAGATCAGATGTGAAATATAAGTTTAAAAAACAAAAGTAACCTTATTCTATCTGTCTTCCATAGATACACATTGTTTCCTTTGCTTTTTTTTTTCCTTTGCAGCGTAGTTTCATTTTTACTGTGTCATACACAGAATCAAATAACTAAGGGCATTCACGGATTATAGCAAGAACAGTAAAAGGGTGGGGCAAAAGATTTAGGACTTTTGAAAAAGCAAGCAATGCTTCTCACTCCTACAAAGATCCTTGACAGTGGCTATATTGAAGAAATGAATCATGAACTTACATTAGTATCCTAAAAGAACACCAAATTAACACTTGAGATTATAAAATTACCCTGACTTCTATATGAATGTTATTTAAAATAATTTTAAAAGAAGATGTTTGGAATTTAGCAAAAAACCATGAGCCAAAAAATTGAATATTATAAAATTATTTGGAACTATTTCATGCCAGTCATTATCCTTATAAACTTGCTGACATTCTAGCTTTTATCAGCATTAATATGTCTGTTCGGACATTAGCATGTCTGGTAAATTTTCTTGATTCAACTGCCCTGCATTTTGGGGTAAAGAAAATGGAAATTGTCATTGCTTTGCAAAAAAATTAAGTAATTTATTAACATTTTTAAGTTTCCTTTCTTTTAGTTTCTAAAACAAAATTACTTTCAACATGACAGAAAGGATACAGAGTAGTCCATTTCAAGATCCATGTGTTTATTTTGGAAATAACCTGAGGACTGACCTGCTCCACAAGTGCATCCCAAGCTGGGTATTAATAGGAGTCTTCCAGTCTTTCTGAGGAAGCAGCATAGATACTGCCATAAGGTTGGGCAACATTTAGATACCATCGTTTAAATACATCATTTGAAGCCTCCAAACAGAATTTAGTTGATTTTTGAGCTTCAAGCAGTGACTTATTTTAATTACTTTTCCTGCTATAAAGAAATAGCAATAATATATCTTAGAGCTATAGCAAGTACTCAACACCGAGTGAATTTTCACAGAATACATAAAGTCTTCAAAATTCTAAAGTTAAAAAAAAAAAAAAAAAAAACATTAATTGCACTGCTTGTCTAGGAAATGAGACCAGACTTGATTTGGTTTTGAGCCAGTCAGAGATGAAATCTTTTCTTCCCTCCTTGCCTAGTGAAACTTGATCATGGTACAGAGAGGAATGCAAGATTTATGTGATTTAAAATAAAGGATTTTAGTTTGTAACTGACTGATTACCTTGAGGGGAAGACCTAGATTTTAGTCCCTGATCCCAGTGGTGTTTTGCAGTTTTCAAATAAAAATTACATGCACTTCAAAACTTCTGTGCAGATACCCAGGAACTGAATCTATGATTCTAAGTTTTCAGCAGTGGGAGCCTTCCTCCTAGTATGGGCAGTGACCAGCTTCCAGCCTTCACATTCAAACAGACCCTTGACTAACTACTTGACAGGGTTCTAAGTCCACCTGTGTCTCCACTTCAGTGGAAGTTTGAGACTCCTGAGACTGCAGCATTTCCCAGGATAGCCTACCTCTCTCTCACTCGTTCTCATGAATGCTATGCAGCCTGCTCACTTCCTCCTGTAGCTCCTTCACCTGACAACACAACTCAGCAACAACAGCACACCTTCTGCAAAAGGAATGATCATCAGCCCCAGCCTCACGGGGAGACGTCAGGCATGCCGGGCAACCTGAGATCTAGAGAACTACATCTACCATCAGAAGATCTGGCTGGAGGCCTCTGACATGGCTGGTGCAGCGGACAGGAGAACTCTGCAGCCTATCAAAACCATAGCTGGGAAAGCATACACTAATGAGACTGGCGATGAAAAGGCCTCTTTGTTCCCTTTGTCACAAAATTCTGGGTCTGCTTGCTGCCTCTGTTAGATGCTCCCAGATGGTGAGAGAGGAGCCCTCCCTGCTGCACAAACTCGAGCAAGCTGCTGCGCCGTGCCCTGTTTGCCGGCTCTGTTCACTACACTCCTGGTCACTCACAGCTCCTACAGACCCCTTATGAGAGAGTGGGAGCAGCCGCTGTCATTGTTGGCTCTGCTCACATTGAGACACCACCCTAGGGCAAGCTTCTGTCTCCATGGGGGTCTCCGTGCTCTCCTGCAGTTTCCCTGGCTCTAGAAGTTTACTGTGCTTCCTGTGAAACTCACCTCTGCTCTGCTGCAGGATGTGCCTGCACTGGAGCTGTTCAGCTCAGCAAGTGACAGTTCATGGCCATATTTAAATGTTAACAGAAGTTTCAAGGTAAATGAAATCACAATACTTAGTCCACATTTACAACAGAGTCTATAGCTGCTGTGTATGCAGTTGATAACATTGGTTGAGCACCCTTTCAGCAGAATACAGAAGTGACAGAAGGGCCTTTGAAAGACCTCTCTGTTTACTCTTTCAACATATTCATGTCTGCAGTTGTTTCTCTCATATATTCTAATTCCCCTCCTCTCTGGCTCCAGTTTTTCTGGTGCAATAACTTTGTTCCCTTCCTAAATGTGTTATCACAGAGGTGCTTCCACTGTTGGTGATCAGGTGTGCCTCGACCAGTGGCAGGTCTGCCTTGGGGCCATCTGGCTTTGCCTCTACTGGACACAGGGGAAGCTTCTGGCAGCTTCTCAGAGAAGCTACCCCTGTAGTCCCTCCACTACCAAAATCTGGCCACACAAACCCAATATACACACATAACTTGCTGGTTTCTTAAGAAGATTGTAAAAATACCTTAGCCCTGTCATTTGAAGAGGTCAGATGTGTGGCAGTGGAGAAATAAAATGTGCCAACTACAGTTTTTGAAACAGGAAAAAAAAAAAAACAGAAGGAATAAACTGGGAAATCTTTCAGAGTCACTTCTCATGAATTAGAAGCACACACAAACTAATTTTTTGGGTTTTTTCTCTGGCTTGTTTATTTGTTGTTGTTGTTGTTGTTTGTTTGGGTTCTTTTGTTATAGTTACTTTGTTTTTGTTCTTTAGGCTTTTGTTGCTTGGCTTTTTTTTAATCTTCCCAGACAGAAGTAACATACTACTTTTTAGGTATATTACTGGACATTACTTTACGAAAGTGTCGAATGCCTACTGTACTTTCTATCTTCTTCAATGAATGAATGTTTTTATTGCATGGCATTCTGCACCATTTAACAGAAATTAAGTAGACTATATGATATACATAGCTCTAATAAACATGCCTTCACTGCTCCATGCAGTTTATTTTCAATCTCCTTTGCAATTTTGTTATTATTATTGTTATTGTTACTGTTATTATTGTTATTATTGCAATTTAAACATTATGTTTGATTGAAACTGGAAGCATAGGAAGTCATGGTTTCTTAATTTCAGAAAAGTTTGCAGAATGCAGACCTCTTACCTGTTTCCCAATAATGCGTGCCATTCAGATGTAGAACTAAGATGTGGAACCATAATGCTGCATTAATCTTCCCTCTCCACAGCTATTCATGTTGTGTATCTTATTACACATACATATTATTATTCAATCTGATTAAATACTCTATTAGAAGGATAAATTTATGAAAAAGATCTGTCACATAGTATAAAGGGCCTGATTTTTTTACCTTTCTTGCAAGCTGGACTCCAAAGCACTATTGATTTTTGATTTGCAAAATAAATAATTTTACAGTCATTTTAAATCCATTAGAATCATGGTAGAAAACAATTATATGGTGGCACTTCAGAATAAGTACCATTACCTTCTACCTTTCTTATTAGAATTGTTTTAGAACAGATTAAAATTTATTTAGAAATAGCACATCTGATGATGATGATAAAAATATTTTTAGTAACAAAAATAAAAATGGGGAAATAAAACTAGAGATATTTGGACTAAAATCTGCCAATTTTTAACTTTTTAAAAGATTTTAACAAATTAAAATAAAGCTTGTAAATAAGTACAGGGCATTTTCAAAAAAATATGTGAATCCCATATATGTGCATTCTTTAAGGATATTGCTGTGAAGTTTTAGGGACACATTACCATTGAGATTATTTTTTCTGGACTTCTGAATATCTTTCTGAATAAAGCAAAAATATTTTTTTGCTTTTTTTTTTTTTTAATATCATTAAATGGGAAGCATTTCAAATTTACATTAATCAAAGTATAGTCTAATTTATATAAATTTAACTTAATTATAAAAACTAGATTTCATTCAATATACAGACACTCTCTGCAGTTATACAAATTTTTTCTGTCCTTCTTTTTCTACATATTCTTGCAAGTTTATCGGAATATTTATGCATTAAGGGTTACAGAAGTTTAGGAGTATATTCAGTACTTCTCAGGGAGCACTCATAATCATGACATAATGTTTTTCTCCGATTCTTCTGGCCATCCTATGAAACTTGTATTCATTCACATTTGACCATGGGAGTCCCACCACCAATCCATTAATGCCTGGTATACTGAAGCCAATCATAACTAATCTTCAAGGCTTTCTTCGTCGTCTCACAAGAACTATGGATTACCCACCTCATAAGAAATCCATAAATATATTCCCATGTCTTTAAGTAGGATAACATTCTACATTTTTTTTTTTTTCACTCACAATAGAGGAGATTTTTAAACAGCGTATAGCAGTTCTATATTGATCTATTAAAATCCAGTGGTTTAGCTCATTATTTTGAGAACCTATAATTTAAAGAAATATTAAACATTCTTTCCTCCCCTGCCCCTAATACATATCAAAATCTTTTTGATTCATTCAGGATAAAAAAAGGAGGAAGATGTAAATTCAAGCTTGATAGGGGGTATAAATCACCTTCCTATGAATGTAAACACTTTATAGCAGCATTTTCAAATAAAAAGCCTGACATTTATACAATAATGTATGCATAATTTCCCACTTGTATGTCACATGCTTGAGATGAAAATAATTTTAAAACACAAGGCTAGAGAAATATCTGCCAATGTCACAAAAAAAAAGTAGAGGAAAAGGCATAGAAAGCAATTTAGAATTTTTCTAGTGTGCATAACATTCAGTAACTAATGTTCATTTTCATACAGAATAAGAGAAAGAGGTAACAATTCCTTCTGAAAGACAGAGACATCTACTAGGTAAAGAAACTTTTTCACTGATTTAATGACTACCATTGCTCATTGACCAACAAAACAGCTGGAGCCACTCTCGCAGGACAACAATGTACTGTATAACTGATGACGGTATGACCAGAACAACCTCAGTCACAGCAGGAAAGGCAGTGAACAAATTGTCAGCAGGATTTACACACAACTTGTCAACAGCATCTGGGTTGCTGAGCAGAAGAATGATGGACAACAGATGTTTCTAGAAATGTTCCCATCTGCCCTATCTGAGTATACATCTCTTGTGGAACAGTGGGTTACAATGGCTTACAAGAGCTCACCCTGTTCTGATTTTTGAACTTTGATCTTCCTTCTTGAGAAATAAAATCTCTCCCAAAGTATAACTTAACCAACATATGATTATTTACTAAATTATTATTGAGTAATGTTTTGCTTTACTACTACTACTACTCCTACTACTACCACTACTACTACTACTACAACTACAGAAAACTGACATGAATATCCAAAGATGGTTGTATCAATGTGGTGAGTAGTGATTATTGTACTTTCAGGCATCTAAACCATATTTCAAGGTAACTGTGCTTTTGATCTTTTAAACAGATCTTGTCTAAACTAATAAACGCATAGTAAATAGATAGTGTCCCTAAAAACTCTAATTCTTTTTTTTTTAATTGATAGAAAAAATTAATTTCATTTTCCTGTCTTCAGAAGAACAACAACTTTGTTATTTTCCCAAAATTGATCTTTAAAATATATATAATTATTAGTCAAAAAATTCCAACTCTGTCTTTTATATCTATATATATACACATATATATATTTACTTATCAACAGATTTTTGTGTATCTATACACATATAAACACATATACATAGATAGGTATATGTATGAACCTATAAACAAAAAGAAAATGAATCCAGGTTAAAAAACCCGTATTGTTATCATAGCTCATACTTGGAGTCATAGAGAGAATGGTGAAAAATACATGATAGTGAAAAAGCAAACAGTCGTCAACATCTTTTTGAATACTGCCTGTTATGGCCTTATTGCAGTCCTTATAATCGCCTAAAGTTTTGCTAAGCTGATTAATGTTGCTTTCTGCCATGTACCAGATATATAGCACTCTGATATATATTTTTCTGCATATAGAAGATTAAAATGTCATGTGATAAAAATACTAAGTATTCAAGAAAGAAAGAACTGAAATTAAGCATTTTTAAAAGATTATCTGGAGATAAGAATTCTATAGAGCTAGTTAAATTACATGGTTTCTTTGGCAACAGAGTTGATACTGAAAATTCCCTTCACCAGCTATCTGTTCCTGTTCAATCAGGTCCAGTTATAGATGGTTTATGAAACCCAGTCCATAAAGTGCTGGCGACTTAAACATGAAGGGGAAGGAGGGAGAATGGTACCTTATTTAAAGCTGTTGTGTGCAAAACCAGAATATTTTCAGTGGGAGTATCCTTATTGGCTGTAAAAGTTGAAAAAAGTAAATAAGCATCACAAAAGCTAGTTATGGCTGATTATTGCTGACTTAAAAAAAAAAAAAAAAAAAAAAAAGACTATTTATTAAGTAAAAAGATTCAAAGATCCCAAGGAATATATTAAAATTAGACCATGCCTCTGTAATACACCATCCTGCTCCACTCAAGGGTTTTTTTCTTAATATGACTATTTTTAATTGCAGTGGAAGTACAAATTTAAGAAACCCCTCCCCCTTCTGCAGAACATGAGAACAATATTCACTACTTGATTTTTCTTAGAGAAACAAATTTGTACTCACAAGTTTATAAAGACAACAGAGAAGTAAAGGAAACATTTCTGTGAAATAATAATGACATCTACTAGACTGCTTTTAGAAGATGATTGGAAAAAAGTACAGTTTCAGGTGAGGGAATGTTAATGTAAAATAAAGCTGTCAATTTATTAAGGAGATTACTCTCATACAGTGTTAGCTAAGTAGTTATGGTCTTTAAGAAAAGAAGTCAAAATGTTGCTTCTCATATATTTGAAATAGAGAACAAATAATAAATAAAAATTGGAAATCAAGAACATAAGACAAATTCTTTAATCTCAGAATATAAATAAATTCCTGAGCAATTTGCATGTTAACTGGTAGTCAAATAACAACATACCTAGCAAGGTCAAACAAGAACATAACATGAATTGGAAAATGCATTACAAAGCTATGTAGTAAATGACACTGTTATTTACAAAATCAAATCCTGCACTGCAATACACATAGCAAGAGTATGATTAATACATTCAAAACAAATTTACATAAAATTACTAAATACTTTACATGGAAGGAGTAAACAATTTGCACTTTTCCCCCCTGCCTTTAAATGCCGTCTTCTTGTTTTTGTCTTCATAGACACGGACTACAGAGTAAGTATATAGGTACAGCATTTCAGCAGAAAAAGATGCTCTGTACTGGGTCTGGCTGCGATGGAGTTAAGTTTCTTCCTAGCAGCCCATACGGTGCTGTGTTTTGTGGCTAAAACTGTTGATAACACATCAGTATTTTGGCTAAAGAGTCTTCACACAGCGTCGAGGCTTTCTGTCCTCCCACTTTTCGACCCAAAGCAAGCAGATTAAAAAAAAAAAAAGACTGAAGGGGCACAAGAGGTCAGGAAGGGACACAACCAGGACAGCTGATCCAAATAATCTAAAGAAATATTTCAAACCATAAAACATTGTGCTCAGCAGCAAAAGCTCAGGAAAGGAGAAGGAAGTCAGGACTTTCAAAGCTCTGCTGTTTTCCCAAGAAACATTTACAGTTGCAGAGTTCCTGCTTCCCAGAAGTGGCTGGACATCTGCCAGCTGATGGGAAATAGTGAATCAATTCCTTATTTTGTTTTGCTTCCAAACACAGCTTTTTCTTTCTTCATTAAACTGTCATTTTCTCAACCCATGACCTATCACTTTCCTTTGATTTTCATCCCAACCCAAAGGAGAGGAGAGTGATCAGGAGGTGGTGGGGGTGTTTGACCACTGGCCAGGTTCAACTTACTACTCAGATAAGAATCAGGAAAAAATTAGAACTTATTCTTTTATCACTCTTTTTTAAAAAAATTATTTATTTACTGTATCTTCAACTGAAAATTTTGTAGGGCTTAACTCTATGATCATGAATGGCAAGTGTCTCTCTTTATTATATCTAAAAATTTCTCCCTGGGATTAAACTAAATTAAACAACTCATGTACATAAAAGCAATATGCTACATCTGTGCATTAAAATAAAAATAAAAAGGCTTGGAGATCAGAGTAGAAAAAGTTGTGGCTATTTCATATTTCCATGGACCCACAAAACATTTGCATTCAATGTTGATCTAATATAGCAACTAAGAAAAAATGGAAATTGCTTATTTTTATAGTAAAACTCAATGGCAAGCAGTAATGTCAGCTATAAATTGGATCCTACAGTTGCAGATGATGGAAAAATTGAGATAAGTGTGTAAAAAATTAGCACTTCCTTCCGAAGATTTTTTCACCTCCTCCTGTCAGCTGCATTTCCTGAGAAAACATCTCTTGCTCACTTATTATACACCCAATTTAACTACTCCCTACATGACAAATCAATGCAAATTGCACTTTTTCTGGCTATACCACTATTTATGATCCACCAGAATATTATTCCAGGATTGAGATGATTGTTGCCATCATTCAGTTGATGTCATTTTTGGTGCTTACTGGTCTACAGATCCTAGACTTACAGGAATTCTGTCAAGGAGATATAGAGGGAGAAATGACAACAAAAGGAATTGGATGATGGGATAGGAAATGTGTGTGGGAAAACATAAGTTATGTGTAAGAATTAGAACAAAGAAGGCAGCAGCTTAAGATAGCCTGATACGGACATAATTATAAAATATTTCCAACGTACCTAGCACAGATGTCCCTGATCCAAACGAAACTACTGCCTAGTATTACCTGGAAACCCAATGAATACAATGATACAAGACTAGCAGGGTAAATATGGTGGAGTATCTTGCAGCAGCCATTCGAAGGGTTGCTGGTGAGTAACACATTTATTCTCTTTCACCTGATGGCAAAAATGCAAGACCCTTCCAGGACAAAGGGCTTCGTGCTCAACAGTGTATGCACTGGGGTTGTGACTGTTCTAGGGATCCTTCCCCAGCTCTCTTCTGGATGCAGATGGTGTTCCTCAGCCTTAACTGCTGAACATGACTGACAATCAAACAGATCCATTTTCAATCCTTTTTGCCTTTCTTCCTCCTCTGCTTGATTGGCTACCTGATTTGAATCATTACTAGAAGTAATCAATTTGTTGTTCATCTCCCCTTGACAAAGCAATTTTCCCTTGAATGGAGACAGCTTGTTGGTTAGAATGGAGGTCAGCAATGAAGCCCTTACAGCAATAGCTCTCCTCTGCTAGCTCTGAACTATCCTCTTTCTGAGCTGCTTCTAGAGATTTGGATGAAGAAAAAAAAAAAAAAAATAAATAAAAGCAGCAAAGAAACAAAAGGCTCCACGTATTAACTGCAAATCAAACTCGGTGCACATCCATACAAAGCATTGATGACAATGGCTCAGAGTCCAGATGGACATCAGTGACGACAGGTGTCCCTCAGGAGTGCGTGTTGGGACCAGTGTTATTTAATATCTCCATCAGTGACACAGACAAAGGGGCAAAGTGCACCCGCAGCAAATTTGCAGATGACCCCAAGCTGAGTGGTGCAGTTGACACACCTCAAGCGTGGAATGCCATCCAGAGGGATCTGGATGAATCCCAATCTTGAGAATTGTGCCCATGGGAATATCATGAGGTTCAACAAGGCCAAGTGCACACTGCTGTACCTGGGTCAGGGCAACCTGCAGCGTCAGCACAGGATGGGGGATGAAAGAATCCAGAGCAGCTCTGCAAGGACTTGGTGGTGCTGGTGGATGAGAGGCTGGACAGGAGCTGGCACTTCCATCTCAGAAAGCAAACTGTATCCTGGGCTGCATCAAAAGCATCCAGGGAGGGTGAGGGAGGAGAATCTGCCCCTCTACTCTGCTCTGGTGACACCCCACCTGGAGTGCTGTGTCCAGTCCGGGGTCCCCAGCAAGGGGCCTAAAAGAAATCTGAAGAGGAACTGTTTATAAGGGCATGTAGTGACAGAGCAAGGGGCAGTGGCTTCAAAGTGAGAGTAGGTTTAAATTAGATGTTTGAAAGAAACTCTACATTGTGAGGGTGGTGAGACACTGGCACAGGTTGCCCAGAGAAGTTTAAGTGTCCTGTTCCTGTAAATGTTCATGGCCAGGTTAGATGGGACTTTGAGCAACCCAGGTCCCTGCCCACAGCAGGGGGGTTGAAACTAGATGATCTTTTATGGTTCCTTCCAGCCCAACTCATTCTATGATTAATAATCATAAACAGAATTCTGCAGTTTTTCACAATATATTTCACCGATATCGATAAAGATATAAAATAAAGCAGGAAAGACACAGAAGAGTGCAAAGATCTGCCAAATCCATGAAACTGCTGATATAGCTTAAACAGGCATTTTGCTGCATCCTCATATCTCTCAAAAATATATTGTTGATTTTTAGTTTTCTAAATAAGAGCTAAAATAAATCACTTGTGACTTTTGAAAATGTGGAGTAGAAACATTTCTGACATTTCAATTTACAGATGAAGTAAACCATCATGCACAAAATATTTCAATGTATTGTTAAATTGCTCATTTATGTCCATTTGCTAGACCACAAAAACATTTAAAATGATGAAGCAGCCTGTAACATTATTAGGTCAAAACCCATAATTTTCTAGATTGTATTTTACATGCAGTTTTAAAATCTGTCGTGCCTTAATTACCAGCGACCTATCCAATAGCCTGAAAAATTACATGACTGAGGTGGGCATGGTAAGTTGCACATCTGCATATATAGGCCATGATGTCTTTTGATCACTACACTGAACAGTGCAAAAAAATTTATTTACTTTTACTTACAATCAGTTTACCTCAAGTTTGACTGGTGAACTTGAAACTAAAAAGAAGTACATGGTTCATTTACATTTCAATCCAAAGCAGTGGTAGGATGGCAGGAGTAAATAATCTTTCAGGAAAGATAATATTAAGAGTGACGGTGCACAGAAATTAGATAAATAAGGCAGGGACTGAAAAAAAAAAAGAAACAAAAACCAAAAAACCAGAAAAAGTACATACTATGGCTTAGTTCTGCAAAAATTTTGATCCTTTTACTGAATCTGACTGTCAAATGTCAGTCTTTCAGCACAACCAAAAATTTATGTTTATGTATCACTATCTGAAAGTAAATAACAAATTTCTAATTTTAAATATTTTTCTGCAAGTTCCAGCTACGTCCTACCTCAAAGTATTTTAGGATTTCTCCATTTGTTTCTTTGATTTTTTTTTAATACAGTCTTGACTTTTTAAATAAATTTGCATTAAGCACTTAAGATAGAGATAGATGATGTCAGTATTCAGACCACCTGCTGAAATGTACTTAAACTTACAATTAAATAAGAGCATTAAATAATAATGTTCCTCAACACGAGAAACTTCCAGTTTTATCAGATCATTATGAAACCATTCTCTAAAATCTTTATGTACACCACCCCTACGAAAAAGCTTCTGCCCTAAGTCCATGTCTCTATAGTTCTTTTTCCTAGAGTGCTTATCATATTTCAAGTTGAAACACTGAAGTATTCTCTTTTCTAGCCCTGATGTTATTCTGAGCTGATATAAGCAGGACGCAATGCTGCTGTGTGAATTTCAGTGTCAGCTGAATTTCAGCTTTTAGGCTTTTGCCATTCTATTATATTCTCCTATAACTCCTTTTATTCCTGAAAAATATTGTAAATTATTCATATTCCTGTTGCACTGTTTTTCAACTAGTGCTCCATTTTTTTTTTTTCTAATGTCAGAGAGTTGAGGTTTCCAAACTGAATTTCAACAATTATTTTCATTAGTTTTCACAGAGATAATGTTATCAAAATCCCCCTTGTACTCCTTTTGGGGTTTTTTCTTCATAGCTTATAAAAGATGTGGTGCTCTAAGTAACATGACAAAAACAAACAAAACTTCCTCTGCATATCTGTTCTTAAAAATTCCTTTTAATTCTGCTGGTTGCAGAAAAGAGCACCCCAAACACTAGAAAACAGTGAGGCATCAGTTATTCATTTGCAGTTGTACTGAACAATATTTTAACTTTTTTCTTATTTGTTTGCTTAGATTGCCATACCATTGGCCAGGCTGGCTTTGGGTTTGCTTTCAATTATGTACTACTGAAATAAAACAGCTCTGACTAAATAAAATTGAGTTGAGTAGCTCTTTTTCCTACTTTACCACTGTGAAGTTAAAACCTAGACTCCCTGGAAGATCTTAACATGTTAATCTCATTTCAGTCAGTTGCTCTCATTTCAACAATATCTGTTAAGCATAATATTTAGCAAAATTTTGGATAAAATTTTGCTTGTGTAGCCCCATCAGCTAACACACAGTGTTTTGTCACGTGCAAGTTCAGTTCTACGAGCAGAATCATTCAGGCTTTAGTTGGAAGTGTTCTTCTGCGATTTATTGTATGAAAAAAATTGTTGATTACATGCTCTCTTTATGTTATATGGTATATTTTAACACCTTCAAAGAAGGAGAAAACACTTTAACACTTTATGCATCAATGTTACTCAGAAGTCTCCTTGTACTGCAGTCAAGGTTAAAGAAAGGAAGAAATTCTTGTTTGGTAGTTAATCTCTTGGAAATAACAAAGACAACAGGATTGGCCATAAGAGTCATCACCTATATCCTCGCAGAAACACCAATTTTAAACAATTTTTTTGTGAAACTACTGCATTCCATTAAATGCACATTTATTTTCAACAATTTCTGTTTGTGTCAAGTAATGTGCTGAAGAAATGAGTTTCAAAGATGAATGATACACAGATCATGTCTATTTTTCCATTCTTTAACGTGGTCTTTAAGTAGTTTTTACAAGGTTTTACAGGAAGTGTGTAGAATAGTAAATCTTGGAATTTTCCTAGGTCTCAAATGTAAATCTTAAATGCAAGATACATTAAACCATGACCTTTCTTTAATTTATCTTTGAAACTAATTTCTTCAGCATACTACTTGATATGTGAACAGAAACTGAAAAAGCAAACCTTTCCAGTAGAAACCTTCATGCATTTAAAATCTTGTTATTCTCTTCCTGATCAAGTCTTCTACTCATTAGGCTAAAGAACTTAAATTAGTGCATGCCTACATCAGTTTGCAGTGTTTCTAACTTTCTCCTTTTTTTGGGTATTTACCAATGAATTTATATCCTTTGTCAAAAATGCGAGGTTGTATATGTATATGAGAACATGTACATCATATTCTCCCAGAACAAGACGAAGTTATTGACTCCTGGAATAAGATTTGAAATTGAATTCTAACAAGAGATCCTAAACTAATCTCTGTTGGATAAAATTACCTCATGGGTCGGCATCCTATTCATCCAGGAAGAGGTAACTTCATTAATAATTTAATAATAAATAACGTAAGGATGAATCTAATTCTGATTTATTAAAAAGAACCCCCACATTATTTTTTGTTTTAAAATTTGTCTGATAGAATTAGTTAATATTTTTTCCATCAACATTCTAGTCTTGGCATACTTAATGAATGCATTTTTATCATGTAGGTATATTAGTTGCATTGTAATTCAATCACAAGAAATTATCTTTGATTTTAGATGTCAAGGCAAAACTGTTGTATGTTACATGGTGGAGCATTCTTATAACCACCATATTAAAAAGTAATTTTTTATTGAACCTGGATATTAATGAGTTAATTATCAGGATAGTATTTATTTAGAACATGCAATGTAAATGGTACCTTTTGTACTGCTCTAAGCCTTATTATGAGCCTAATTGTGTCACAAACACTTATAAGGTCATTCATGTCTCAGTTTTATATGCCAAAATAACTCATGGTGCTCCTGAGTAAAAAGTTGTAGATAGCTGGAGATGCTTGCAGATATTTATTATGAAGCATATTCTACATATGCACTTCTGCAAGCATGAATATCAAAGGGATTTTGTGGTACTCACCCCCTTTCTATTAAAAACATGATGACTTTTTTTAACCAATAATTTTCATTCTTTCAGGGCATGTAATTTGTTTTTATTAGAAGTTTTATCTTGTTTAATATTGATAATTTATGGGTTATTATTTAATCTACAAATAAATTCTTCTCTCTCACACATCACATCTGATTTTGTACCAAACCATGTAGGAAGGTAAATTTTTGCAGTAGTAATAGAAGTACTACAGTAATTTCAATTTTGCTTAGTTATGTTGTATTCATTTCCCCAATCGAAGCAAACCACTTTCTATCTTTTCTAAATGTTCCTTTTACTGAAAATGTCATTTTTGAAATGGTAAAGAAATGGTAAGAATATCTTTACAGTTATTCTTCCAGAGCACAATACATTTTTTCATTTAATGAAAAAAACTTTTAGACTTTCTTTTGTGCAAGGTCAACGAGCCTTTAGCTACTGTCTGTAAAACTAATTTTTCAATGTGACCTTACTAGCATTACATGCTTAATGTTTAACAACCATATGAAGGATCATTGAACAAGATCAAAAGAAAAAAAGGTTTGTCAACAAGGAGTACATGAAAACAAAAGCTTTCAACCTGCACAGAACAGAGGTTTTACTTTTTAAGTGCCAACACTATTTGAAGACAACTTTTTGTGATAAATGATTGTATTTCCTTCCTTCTCACTGGAAAGCACTTGGCTTTTGTCAAAACAAGAGTTAATAAGAAGGTATATATTTGCCCTCCTTGAAAATTTTTCCTTCTGCAGCTAATTTGGCAGCCTTCTTTGATATATTTGTTTTATAAAAAATACACTTCACATGAAAGTTACAGCGAATGAACGATATCAGCATTGCATCAAGTTGGCTTGACATAAGAAATGCAGAATTCATGCCATTTCATTAGCAATCATGAGACTGAAGCTGGTATCATTAAGTTCTGCTGAGAGCTAAAAACCTGCCAGCTAAAAGGGAACACAGGTGTGTGAGTGATGCATTTTGCTCACATCTCAACTGAAGGAGTACAAATAGTCTGGTGTATTATCAGTGTGCAGTAAACATTGTAATGACCACATTACAATGCTGAGAAGAGAGGATTCAGAGAAAAATGAGTCATCACAGTTCAAGTAAATGGATTAACTCTAATAACAGATACGGAAAGCATTATTTTCTCTTAAATATGCCATAGGTAAAGCTTTTGAGTATCAAGAGTCATTAAATCAAATTAAAATGACATATCTCACATGAACTGACCTCTAAATCATTACACTAGTTTTTAAAAAAAGAAAAAAGGTAAAGGCCTTAGTGTCAGTCTGGAAAATATCATTTAGGCCTTTGGCTAAGTAGCAATTCAACAAGCCTCAAAGGGCTCTCTTCAGCATCTTTATCATGTAATTGGAAGATGAGGACAGAATCTTTACTTTTTCCTTTCCTCCTGCCAGTAACAAGGGAACATAACTACAAGCTTAAATGTTGTATCAAGGAAACATTTATTTTTGCTTCAAATTTCCAACTGCAAAGATATTTGCAAGTTCTTCATTGCAGTCTTCAGCTTGTTTATTTGCACCTTATAGCACAGTAGGATATATTATAGTTATCCTTATCTGCTGATTTTTAATTTCTCAGGATGATAATGCAGATAATAAAATATTAAAGAAAAAGTCTATGCTCAAGTTGCAGCTGGAGGAAGAACATTTAATCTCTGAGGCCCTTTTTAAACTGCACCAGAAATGGCATTTTAGAAGAGCCCTTTCAAGAGTAATTGTAGGATGTATAAGCTTTGAGATTTAAGCCATCATGGCCCAAATTGCTGAAAATCTTTAAAGTAAAGTTGCATGTTTTTTAACATCTCCAAATTTCAAGGAGAAGTAAACACCATGTAAAACCAGCAAACCTGGGATTTGAAAATATGATTGAATGGTGGGGGATTGGATGCATATAATTACTACTAAATAAAAACCTTTGCCATCTGAGATGGAAAAACCTACAGTTTAAAACTTTTTATTGCTGTGTCCTATCCTAAATCAGAACTTAAGTTTCACCTTCCATTCAGTAATATACTGAAGCTGTTGTCTTAAGGTCTAGACTCAAACACTTTTTTCAACCAAAATCAGTTTATTTAACTTTCATGTAAAGTTTTTATTTTCACTTGGTCCAGAAGATTTAAAAAGTCAATGCTTAACCCGGAACCGTTTGCTGCTTAAGAGATTATTATCTGAAGTGAATGCTGAAAAAGTTTTTATCTTTGAACATGATAAAGAATCATATTGAACATGGTGTATTATTGTATGCAAAATTGACATGGGATTTTTTTTTCATATCTATGAATTAAAGCTGTAGTAGCAATGTAATAGTCACTTACCAGTACATGCCATGCAGTCTGCATGAACTAGTCAGATTGTGTAATTTCCATCAGTATACTCCTCAATCATCAAAATATATTTGAATACCTTAGTCCATTAGAATGAAATGTTAGTTTCATTTAATCATTCAAGAACAATTCCAATGTAACTGACATTTTATTAACCAAGAGCTGAAAAGTGTATTCTATTATGATTATTACTAGTAAGAAGATAAAAAGAACATATCACTGACAATTCTCAGACATTTTTTCACTTTGGCAACATTTGTGAATTTTAAATAAAGCAATCAAATACAATGGCAATAAAAAATACTAGTAAAGAATCTAAAACATTGATCTAAATTTTAACAAATGCAGATTCTGCCCAGTTTGTTGAACTACTACCTGGAATATCCATAATGAAAAGCATGAGGACTGGATTACTGGATTCAAATAGGTTTTCAAATTGTGTCTGTATAACCACTTTGCATATTTGATTGAAAACTTTCTTCTTTTTTTCCTGCTGCATTCTGACACCATTGACATCTAACAGCAAAAGAAATAAATGCTACCTTCACTTTTAATTTTTAACTGGTGGACAAGTGATGGACAGGTGAATCAATGAATTGTAACAAGCTAGACTATAATTCAGAATTATTTTAACAATCGAAGAGGAAAAATGTTTGTTTTGGTTTGGTTTGGTTTGGTTTTTTTTATGTTTGTCTTGAACTTCTTTACAACCCTACAGCATGTTATTTGTTCAAGAAAGGGTGGTATCCCTTTGCTTCTTTAGTAAGTCTGGGAGGATCACAATACTGATGAAAGTGCTCACTAGAGCATATATATGATCCTTAATAAAATACAGCAGGTTAGAACAATTTTGCAATAAAATACAGCAGGATAGAACAATTTTGCCTATTACATTGTATAAGAGATTTCTTTATAACTCTGAAAGCTCACATATTTCATTTTCCAGCTCCTCAAGTACAAATACACTTTCCTTCATTTCTCTCCTACTGTGACGTCTGACAGACTCATGCTGTGTCCCAACATCACTAATATCTTCTTCTCTCCAGACATTTCTCCAAGGCTACTTCACTTCCATGCTTATGTTTCCATTGCTTCTTTCTGCTCTAACAAACTTCTGATCATCCGCTTGTATTAAATTTCAGTTTCCGATCTCCAAATTATTTTTACCCTTTTATTCCCCTCCCTAAAACCTAACCTATTTTTTCTTATTTTTTTTTTTCCACTTAAAAAGTCCCACTCTTATATTTTCCTCAAATATCTCCATTTCATCTCCTCCCTGTGGTTTTCCCAAAGTTTCAGACCTCTGCTTCTTTACATGTGCACCTATCATGACTTTTTTTTTTATTTATTTATTTTTTTATTAAAGAATAGAGGCATTTTTTTCTCTCACCCAACAGAGTTTTAGTAATTTTAAGGAAAGACCTAAGCTAGAAAAGCAGTGAACTGGTTGGTCTTTTGATCCTGTCAAAAGTGAGAAGAAAATGAAACTCTTTACAAAAGAGCGTCAAAAAAACCCCCGAAGTCAAAGCAAAGGAAAATCCCCAAATGTTTAAGGTACTGAAGTACTGAAGACTTGTCATAGTTTAACATAGTTAAGCACCACACATCCACTCACTCACTCCCCATCTGGTGGGATGAGGGAGAGAATTGGAAGGGAAAAAGTGAGAAAACTCATGAGTTGAGATAAAGACAGTTTAATTGGGAAAGCAGAAGTTGTGCATGCAAGCAAAGCAAAACAAGGAATTAGTTCAATACCTCCCACAGGCAGGCATGTGTTCAGCCATCCCCAGGAAAACAGGGTTCCACCACGCATAACAGTGACTTGGAAAAACAAAGACCATTGCTTTGAATATCACCCCTTTCCTTTTTATTCCTCCAGCTGTATATGCTGAAATTGATTTCATATGGCCTGCAGTATCCCTTGGGTGAGTTGGGGTCAGCTGTCCCAGCTGTGACCCCTCTCAAAGTCTCATGTATGCACAGCCTGCCCACTGGTGGGTGGGGTAAGAGGCAGAAAAGGCTTTAACTCATATATAGAGTTTAGTTACTGCTCAGCAGTAACTAAGGCATCCCTGTGGTATCCAGAGTTTTCAGAATGAACCAAAAATATAGCCCCATGCTATAAATTAGGTCTATCCCAGTCAAAGCCACCACAAGAACTTAGAATCTTTCTGTTCCTTGGTCCAGTTCCCTTCATGGCCATAAACATCTACCAGCTTAGAAGAGGAAAAATATCCAACTTTTTTCCCTGCAATTGGATCCATAGTCTAATGTAGAATAATTCTCATCAATTCAATAGTTTCCCTTATTTAGTTTTTACAAGAAAAAGAAACATTTAAAATTACACTAAGAAAATACAGACTGACAAATTCTAAGTAGCAAATGTTTTTTCAATAATTTCACCATTAAGAATCCAATAGACAAATAAAACCCCAGAAGTGCTTTGTCTCATGCTGTAAAGGAGACAAACCCAAGAAATTATAATTTTATCTCTCAGATGCCCTGAAAATGAGTCAGCTGTTATAAGCAAGTTTTTCAGGGTCTGCAGATGTTCATCAGAGATTTAGGCATTGTCCTGGGTAAAGCGAAAAAATGGGTTGGAGTTTCTGGCACTGTTTAATTGCATACCAGCCGTATCATCGCTGGGGGTGCGGCTCTGGCAGGACGTTGCTGGTGTTGGGGACAGGGAGATGGCAGAGCTGAGAGGAGGGAGCGCAGTTTGTGCCTGGTTCAGGGGAGAGCATCCGGGACAGCGCCGCTGCTGCCGCACCGGAGAGCAGCAGAGGGGCCTGAGCCCTGCCAGATGGTGTGAGGAAACACTTCACTGGAATGGCTCACTGTGCAGACAAACTGGCTTCCAGGTTTCGGGTTGTTCCTGCTTCCTGTTGTGTTTGGACAGGCGGGGGGAGAAGTTAAGTTGCTGAAGCTTCTCCTTTTGCCATATTGCCTGAGACCACGCTGAGTGCTGCCTGGGGGAACATTCAGCAGTGTATACCCTTTTGTGGGTAAAACACCCTTTCTCTCTTCTGTACAATAAATTGATACGCCAATTTATAATCTCTCCTAGTGTCCCTCCATTACTGGAAGGAGTGGGGGAAAGGGAACATCTTCAGTGGGTTTAACTTTCCAGATGGGTTTTAAACCACGACAGGCATCTACTCTTTCCTATTTTCCATCACTGAACTTGCATCAACTGTTTTTTCAGGAGATCAATGGATTTATGGAAACAACTAACTTTAATTACAAAGCCTGGATCACAGGTGAGACAACAGTTCACCTGACAGCTACAGTGAGGCCAAATGAAATGAGATATTAATGCAATATTTTTGTTTGTTTTTCATATGCAAGCCTTTGAAAAGATGAGCAAAAAAAGAAACTACAGGATGATTATATTCATTGGGACTTTTGTGCGTATGCCTACATTATGTATTCTGCATCCAAAAATTCCTTTGAAACACCTCAACCAAAAAGAAAAGGAACAGGCACCTGAATAGGAACAAGTATCCTGCCTTATCAAGCACCACTCATTGAAAATGTACTTTATTGCATCTTATATTTACTGCCAATGCATTACTGCTTATCTGTATTCAGGACCGCCTTTCACAGTGTGTTGAATAGGAAAATCTAACCAGAGATGGAACAGTAAGCAGGTGAAAAAATATTCAGTCTATTCTAGATACAAGTCTTTCCCTTCTCCCCTTCATAATTATCATATTTCAATAACATTTTAACAACAGTTGAAAATAAATTCCTGAAGAATAAAAATTTATTACTACTTTATAGCACCATGCATATGCATAATACTTTCACAGCATTAAAATGTCGAGAAACTCAAAAACAGCTAATCAAGTGTTATGATGTCATTCATAGGTACAGGTCTGCTGGCATTCAGCAGGGTAGTCATGGGAAAAAAGGTATGTGGGATTTGGTGCCACATTAAGACATAGAATTGCTGAAGTTCAATGTGCAAGGACATCAGCTGAGGTAGAGAAACTACTAAACCTTACATGTTTTAATTTACACTTCCAGGTTCATAAATGTTTTATTTTAATTTCATGAAATTGGCTGTGATTCTGAAAAAAACATAAATTTGGCAAAGACACATATGTCACTTTATATATCTTTGCCTGGCAAAGATATATGATGTTCCACTGCATTTCTTGCCTCTGTACTTGGCACATTAAAAAGATCTGCATGCTCCTTCTCACCTGAGACAAATAGGAAATTCTCACAAGCAAGGAAGACCTAAAATCATCGATTTCTAAGAAAGTTCTCTCTCTTTTTTTTTTTTCCAGAAAAAGCAGAGTTTCTATTCATAGTGGTTGTAAAGAAACCCTGTAAAGGCATTAAATGAGCTGTTATTGCTGCAGCTGCTGTCGAAACTTGAAAGCCCTGGAATCACTACATCATTTTAGTGTTTATAGGAACTGTGATTTGGGTTACATCTAAGAAATGAAGCTATGTGATGAACTCCACAGAACCCAAGGACTTCTTGGTTACCCTGGCCTCAACTCCTCTCTAAGTTCATGGGAGAGGCATGCTTCTTCCTCATGATGAGGCTGAGGGAGCCAGGCACAGGAAGTCTTCCCACCTGGGGGTACCACTTCTGTCCCCATAGAACAGAAAGCTAAAATATCAAGCTGAATTGACTGTGCATCTGAACAGGTTTCTATGGGAACTGAAGAACCACAGTAGACAAAAAACAAAGCAAACAGCATCTGTCAGAGTGAGATGAGTTAATGAGGCAACTGCTGTGACCATGTAGAGATTTAGCCCAGGAACAGAGAGTCCAAGAAGGATCAGGGAGGGGAGAAATTCTTAGGAGACATCCATGTTCAAATAATCATTGCCAAGAAGTCATAAAATATGCTAGGGCATGAAAAGAAATTACAGCAATTACTGAAATTGTGGAAAGCAGAGGCTGAACAGAAAAGCTATTTGCTTAAAGAAGAGAATAATTACAAGTTAGGATGCACAGTCTGTGTACAATTCAGGTTAGGGGAGATGATAATGGTGAGGATAGGAGGGGCAGCAGAATTAAAATAGAGTAAATATAACCAATTCAGAAGGATTGTGTAGTGAACTAATGGCAAGATGTACCAAGTACAATATGAAGAATGCATTGCTCAAAATACATGAATTGCAAAGAAGAATGAGAGTATTTCATTAGCTATTGTATATATTATTTTTATTAAGACTGTCTTGATGGCAGTTGTAGACTGGATCACGGAAAGAAAAATATCTAAGGACTAAAAAAGCTGCATACCAATATTTCAAATGAGTGAAAAAGCATTCAGAGACAACTTCCCCCCCCCCATAAGGAAAAAATAAAAAAAAAATCTTTACTTTTTAAATTTCATATATCTGCAAAAATTCTTAACTCTTTCTAAATATCAGCATTTTCAAATATGATCTTGTATTTTTCTAACTAAAAATTTGTCTCCTAGAGTAATTCTTTTTGCTATTCTCAGCCTCAGCTTTTGTTAACGGACAGAATAAATTCTCTACAATGAAAGCCCAATGAAAATGGGCTTTATACCAAAACAAGAAAGTGAATTTGTCTCACCAGTGACACCTGTTAACAGCAAAGGAAACAATCAACAAAAGTCACCACAAGATTTCAAAAGAAAGAAATATGTCACATCACATCAGTGGAGAGGGAAAGGCTGAGAGAATTGAGTTTTTCCAGCTTGGAAAAGAGAAGTCTTCAGGGTGACCTAACTGTGGCCTTCCAGTAACTGAAGGGAGTCTGCAAGGAAGATGGAGAGGGACTTTTTGCAAGGGCGAGTAGTCATCGGACAAGGGAAATGGTTTCAAACAGAAAGAGGGCAGGTTTAGATTAGATATTTCTATCTACTTTTTTTAAAAAAAATCTAATTCTTTACTGTGGAGGCAGTGAGAAACTGGAACAGGTTGCCCAGGGAAGCTGTGGATGACCCATTCGTGGATGTGTTCAAGACCAGGCTGGCTGTAGCTCTGAGCAACCTGGACTAGTGAAAACTGTCGCTGTCCATGGCAGGGAGATTGGGACTAGATGATTTTAACATCCCTTCCAACCCAAACCATTCTAGGATCCTGTAATTTTTAAGGTCACTTTCAGCCCAAACCAATCTGCAATTATATCATTCTATAAAGATTTAGCATTCTAGACTAACCTGTGTGAAGAAGCATGTTACAATTTCTGCTTGAATGTTTACTCTTTCATTAGCCCTCCCTCACGGAAATGCATAAATGTCTTTTCTTTTTAACACCAATACGTCTTTGCAGACATAATTCCTGCAGCACAAGAAAACAGTTTTAAATAGATAAGAATGATACACTATATCACCAGATATTTAAACCAGAAAAGACTTTTCCATTTCTTGTCTTCTCCCAAGATTTTAGGTAGATTAGCAAAATAAAAACTTACCACTATTCCTTTACTACATGAAGCTCACAAATATCTGGTCCTGATGGTGTTTTCCCCACATGATAGAGCTTTTTTTGTTGTCTTCTTTTTTACTATCTTCCTACTTTAACTTCCATGCACCTGCCACTTTTCTTGAATGAGAGGGAAGGAAAAGATGCTCTCTGAGATGGTAGTCAAGAGTTCTGATACAGCTTTTAAATGAAGGAAAGTGTTATTGAAAGAGCACTATATGACCAGTAGCCATTACACGACAAAGTTATTCTGTCAATTGATGATGATGGGCTTTATCCATTGCTCTAAGGTTAATTACACTGCCTTTGATGAAATATAAAAAAAAAAAATTTCTAAAGGACATGTTGCTAGCAAGCAACTCAAAATCTATTTCTTCTGCTGAAATGTCAATAACCTTTCAGGACTTGCATTATTATTTCAGAAACAGCGGTGGCATCGCTTTTGAAGGAATCGCTGCTTGATATGCCAATCAAACTATCCTCTGTTAATGTGTATCTAAAAAAAAAAAAAAGTCAAAAAATTATAAGGTAGTTGTGTTTTAGCATTCTAATTCAGTCAAACTTGTTACTAAATTGAAGGCAAAAACACTGAAGGTTTCCATAAGGTTTTTGCTGTATATTCCAGGATACCTTTTAAAATAACTGTTCCAAATCTGAAAAAAAAGTGACATTTCTAGCATGAGAAACAAAAATAATGAAAAACAATCTGGCAGAGACTGACTTTTGAAAAAGGAAGTAATTGCAACTGTGCTAGTGAAATAAAAAATGGGATATTAATATTAAAACTTGGGTCTCACCATTTCTTTGCAATAAAATACAGGTCATTTAGCAAAAGAATTTCTACAGTGGAATAAAACCCCATAATTTGGAGAAAAGCACATGGATTGCATGTTTAGTAATGGGATTTGGAGCACATGGGTTATGAGGTCATGAGTTCAAATTGAGTCCAATTTAGAATTGGCCAAGTACGGACCTTTTTTAACTTGTGTGCAAAATGATATAACAATGTTCTATCACTTTCTACTGAAAATTATAATTTTAAAAACACCACGCGTACACAGAATAAACCACAAACCAACCAAAACCACAAAGCCCAAATCTGATATATTGTACATGTCTCACTCAAAGACTTATGCAATATATAAAAAAATGCAGTCTTCTTGAACACTCCATGGTCTAGCTATACTGTAATTCTTTTTGTTTTGAAAAGATCAGCTTTTGAAAAAAAAAAAAAACAAACACACTCTAGATACTGTTGTTTTAGAGATAGTGTTGCATCAATACTTAGTCCCAATTCTTCACCATCTGATCGCCAGCATTCATTCCTATGATGTTAAATTCAACGCATTAGTCACTGTTGGATTTAAGATCATAGTTGTTGAAATGAGGTAAGCAAGACAGGAATATGCCAGATGACTGCAAGAGGGTTGAAAAAACCCATCCAAACTTTGTCCAGGTACTGATCAAAACAGAATTTGATGAATACACAGATTGTAATTCCTATTTTTGAAAAGTGAGATGATTTTTAAAATAGAAAGGGAAGAGTGAAATCCAAGTATTACACTATATTAAAAATTCACTGGAATCTAGCTGTTAAGTGATTAATTTTTTTGAGTTGCCTGTCTTTATCCATTGCTTATGATAGGGCCCAAAGACAACTTCACTTCTGTTTTAGGCTCTTAGAAGTTTTCCTGGAAAAAGTGAATAGGTCTTACATATAATTTTAGAGTCTAAATCTCAAGTACAAGCAATCAGCAGCATTATTCTCAATAATAACTATGTTTTTATTATTCAAATTAGGTACTGAATAGATTGCTTTTTCAAAGACCTTTTAACATTTAACATTAAGTCTGCTAGGTAAACAGCAGATACAGTCACTGCAAAATTACAGAGGTTTGAATGTTTTCTGAGATTCTAGTTGACTTGAGCCTTTATATGTGGAGTCCTTACAAGCTCAGAAGGAAAATGCACCTTAAATTATCAATGCAATTTTCACTCAATCTGTCAGTTGTGGATCTTTTTTTCTTTACTAAGTTGTCTAAAGTATCTTGCAGGCTGTGTTATTCCTCTTTGATGTTACTTCAAGTGAGGAAGATTAAAGTCTAGCTTGAATTTATCACCGATGACATTTCTGTGACTTTGGTCCCTCAATCCTTTATGATGGGAAAATGTCAGAACAAAGTCATCACAAATTATGTGATGTCACTCCACCTAAGCCACAGTGCCAAATAAGCTGATGAAGCACACTGTTGTGGAGTCTATACCTTTCCATACCGCACATTTATAGCTACATGCCTTTGATTTATCATTCTCCTGAGATGATGAAATTCAGAAGCACCAAACCATTTTGGACTGATCATTCTATATCCTGAGGGATATCTTGATCCTTTAATATACTGGATAACCTCAGTTTCTGAAGTGTAATTCCTTTCTTTGGTCTTTCAGGAATCATTAAGTAAGTTGTAGAAACAGGGAGGAATCAAGCAGGAATTAAGGAATAAGTGTCCTCTGTTTGCAAATTTTATGGGGAATGCAGTTAAAATTTTAGCTGTCACTTTTGATAGTCAACAGTTCATCATCCAAATGGTGAAGAAGGCAAACAAATTTCCACATTCAGTTTCAAAATCATCAGTAGAGAGACAGCTGTAGATAGATGGCGGTTATCAGAGAGGTGAAATAATAATTTTCTGCAAACAGCATTGTACATTTAATCTAATTCCATAGCCTGACACTCAGCTCAACTCCTCATCAAAAAAGCCAATGTTTTCTCTGAGTGATATGGGATGGTTTGTTGACTCATGTACCTAAATGAGTCATAGAGGATGTATACTCTTCTACTGTATTTCTAAACATCAGTGGAAATAGTTCTCTGACAGTAGCAACATGGCAGTAGTCTTCTAGAGATGCAGTGTGGCAGAATGCCACAATACACCGTTGGAAGAAGGCTCTGGGACACAAATCAACTTGGGGTAGATCAGAAAAACAAAATCAAAAATAAAGCTAAAGATGCTTATGTGCACGAGCATAAAGAAGAGAGAGACTATCAGAGACTACTGGAGATTAAAAAAAAATGGCAACGTGGAAGTTCCACTGGCATCCTGGTTGCCTAGGAATGACTTATGACAGATTTATATTAACTGGTTATACATAGATCCTGATTCCTTAAGCTATCACACAGGTCCTTTTCCAGCAAAAATATGGAAGCAGCAATAGGAGGAAGATGGGAAAAGAGAGTTTGACAGAGAAAGTTTTGTGAGTCATTATTCATTTCCTCTTTTTCATGAAACAAACTACCTATGAGAGCTGCCAATATAAAGAAAAACCTTCTGGGGACAGGGAGAACTTCTATTTCAAAATGAGCAATCAAATTATCAGAGTCTCTCCACTGTAAAGCTTTAGTGGATGACTAACTGCAGCCTTCTGCTCATTACTTCTCTCAAAAGATGAATTGAGGTCCTTTGTATTTTCTGGTAACTGAAGTTTCCGTTTTGCCTTTTCTATTTTTAAAAAGTAGTTACAGATGAAGAGAAAATGTGCTGTAGTAATAGAACCACATCAGGAAATATCCTCCTCAGCTGCTGTTCAGAAACATTTGAAATGCCTTCTAATAGAATGCTGCTTGTCCCATAACATTGTAAGTGACTGTGCTTCAAATGCAAATTTCTTCATTACATTGAATTGCATTAAATTTTATAAGTGCTCTCTGCACATATCCCCTAAAAACAATTTGCTGAGAAAATAAGATGATGTGCTACGATGATATGCATCCATTAGATAATACCTGAAAATAGCTTTATAAACATATTTCATTTTAGTTGCTACTTAATGATTTAGTTTTAGTGGGTAGCTTATGGATTCAGCCATTCCAGTGCAATGAGCTAGAATCATCTTCAGAGCTAGAAACTTTATTAGTTTGATTATTATGCCAAATATGATGAGAACATGTAGATTTATAAAACCAGAAAAAAGTTACAGTCCATTGACTGTGCCCTTTTTCAGCCTTTAAAGCCATTAATCAGGACATCTTGGCACTATTAACAGCGGTGCTCTTCCCATAGAGTACCTTACTAATATTTTTGGTAGCAGATAATACTATGCAGAAAATTTCTGACAACATTCAAGTTCTAACTTCAGGATGAGACAACAAAATTCAGACTGAAAACACTCATGCTCATAAAGATTCCTTTACAACCTACTCAAAAATCAGAGGTGTTAGAACGGATTATAAAAATCCCAATACCCCTAATTACATCGCAGTTGTCTTAATTCACTAGAGCTGCAAATAGATAAAGTTGCCTTCACGGATTGCTTAGAACTGCTGTGCATTTCTGCTCATGCCAGCAACTAAACTGCACCTCACACACAACTTTACATAAGGCCACTGGTGAGAAATGTATTAATTAAATTTAATCCTAGGCTGCTTTTTTTTTTTTTTTGTAGACATTGTCTTTGAGTTCAAACCTTATTCCCAGTTCAACTACTCAACCATTATATATATACAAGAAAAGATGGATAGCCATTGCATACCTGGACTGCTTGGCAGAGATCATGGTAATCCAATAATAAGAAAAATGATACGGGCTTAAAATCGCAGTTTGAGCAGAAATACCACAATGGCAGACTATTTTCCTGTCTTTAATTTATTTACAAACACCTATACAAGAACTGACCAATCACACTCCTTCTTCTCTTCCAAAAGGGTTTTTAGAGTCCTCGGTAACAGCAAAAGCATTTGTCCTCAAAAGCATAATTTTGTTCTATTAAAAGTAAGCTACAAAAAGTAATCACTCAAACCACCAGCATATTAATATTGCTAAGAAAACACTGACAAAACCCCCCATTCATTTATCTTGTAATTGTGCAGGCTTTGGGGAACTGGAGTATTTTTGCAATGACAACAGTGGTATTTCTACAAGACTTTGAGTACTCATCTGTGTGATAATGGGCAAACATGCCATTTCTTTCAGAGCTGCAACACAACAGGCCTTTCTTAATTCCATGCTCACTGTCTTCCAGAATATCCTTTCTTCACCCTCCTCCTGTGCCCTAATTCCTAGTTCTCCTTGTTCAGTGGCCAACTCCCTGAAAGCACTGTGAGGCAGGCAATAGAACTGAAGCTGAGCCAGAAACTGCAAAGTAACAGTACTATTGCACATTAGCTGCTAACATTAATTTCCATATGGACTTTCTTATTCCTAGGCACCTGACTTGTTTCTGTGCAGTGCAGCAACTTCTGTGAACTTGCTAATGCAATTTTTGCTCATGCAGTCCCCTGGAACTGAATCATTTTCCCATGCGTGCACAATAAAAACATTTTAGATCACTTTTCTTAGAAAATCCCCCCCAATTTTAATAAAAATAATGTTTCATATACTGACTGACTCAGTATATACTGTAAAAAAGATGAGTTCTTTCACATGCAAATTTTTTATCTAGTTACCTTGAGACATAATGCTTTAAAATAATTGAATAAAACCCTGGTTGCTGGGGAGCGATCACTCTGCTTCAGAGTGAGTGGCAATTTCTCAAATATCAAGAGAAAAGCTGCAACAGATAGCATAAGACAAACAGGTAGAAGTAAGAAATTGTTAGGAGGAGAGATCTCTTGCGTGAGGGTTTATATTTTTGTGATAGACAGATGACAGATAACACAATGATAGCAACAGGTAATACCTTTTTTGAGGCACTAAAATATTGTCATCATGAATGCAGGCTAAAGTATGGCTCCTTGATGGCATAAAAGTAAAGAATTACAAAGTGGATGCTGTCAAAACCTGCAATTACTCCATGCCTTCAAGTATTCAGAAATACTGTGCTATGTACAGGACAATGGTGAAAACGTAATTATTTAAATTTAAAAATAATTTTTCAGATATATCTCTTTCCAAAGCAGAGCTTAGTAACTCAACATATCCCAAAGAAATCTTTATAGTATTTTAAAGTAAAAATAGACTGTGTACACAAACCTAGTACACAACTGTAGCAGAGATATATTGTTGAACATTTGAGTGTTTCTTAGCATACACCTGGGTATTCTAAAAAACCTCTTGATTTACCCTCAGGGTCAGGAAATAATTCTGACAGAAAAGAGATCAAAGACGTGGTTGCAGTGACAGGAAGGTTGCACATGTTTCACACCACTAAACAATAGACATAACTCCTGGGGTTTTTTTTTGTTGGGGTTTTTTTTTGTTGTTTTTTTTTTTTATAGTTAGTGCTTGTTTGTATGAGCCAAAGTACTTACCTTATGCTATAGGACAGCATATAAAAGCAGTCTTTAAAGAGAACTCTTGCTGAACAAAATTACAGATATTATGTTATTTACAGTTCTGTTATTTTTCCCCCCTATTCAGGCATTACCATCACACATAGAAATCTTACCTGAGAAGAACATTTTACTGGAAAAACTGAGAACCCATGAGCATTTAATTTTGTTTTTACAACTTGCTAATTTTCATCACATTTTAGAGGGACCAAACAAGGTGCTGTTAGCAACAAATCTATTACTTTCCACACCATTTTCGACAACATGCTTTTTAGTAATAGTACTTATGGAACCCTGGTTTAGAGAAAAAGCTGGAAAAACAGAGAACACTTTAGTAAAAACTAACTTTGAGAAAAGGCAGTTTCACCTGTGGAGGCAACACAAAACTGAGCACTGAATGATGTAAAGATATTATGTAAATGTTTTGTTCCCTGAAAGCTCTTAAGTATTTTCTCTGAACATTTTGGTGTTCCTTTTTCTCTGCCCTCTAAAAAGTGGTCTGCAATTCTTCTTGAATACAATAATTTTGCACAAAAGCCTGTCAATATTTCAAAGCGCGTTATTTAGACTCCTAGTAGTTATTCTTGAGGAGCCTGTAAATAACATCAATAGCTTCCTGTAGCATCACAAAGATCCAGAGTTTAGCGATCACAGGAACTGTGGGTTTGGTTATTGGCAGTGAATGGAAAATTCTACTTTGGACACAAAAGTACAAAGGGGTTTGCATGGGATATTACTGCACAAAATGGCGGCAAGTGTATCAATTAATATCCATTCCAGCAACATTTCAGTCATGATGCATTTCTGCAGCTGAAAAGATTCTAGAAAGTATGTTCCCTGGCTGCCCTGTTTAAAAAGCTGATGTGAATATTATGTCTAATTCAAAGAGCATTGCAAACTATATGATTGAATTTTCATTACTGTGTGTGGAATGAATATTGCCAAATACTGATTTTGAAATGCTGGCAGTATATTACTTAAATTATCAGTGTCATTTCACATTCACAAATAATGTACAAAGGCAATGTCACAGAAGTTTCACAAAAAGATAAATCTTAGTTTCAAGTTTTATTCTTCTTTCAGAAAAAAAAAAAAAAAGAGAAAAAAAAAAAAGCAGCGCAGCTGTTCTGTATCCCAAGCTTTGCCTCACTTATTGTCTTTTCCTCACACACACATACCTTTAATCAGACAAACCTAGTTATGCACAAGAAAAGTGGCAGGCAAAGGAGTAAATATATGGTACATTTTCCTTTTATTAAAAAGAACATTAACATTGCTTAAGAAATTAAGTACTTTTTTTTCTCCATTATATGCAAATATGTGTTTAGAGTAGACAAACCCCTAAAAGTTAGAATTTTGTATGTCAAAGATGTGTAAATTCAGAAGCAGTAGCTGAAGGCTCCAAAACAGTTGTTTCACCTTGTTTCACTGTCATCCCTCGCAATTGCAAAAAAGTGATTCATTTCAAGATTGTGATATATGGCTTAACCATCTTTCAAAAGTTAATAAGCAGCTAAACAGTTTCAGATAGTGATAGAAAGCTAGGATTTCCTCTGACTTTTCCTCTGACTATAAGTTATATACACATTTCAAAGAAACATATTCCTAATCTGTTTCATAAGATAAAGTTTTAGCAGAGGGTTTTAAGATCTTTGTCTACAAAATATTTAATTACTGCCTTATTTTCATGACTAAACATGGACATTGGGGTCTACACACTCATGCATGCATACACAGCTGGGGTAGTGGAAGAATTTAGTAGGATAAAGTTAGTGAGTAAACTAGGTGATTTGTCCTGAAAGACCTTCTATTTACTTACATGACTAAAACAAAGCTTGTCAAAACCTGCCATCTAGAGGAAAACAATCACACTCCTGTCCCATTCAGACCAAATCTTTATGGCTACAAAAATTCTGCGTAACTACTGTAGCTTCTCTGTACTCCATGAAGTTAAATGCACTTTCTCTTTGAGTTACAAGTCCTACATAGGTCTGATTCTACTTTTTCTATCTCAGTTCAATAAACCTTGCTGTCCTGTGCTACACCTTAGCAGTGAGTGACCAAGGAAACAGGCAGTGTAACATCTCAAGTCCCATCTGGCAGTCAGATGGGCACTGTAGTTAAAGCCAGTACTGAAATACAGAAAACAGCAATTATAGCTTTATAAAAGGGAAGGCAGTGTTTCAAGCTAGGTGAGGTATTTCCAATTAACAAAACATATTCAGAAGTAAATAGATTAAAAATTGTAACACATTAGAATGACAAAATTAGTTACTTTTTTCACAAGTCCAAAATAAACTTGGGAAGCAAGTTGCAGCAAGTTGCTGTTCTCATGTGCTGTGTCATTTGGTCCAAAGACATAACTCTACATATACCTGAGACTTGAAGGGAGAGAGAGAAAACAATACTAGGTAAAGCAAGGCATTTCATGAATAGATGTGCTGCTCTCTGAGCGCCTCAGTAATTTCTTTAAAGAGAGACACCATCTCTGGAAGAAGAACTGCAAGTTCCTAGTAGAAGGGAGAATATTTTAGGGAAGTAGCTCTACATGCAGTAACTTCTCCAGCCTGTCTCTGGCAAGAGAAGACAGTAGCTGCCCTGGTGGAAGTAGCTCATAAGCTGTCTCTTGGATCCATGAGAAGCAAGGCCTGAATCCATTTACATACTGTTTAGCTGATGGTCTCTCAAAGCATCAATTAACTGTCAATTAGCTAAAGAACAAGTGTTCTAAATAATTCAGAATGCAGCTGTTTGCCTGGAAATTAGCAGTTTATGCAGTGAAAAAATACTCAAAAAATTTAAATTATGGCAGTATGGCACATTGTTACATAATGCCTCTCATTAACTCCCAATAATATAAGTACAATGTGTTTGGCATAAGTATCACCTTTCAATAGCTATCAAAAATGAAAGTCTTCTGGATACAGAAATAAATCACTGCAAAATACAGAAATGGCAAGATATTTCTTTTAAGCTCAGAATGCTCTCAAAAAAATTCGTATTGCTAAACCTAAAATGCATTTACTAATAATTAGCTGTCAGATAAAATACATTGGGAAACTAAAGAGACTTGGAAATAGACACCTACTTTGTTTCAGACTCTTATTCTCAGAATACCCCAAAGAAACCCTTTGCATTAAACTTTTTATTTGAAGTAAAGATACAACCAAGGGTGTTGGTGTTGCTTACAGATACATAATTTACAGAAAACACAGACTGTTTTTAAATAACATGCCATTTTTTTTCCAATTTTTTTTCATTTATTAATGTGATTTACTATATCTATGATGCAGCTGTGGACCAAAACTCGAAGTCTGAATATCAGACATCCAAAGTTTTTTGATTCCAAATATTGTGAGAATACATATCAACTGCAACTAATAAGACTAATAATAAGTCTGAACTGAGACATTTAGTTTTGGTGTGTTTCGATTCAAAATTTACTAAATTTAAGGTATTTGAACTAAAGAATAGAGAGCGGTCAGCAGAAATGTGTAAGGGTGTAGGGATTGTGGAAGAGACCACAGCACTCCATTGTTTCCACTCTTGCTGCCTGCAGAAAGACTCCGGTTTCAACAGCTGGAGCTACAATGGTTATCACTACCACCTTTTCCTTCACTGGCTCTGGTCTTATGCCAGCATTTTCTGCCTGCACCCATGATCCAAGTCAATATTGTCTTCTTAATGCAATGTGCACCATTTATCTTGGGTTTCTACACATTAATGAGGCAGGTACTCCACAATTACACCCCAGATGACTCCCTTCTGCATGTGGGTGATTAGCTTCTCCGCTTGTCCTCTTAGAAAATGTTAAGACAAATTCAACAACAATTAATAGCTGTTCTGTATTCCATTCAGTTATGAGACACAGCAATAGTGCTGTACTGCCTATCACATATTTTGCTTTTCTGTTTTTTCATTACTCCAATAATTTTCCAATAACAATGCACATTCTTTGTTCTTTACACTGCAAATCTCCTTGTGTGTTCCCTTTGTTTTCCATTAAATATTTTTTTGTTCCTTATTACTCTTTTGTTTCAGATTTCAGCTCCCTCCTTTCTGTCCTCTTACATGTTCTCTTGCGATCTGACTCTGTGCTGTTTCATGTGCCTCCAACCTGACCTTTTAACTGCTATTTGCCATCTGAATTTTCCTGTCCATGTTTCCTTTCTTTCATTGTAGGAACACTGTTGTTTTTCTCTGTATATGATCTTCATTTAGGTTTCTGAGAAAAAAAATACCAGAACTTAGAATATCTCTAGACTTTAATGTTAGTAAAATTGTCTCATGTCATTATTTGACATATTAACTGCCTTACGCAAGGAAGTTACTATGGCCATTAATGATTACATGATCAATATATGCTGTCTTTTCAGCTTTCTTTGTCCTTGCTGTGCAATACTTGTTGCAAGGGCAAAGGCTCTGCATTTGCCTATTTAATCCATATAATGCAAGTCTAACAATTTGTCAGCATTCAGGTATGCTGAATCTCTAGTGTGGTCATTGTTAACTTAAAACAGGAAAGATTTCCTAGATGGTGGCTCACATGAGGGCCAGAAAAAACATCTCACACAGCCAAAACATCCTATCGTTTGAGACATAATGAGCTCAGATCTTTGCACCACATAATGATGGCACCACTGCCTGAACATCTACGCTTCCTGCTACTGAACAAAGCATGAACATGAATCTTCCCCTTCCCACAGTAGAACAAAATCCCTCATTACTCAGTTTCCATGAGGAAGGAACATTCAGTAGAATCTGACTAACAGATTCTAGTTCCTGGTCCTTCATGTCTCTCTCTCTGGAGTGTTTCCATCGTTGCACTCTTGTTCTCAAATCCTCCTCTTCTCCAGCTGATCAGATGGGTGTCCCCAAACCTCTTTTCATTTTTTCCAGCCACCTGTCATCTAACAACTGTCTTAAACACCTCTCAACCATTCCAGTCCTCTCTTTCATCTAATTCTCTTTTCTCCGTAGATGCTTTCATGTAATTTTTTTTCTAAATTATTTAATGTCTTCTCTGAAGTTCCTGCAACGAATGTTTCTTCCTCAATCCACAGTCAAACAAATAGAGACCCTTTGATGCAGACTATGAAAAAAAAAAATCACACAGCCAAGATCACTTGCCAATGTAGAATGTCTGAGTGTCAGCTTGCTTCGCATTGCTAACTGCATCACCCTACTCCTGAGACAACAGCCTTCTACATGGCAGAGTTAGCTTATGGACACAAAGAAATACAATGCTCCCTTTCCCCCAGAATATATCTGAGAAATATTGCAACCCATATTTTGAAATTAACAGCACATCCTTATCCAAATATGTTGGTTTAAAACTGCATGTTAATAGTACCTGCTTTGGTGGCAAGTTAAGTTTTCAGTACTATACATCTCAAATGACTTATTAGCAGCAAAAAAATATTTCTGCATCACTGTTTCTTCATTTTATCAGAAGATCAGACATGAAAGCAATCTGTCTTCCATGATTTTTTTGCTCCTTCTTGATAATAAATACAAGTTTTTGCAGAGACTATGTGCCAGCAGAAGGATACTAAGCAATTTGGCAGACAATACAAAACTGTGAGGAAATGTTGACTCCCTTGAAAGCAGGGAGGCCCTGCAGAGAGACCTTGACAAATCAGAGGGCTGGGCAATCACCAACTATATAAAGTTCAATAAAGAAAAGTGCTGGATTCTGCACCTGGGATGGGGCAACCCTCGAGACTGGGGAATGGGAGGCTGGAGAGCAGTGCTGCAGAAAGGGACCTGGGGGTCCTGGTCAATGGCAAGTTGAACATGAGTCACCAGTGCCCTGGCAGCCAGGAGGGCCAACCCTGTCCTGGGGGCATCAGGCACAGCATCGACAGCCGGGCAAGGGAGGGGATTGTCCCACTCTGCCCTGCACTGGGGCGGCCTCAACTCAAGTGCTGGGGACAGTTTTGGGTGCCGCCATTTAAGAAAGATATAAAGCTATTAGAGAGCATCCAAAGGAAGACACTGAATATGGTGGAGGGCCTCGAGGGGAAGCTGCTAATAAGTCTATAAGTGGCTGAGGTCACTAGGTCTGTTCAGCCTGAAGAAGAGGAGACCGAGGGGAGACCTCATTGCAGTCTACAGCTTCATTGTGAGGGGAAGAGGAGGGGAAGACACTGATCTCTTCTCTGTGGTGACCAGTGACAGGACTTGAGGGAATGGCCTGAAGTTGTGTCGGGGCGGGTTAGGTTGGATATTAGAAGAGGTTTCTTCACCCAGAGGGTGGTTGTGCACTGGAACAGGATCCCCAGGGAAGTGGTCACAGGACCAAGCCTGGCAGAGTTCAATAAGCATTTGGACAATGCTCTCAGGCACATGGTGTGACTCTTGGGGATGGATGGTGCTGTGCAGGGGCAGGAGTTGGACTCAGTGATCCTTGTGCGTCCCTTCAAACTCAGCATATTCTGTGATTATGTGATTCTGCTACAAGAGTCAAAAGAATCAGTAGTGTGGATAATGACAGACATGAAAAGAACACAGCCTTGTTTTCTTCTTTTTTATCTGACAGAAAATACTTTCTCTTCATCTCCAAATATTTGATCAAGGCAGATAAAATTTCAGAACCTGAATTTCAGGTGTGAATTGCTGGTGGTAATTTTTATAGATGTTACAAATTCAGATTGGCTTTGAGATGATGTCTGGCCCCAAACATGCATTTTGTTACATGTAACAGATTCTTCTAATCTTCAAAGCAATTAACTGAGAGTCTTTTAGCTGTAGCCATTAAACATATTACTCAGTCTGACAAGCAGGCAGCTACGTAGATACATAATTCTCTCTAGATGAATGCTTTCAAATGTTTAAGTTTTGACAGATGCTGGAAGAATAATCTAAATATATCACATCCTTTGGGAAAATCCAACAATGACATTGACTGTTAAAAACTCCACTGGGAGCAATGGGTGGTTGGACCTTCAAACACTGGGATACATATTTAGCAAAGGCCACTTGGTTAGTCAACAGTGGAGAATCTGCCAGTTGGGCTGGCCCTGCCCAATCAAAACTGAGAGGGACAGAGTTCCTCTAATACATACTAAAATACAGGTTTGGGAAAACAATCTGGGTTATTCTTGCCTCAGGCAAAGTCAAATCCGTCTGTGGGATTGCTTTTGCTTGAGGGCCTGGGTGTACTTGGTGAAGAATGCAGGTGTCCGGTGTGTACCTCTAGGGAATTTGATTCTGGGTAAGAAGAGACAATTAATTAAGTTGTACATTGTTAATTGCTATATAGCATTGTATATCATTACTTCTGTGGTGACTATATGCCATATCAAGAGTATTACAGTAAAAATAATCCAGATTAATGAAGAACAAATTGTAATGAAGCTGGACAAGTGCAATGGTAATGGAATCAGAACTGACTTCAACTTGTAACAATCCAACATCACAAACCATCTTTCCTGCCCTGAAATTTTATGACTGATGAAGCCCAAAGTCATGGACTAAATGAACTCAACAGACTTTAGCAGGACAACACATAGACTAAGGGAACAATGTTGTGTGTATATATTAAAAGACTGGAAAGGTGATGATCATTAACTGGGCTGTAGAGAAAGAATGGGACATGGGCATGGTGTAAATGGTATAGAATAAGGGACGGGTACTGTATTTATTTCAGCTGGGACAGAGTTATTTTTCTTCCTAGCAGCTGGTACAGCGTTGTGTTTTGGATTAGTAGGAGAATAATGTTGCTCAATTGTGCTTACACTTCATTGATGCAATTTTCTTTTTTCTTTCTTCATTCAGCTGGAAAAACAAATATTCCAAACTCATAAAAAAACTTGTCCAAATTTTAAAATTTCATATATAACATTAATTTACACCTCTTCAAAATGTTCTAACATAAAATACTTACATCAAAATACTATCCTGCTCTAATAAATGTTAATAAATGAAAATTCTGTGAAACGAAAATAAAAATATTGCATTGAAATTAATTAAATTAACTGAGCATTTAAAAAACATCAACCTTTCCTTATGAAAATTCAATTGGGAGATACATCCTCGTGAATATTAATATATAACTCATCTACTACTGCATCATTGAGTAGTTTTAAAATGTACATGATGTGCTATATTACAGCCTTCTGTTCAGTTTGTGATCAAATACCTAACTCATGTTCTAGAAAATTAGTTATAAGAGAGACTGAAAAGAATTAACAATATGTGTAAAATACTGGCATTTTGAAAACACTAGAAAACTTGTGGTTTCTAATGCCATTTTTTCTGTCAGATACAGAGGGTAATTTTAAATTATTTTTCTCTGTTGCATTTGCCATAGATATACTAATAATGATGAAAATGAAAATTCATCTCTAATGAATTCTGTTGAATTCCAGCTAATAAAGTACACAAGAATCTGCTTTCAGAGATTAACACTTTTGATATATGAGAATCATAGGAAAACATTTATATGCTAAATAACTTCAAAATTTTTAGTAAAAAAATACTGCTTTCAAGAAGAAAAAGAATAGTAGTACAGGTGAGCAATCAGTGCTGTAACGTAAAAAGGAAATTAGAACTTCTTCCTCCCACTGTTCTATTGAGTTATTCGTATTTGATCAGTGGGAGGAATATGAATTGGCAGGAGGAAACACAGACTTTCCTTGTAGACTCAATTTTGAGGTAGCAGGTTTGAGACCTAGTGCCAGATGCAATGGTATGGTTTTTGTATTTGCTTGCTATGCACAGAACCAAGAATTTTATCACACATGCAAGCATGCAGCAGCTGCTCATGTAGGTGACAAAATTTTTATATAAAACAATTCAAATAGCACAGTGAAACAGAACTCTGAATTCATAGGTGGTTTGCATGATAACTCCCTGTCTTATTGCATAGTGCAACAATGATCAAAATGTTTGTGTTCCTTTTGCACAGGAAGCAAGGATGACAAGGTGAAGGAAAGGCTGTTTTCTAGTTTCGATATGCTATTTTTAAGGTGGGTTTAGCTTATCTTTTACTATTTTAGTTCTCTGATCAAGTAGCAGTATTGCACATGCATAGGCGAAGGAGCCTCATCCCAACTCTTCATCTTGTTCAGTGGTCAATTTCCTCCTTTTCCTCATGACAACTCTCCTGTTTCTGGGCTTTTCTCATGCTTCTTATCCACTTGTTTGAGAGCATTTTTGTGCAGGTTATCCAAATATCACATTATATAAAGGAATGTGGGGTATGTCTGGTTTAGAAATCATTATCTAGCATTTTCTGTTCCCTACTGAACTGTTTGCACTACCTCTTCGCACAAAGATCCCATGCTCAAGGTTGCTATATTGATTTTCAAAGCACTACATGCTTTGAATCTTGACTCTTTGAAAGATCTTTGCTCCCTCTCTTGCAATTTCTTTGCTCTGTTGAGAACAAGAATGAAAGGGCAAACATTTTCTGTCATCTGGGGAAAATAGAGTTTTCATGAGAATTAGGCTAAAAATTCAGAACCCAGCACAAAGAGCAGCCCTAACCTAGCCATCTTCAAAACAAAATGTGAAGCCTGCATCTTTCAATTCAGATGCAACACCTCATCTTCACACTTTCACTATCACTGTATACTGTATTCACTGTCTACTTGCTAGTTTAAAAGTGGGGTTTTGTTGGGGTTTTTTGTTTGTTTGTTTGGGGATTTTTGCATGGTTTGTTTTGCTTTTTTGAAGGAGAGATAGACAATTATGAAATCTGGGCTACTCTCGTAATAATAATAATAAGAATACTGGATATAGTGCTTTTTGCAAGCTAAAATTTCGTTTAAACATTTTATGTGGAACCCTTCTAAAATTCAGTATTTTATATATAAACTAGTAAAGTGCACAAATCAACTTCTCTAGGAAAAGCTGCATCCTTAAATCAATGACAGGATTCCATAGGCACACAATACAAGCAGATTTTTCCTCTGGATAGACAGACTGTTTCAGATTTTCTTAAGCATTGTAGTTCTGAATTCCATTTAAACTTCTTGATCAAATTTGCTGAGTGGCGATCAGAACACTGTGAAGAATGGAGATACAAGGAAAGCTGACAGAAGGGATAAGCTGTGTAAAATTTAAGATTAATTACATAACTTCATTTCATATATATTAAGGATAATACATAGTCTCTGCAAACTGGTCAAATTTCTGTTAAAGTTATAATCAGATTGGAAAAAAGTTCAGCTAAAATGAGGGCATTAGGTAGTCCTGTAATTATTTCAATATGATGCAGACTATTTAATGCAGTAGATATGTTTCATCCCTAGACAATTCTTAAGTGAATTTTTCATGGATATATTCCCATAATCATAGACTTAACAAGCATACCAAAATTGAAGATTCAAGAATATAGTAACTTTCATAAGGGGATTAGAGATTTCAGAAAAGCTTTTTGTTATAGATAACACCATTGGTTTGCTCCTATTCAAATTCTGCTTCATTTGCCTAAAGTGAAACTGTCAGATATTAAAGCAATTATATTTTTCTTATTCAGCAACATTGGCACTCCAAAGGCTATGAAACTTGAAGAAAAAGAAAGCAGTTGGGGAAAAAGACAGAAAATCAAAATGCAGAATGTAAGAAAACAGCTGTAGTTACTGGTGGGAGTGTGTTAGTCTTCCACAAGAGATGAAGTCTCAGAGGATTAAATGTAGAGAGAAAATTCACACACTGTTTAAATCAGTGTAAAGATCTTGTCATACACTCTTTTAAAAAAATCTTATCATAATGTTGTCCGCATTCTACTTCTGGGAGCTCAGTTCACCAATCGTTCATTTAAAACACCCTTAATCAGCTTTTCGTAGTGTTCTATGTTCAATACTTCCTATCTTCAGATGTTTCTCACAGTTTTTTCTGATTCAATAGCTGTTTTGGTGTGTCTTAATTTCTTTTCATAGAATCATAAAATCATAGAATGGCTGGGATTGGAAGGGACCTTAAAGTTCATCTAGTTCCAACCTCCCTGCGATGAGTAGGGAGACCTTCCATTAGACAAGGTTGCTCAAACCCTGTCCAACCTTATCCTTAAGCACTCCCAGGCATGGGGCATCCACAGCTTCTCTGGACAAACTATTCTAGTGCCTCACTACCCTCACAGTAAAGAATTTTGTCCCAATATCTAATCTAATCCTACTCTCTTTCAGTTTGAAGCCATTCCCCTTTGTCACTATCGTGTCACTACATGCCCTTGTAAATAGTCTCTCCCCATCTTTCTTGCAGGCTCTCTTCAGGTACTGGAAGACCACAGTAAGATCACCCCAAGGCCTTCTCTTCTTTTAAATCCATATACTTTACAAATTTTGACTTCCTCACATAAAATATACCCTTTAAAGAATGACGTGTGAAGGTAACTGTCACTTTATGAATGTTAAAAGATTTCATTCTTCTGTACAAAGAAGCAAAAGCCTTAATTTGAAGATTTAATGACTCTGACATGATAATTGCTCTACATACAATACTTGATTGAGCTGCATGTAGGTCAGAGGAGGTCTCAAAACTTCAAACAATTATACTAGTACTAATTTCTGTTCCATATTATGCATTTATATCAGGTTGCACATATACAATTCTAGTTGCATACTAGGACATTTTAATCTTCTCTGTCATGAAAGATTGATTTCCCGTTTCCTCATTTAAACAGTGTACTACTAAAATTTTGCTACTGTGATGTAGGAGTTGCAATTGCTGTTCAAGATGACAATCAGGTCAATATCTCCATGGAAATTTGAGATAATTGAGTCTCTTCATAGCAGTACAATTATGTGAGTCAATAGATTTAATACTCAAACTGCTAGTCCATTGAGACAGTATGCTTTTCATTGGCTTTTCTCCCCACCCTAAACATGGCAAGAGATTTACAGCTAGACATATATTTCAACTAATTAGTGTCTTTACAGAACCATGAGCACGAGGGAATACATAAAGTGCTACGAACAGAAACTTCTTGGTAGCAATGGACCAAAATTGAGCATAAGTAACAGTTTATTTATTATTTTAAATACCTCAAGATCTTCTCTCAGATAACCAAAGCAAAACTTCCCAAAACTTTCCTTTGTTCTTATCTTTGAGAGACTTAAGGAAATGTGTTGTGATAAAACTATTGATTAGTTATGGAAAATTGGAAATCACACACTAGAGAGAATATTAAACTGAGTAGAGTTTTCTTTCTGTCATACACAGAACTCCAAGCTACAGTTTTAGAAAATTACATGCAAGAAAGAAAAACAAGGAAACAAACAAAAACAACTTAAAAAAATAGACACTGACATAACCAGGATTATTCTGAAGAACATAGTCATGTACTGGAACTGCTACAGCTTCAAGTGGGTAATATACAATCACATTGGTTATGGGAGATGAAAAGTTATTCTAACAGAAAAAATATAATTAAGTGATAAAGATGGCTCTAACTAACAGTATTTTACAAGCATGAACTAAGGAGTATTACCAGTCTTTACAGACAGACAGTGACTGGTACTACTAAACAAAGTGGTTAGTTAGGAGTTTCCAAGGACCCAAAATGCAGATATATCTGTAGTGAACAAGATAGATACTGAGCTCTCTAAATCTAACCCACATTAGCATTCTAAAATGTATCAATTGTAGTAAGCCCAAATTTAAAATTCCAAAATTAATCCCTCTTTTTCAAAGAGGGAGGGAAAGCGAAATAATCATGAGTTGTCCTCCTGCTGTTGAGTCAAACTATCCTTCAGAGAAATAATCATTGGTGATGGTGCATACAGTGAGAAAACGTAGTCTTCAGAGGTTTTTTATTAGTATTTGCCACATTATTTACCTTATGTTCCCTATGTACCATACAAGCATACTTAATTTTTTATTCTTGCAAAACTTAAGCATTCTGGAATTGGAAAAAAAAAAAAAAAAAAAAAACAAGACCAGCAACAGCATGCATTCTCTTGTCATACTACAATCATTCATTTTCTTCTTTCAAATGAAGTTTGGAAGCTGTGTTTATCCTGCTCACTTGACATTATTAGTGCAAGAAAAAAAATTTATGGAATTATTCTTCACATCTTCACTTCCTTTTTGAAATCCATTGTAATAATATGTTTCATTAGTATTTTTCCTATGTCAAGTTTGGCATCTGATTTTTCAGTCCTGGGATACAAAAAGAAACCAAAAACATGGTGGTGGAGAACAAATTGGATAAAATTAGCTTGAACAAAAAGAAGAAAAATGAGGGCAAAAGAGACCTGTCCAATGATACACTTGAATTACATTTCTGAATATCCTAACAAGATTTCAAATACCAAGTTAGCACAGTGTCAAAAGATGTATCTGATACATGAAGATCTACTGCAGCTATTGCTGTCCTAATCAGTCCTGTAAGCCAAGTATGTAGTCTGTTATTCCAAAAGGAAAAGGAATGTCTGTTCAGGTGCAGTATTTTTATCATTACATACCTGCACCCGCTCAGGCTGTTGGAGGTAAGTTGGTCACCTGTTGGAAACAAACACCATGAGTAAACAATATTTTTTAGTGATTTAGTTACTGGAAATTGGGCAGGGAAACTTTAGATTTGTTACTACTGTTTCACATATTTGTTTTTCTTGTAGTAAATAGACATATTTCCCAGATCTAAACCATGCCATTCTCACACCATCCCACTAGATCTTTTATACAAAGAGAAAAATGTAATCCAAATTAAATATATGGATAATTCGAGGGCAGGGAGGCATGGAAATGTATGCATATAGAAATGTATATACGTTTTAGAACATAAATGGCAATCTAGGGGAAAAAAAAAAGATTGGAAAAAATCGTTATAAGATCCAGATTTGCAGTAATATGAAAAGATAACATATCTAGGAATTTCTCTCACAATGGTGCGTTAAAAGTACTCATCCTGTAATGAGCAGACTGATACTGCTTACAAAGTTTAATTAACCTTCAGACCATTCTAATTTTACCTGACAACAGCTTTAAATGAAGAAAACTGTACTCAAACGTGGCCATCCCTGAAAGATACGTGAGATATTGTAAGATAAGTGTTTCCCTTGGTAACTATGTTCCGCACCTCTGTAAAAAGGGGGGTGGCTCACAATGGCCAGTAACACGAAAATATTTTTCATTGTTGTTGTTTTCATTATTCTCAGTTTATTATTTCAAGACAAAAAGTTTGAACCTAAATATAAAGTCAGGTGGTCCTTCTCTTTGTGTTAGAAAAAAAATTGGAGTCCATAAATGCAGGTGAAATAACTTAGGCAGCAAAATCTGGAAATATTAGCCAAAACACTTCATTCAAATTGTAATTTTCATATAAGCTAAACTATATTATTATGAACCTCTTCCTAAATATGAAGTTAATTTTAGAATTAACTTCAGAATAATTTCCAAATTCAGCATGGACAAATACAGATAAGAAAAGCTTAAAATGTAGATCAGTAGAAAAATAAATCTTACAATTTACCTTGAGAGTCTGATAAGCAAAATGGGTCCTCAGTTATTGTTAAACTTGGGAAAGTTTCAACAGAGAGTGTGCAGGAGCTAGTCTGTTGAATACCTGAAACATCTGTGCCATCTGCATACCATGCAGAAAAAATAGATGGTACAGCATGAGTGTCTTAAAAGGAAAAACTATTTGTTATATAAATGGTGATAAAATTTAAATTGAATTTTCTTCAGCTTAGAGCTAGAGTTAAGTATTTTTTCATATAAAATCTTCTGGTTCACTGGCATTATTTTGGTTTTATTTTAGTTTCTGACAGTTTGTATAGTCATAGAAAATGCAGATGAGATGGTTCAGTTGCCAGGACTTTTCATTAGAAAAAGTAAGCTGTGGATTATGATGTCTGCATCCAAGATAGTGCTAGCAGACACCATGTAATTGTACAAACAACTAAAATGTAATATTTGTGCAGCATGAAAATTGTTGTTGGATAAACAAAAATCTCTCCCAGTAAAGTTATTAATGTTTTTTGCTTTGTTTTGGGGTTGGTAGGTAGTGGGAAAGGGAATAATACTCTAAAAATTCTGCTGCTTCCTATCTGAATATAATTTATTCTTATTAAGCCATTTTAAAATTACACTAATTTATCATGAGCAGAAGTCAGCCCTGCATGTATATTATTGCATAAAACTTGCAATTCCATATCTGTCTGGAGAAAATGTCCTTGAATAATTAAACATTTGAACTCTTTGATTGGAGAAAACAATGTCACAAAGGGAAGAGAAGAACAGGCTTTTCTGAAACAAAGAAAAATACTAATTGGCAAAGGAAAATATAAGGCTAATAAGAATCTTAAACACCAAAAATATTCAAAGACATAGGCTTTGGGATTTGAATAGTTTATTTTGCTAAATCAAAACCATACTTTTTCTAGCTGTCTTGGGAATTGTTCGTGACATTAAAGTCTTGAGATTTCAGCATGCTTGATTTGTCCATATATAATCAAAGATCATATTATATAAATCCCAATGCAGAACCTGACTACTTAATTTAAAGGAACATTGCCATTGCCTGAATAATGAGTAATAGCCTATAAAGTCAAATTTCTGTTTCTTTTCTTTCCCCCCTTATCCGGGAAATGCAATCTGAACATCTATCAGATCTAATTGCCACACACTCATATTATTAGCTGTAAGATCAGCTGCAAGCCTTAAGCAATGCAATTCTACTCAACTAGCCATTAGCTTTTGTTTTTGCTGTTGTTTTGAATAATCAAGATTAGCTGGCAGCAGACACTATCACTGACAACTGTTGAAAAGAAATCAAATTAGGATAGATTCTTTAACTAATGAATTAATTCAAACTGACTTCGATGTAATATTGCCATGAGATCTGCCAGCCTGCAGAATGACTGTAAATTATAGATGCCGTGGACACAAAACCAATAAATAAATCACACTAGTAAATCAAACGGAGGTAAGTATGCAATAACAAAGGGGTTTGGGAAAGAAATCCTGAGAACTTTGCCAAATCTACTTTTTGTGGAATATCTTAAAAGCACAGAAATACACAAAAATCCTAAAAAAGAAAATAATCTGCAGACTGCTATGATTAGAAGGAATTGTTGCTAATGATAGAATAAGAAAAATTAGTCATACTGAAGTAACTCTTTTTGTTCCAGATGCAGCGATAGTGGATACTGTTGTAGGTTTACATACATTGTGCATGCATAAACTCTCCAGCCTCAGGTTTGTTTATGTATCTTTTGAACCTTCATGTTTCTTTTTAGCTGAGTGCACACAAGCCCAGCCATGAACAGAAAGACATGGTGAATTCTGAAGACAGGGGTAATATGAAAGTTGCCCAAGGCAGTGATCACTTTGATCACAGTTCACAGCTTTCTTCTGTCACACAAATAATTTGAAGAAGAACCCAAACATTAATAACATGTTGGTCTTGGCAAAATTAAGGCATTCGTGTATATGACTTCCTGAATATGGATTTTTCACAACTTTTAGGGATTAGAGTATCCTTATCAAATGAAATCTATATGGCAGCTCTGCTGTAACTTTTGTCCAGAGATCACCCATTTTTCTTACTGAACCAATAACAAAAAAATAGAATGGGGTTTGCATCATATGTTGAATGAGAATGAGCAAAAGAATTGCTGGAGTTAGATATCACCTTAATATCAAATTAGAAAAGCAAGGGGCAAAGGTAGATCAGGGAACATAGAGGAACAAAAAGCTAAACATAGGCTGAGTACTGAAACGGCCATTACTCTTATTCCCTTTTGTTGCTGCAACTATAGCAGGGATGGACTTTATTTTATGCTTATGTGAAAGTAGCAGGGGCATATGCATTTCAAATATAGTAACAATTTGGATTTTATAGGTGAGGTGTGCATCCCGTGAAAGAAGATATACTTAAGGATTTATAACAGATGTAGAAACAAGGAAATTATTACATTTATTAGTGAAATATATATACTATGCAGTTTGGAAGGTTTAGGAAGAAGTAAATTTTTTTTTTCTTCTGTAAAATATGAAAAACCACTAATAGTGCAGCAGTAGGCAAGGAACTGGACATGAATTTACCATTAAATACGTCAGCAAATAAAAATAGACTGTTATACTTTACTTCAGCAAGATACATTTTACTGTTTTGTTATCCACTAAGAAGAGAGATCTTCACAGAGTATACACAAATTCAGAGATCTACAAAATACCTGAAGATTTGGCCATTTTTCTTTGGATTATGCTTTTCAATTTTGTCATTTCAATCTTTGAATAGTCTGCTATTTTCTTAATTTATTCTACACCTTACAAGGTTCTTTAAAAATCGTAGCTTTCCAATCATTTCCTCTTCACTAAAGAGAGGTTACTTTTTTTTCATACATTTATTGTCTCCCAGAAAGCCCCCGGCTCTCGTAAAATCTCTACATAACTCCAAACTGTCACTGAATATTGGCACAATTATATATGAATAGTTATTCAGCAAGGAATTTGGGGATCCTTATGACCACATTGATTAATCAAAATTTAGAGGAGTAAATGCCATTTGCATTTGAACAAATATTACCTTTCATGCACTGTTTGATCAGCCCTTCTAACAAGATGTCAAGCAGCTCATTTTCCCAGACTGACTTTAGGTTAAAGGTATTCTTTCATCCACTCATACAAAATTATGTCTGTCATCTTTACCTCTGCTCTTCTTAATTATACGAAGTAAACACATGGTTAGAAGGAAAACAACAACAACAACAACAAATCAAAAAACAAAAAACCAAAAAAACCAACTAAGCCTATATTGAAAGTCATCTTTTACCAGACTCCATCAATCAGTGGAATGTATTAACATGGATTCTTAAAATAGGCAACACCTCAGGAAAAGAATTATGAATGTTTGATCAAGCGACATTGCTAATAGCACGTTCAAAAGACACATTCATATGTTGGCCCATGAAAGGTATATACACAATAATCTGAGAAAAAAAGGCACAGTTGTCAGTTATTATTTTGTAGATTTATGGTGTTAGCAAAGCATTTTGATAGAGTTAACTAGCTGACAGCTTTTACATCAAAACCTATATTAGGTCTTTTTTATATTATAAGTGAAAAAAATAGCCCTTAGTTTCTTGCTTGCATAGTTTTTGTAATGTACTCAGACTTATCACATAAAGAGTCTTGATTTACAGGGTTCCATTTTCGTACTACATTTCTAAAAATCTGGCTTGATTTCAAATGTACTACTTCGGGCCATCTAAATCCATTTCTTTATACACAAACAAACATCTTTGTGCATTTTTTCTGTTCAAGGTTATGCACACATTTTCCTGAAATGCAATTTTGCTTTCCTGTAAGACAGGTGAGTACAGATCAGTAGGTAGTTCCTAAATTCATCCTTAGACTAGAATAAATTTTATTTATGCAATTACAACTATACTAGTGCAGATTGAAACTAAACCTCAAATCCAGTATCATTCACTGAGGAGAAAATTTTTATCTGAAACAAAATCCCAAATTTACAAAAAAAGTCTGCTTTAATCTTTGGTTTATAGATTAAAAAAAAATCAGAAATTTAAAGAATTAACATCAGATTAGAATTACACTTCATCTTCAAATGAATGTGTTCTTAATTCTTTTGAAGGGTCATTCAGAAGAGTCTATTTATGATGAACCTAAGGAACTCTTGGTTTTGAGCTACTCTCAGGACTCCAGGAAATAAGATTGATTAAAGACTTCAACACCAAAATCCCTCCAAATAAAGACTCTCAAGGTAAGTATAATTACATATCTTCATTGAAGTGCAAAATAACAGTATTTAAATTTTAAACTCATTGTGCCCTCAGATAAGACGTCTTTCTTTTTAGATCCATCCATGATAAAGTTGCTCGACTCTCTACACTTTTTGCAAGTGTCGCAGTGGTGCCTAAAGTTTTTAGCTTTTACGTATTCTTCATGTATTTGTAGCTTTGTAGACTGTTAAATGCCTAGGTATAACTTCTAGTGCTTTTCCAGCTTGCTTTCCCACAGTGAAAAAACACATATTGATTAATTCCCAAAATTTAGTTTAATCTTGCCTTTTAGTTCACCAAGGACTTCCTATTTTGCACCATGTAATCACAGACATCATAAAGGTGAGGTAGGAGGTTGGGGAAAGCTCCAATAGGGCAGAACCCAGGGGGGAGCTTACTTAACCAACTGCTCCTCTTATTGGACAATATTGGCTAGATATTCTAATTGCCCGATCTTATAAAATCATACTAATCTAATTTGGGGTGTGTTTTTTGCCATATTGTGTACCTGAAGGCTTTCAAGTAAAGGTTTGCTTCTTTATTATCATTCTAACACTGTCTGGAAAGTTTGTGTTCTATTTCCAGGCATCATCAATTTGTACTTACACTACGGTGTTGCTGCTTACCAAGTCATTTACCTTCCCTGGAGCATTTGCTTTCCCTGAAAACAGCTCATTAATCCCCACTTGTGTCCTCTCCTGAGTTTTCAGGCTGAGCCAGATGACAGCAGTTGGGACAGGACAAAAGGCAGTCTGTCAGCTTCCTATGTCCAGATGTTGTGCCCCTTTAAAAAAAATATAGCCGACGATGCCCTGGGAGAATTAAATAAACAAATACAACCCCAGCCACACTCACAAGAATTTCATGCCGGTTTATGTTAGGCCTTTGTAGCACACATTAGACAGAATAATTAGTTTTATTTCAGAATCTGAATATTCAGCAAGGGTATGCTGAGTAACTGCCTAGCAGAAGGATATAGACTTCAATGAAAATGATTGCTAACTAATACAAAGGAATCAGAATTATCTCACTGAGTTAAATATCTCTATCAAATATCTTGCGGAGTGCATCCAAAAGTTTTTTTCAAATATTCTATAAAGTTAATCACTATAATCTGCATTTTAGTGCACTCTGTTGACTTAACTAGGTTTTTTTTCCTCCTAATTCTTGAATATTATTTTTAAACACCTGAGGCTCAGTTATTCCATCTGTTCCAATATGTATATTTGTGTGTAAAAACAAACTTATACCGAAAGATCATATGATACCCCATACTACATCCTTGGTCAAATGTGATATTCCTCATCCCTATCACAGCAAATAAGGATCAAAAAAAACAAGGAAGTACCAGTTTACAAAAAAAGCCTGTCCTTCAACAAAGTCATTTTGTTCAAAGTTATGACAATCACATGAAATGCATCATGGAAAATGGAATGAAGACCTCCAGATAGGTAAAATGCATTTCTTTCTCATTGGGCAGATGGGACTAATGCTGATTCTATTCACAAACTTTTTAGACCTTTTAAATAGAATAGTTTATATAATGAAAGATATAATATTGGTGATATATATCGGGGATGTGGAACAAAGCTTCGTATTGTAGGAAAGCAATAAAGAGAAGATTGCTACTGTTATTCACGGATATGCTTATATTAAGTGGTCCTGGGCTGTCATGTAAACTTGAGTCACAGATTCTTCCTATTTTCAGCTTTTTATTCAAAAATCACCAAATAGTCCTGCTTTGTCATCAGAAAAATAGAAAAGAGAACAAAGTTTCTTCAAACATCTTCCTCTGAATTGTGACTGTAAACCCAAAGTAGGTGGTCCCACATGTACATAGGGAGATATCAAGGAGTTCTGAGGCAACTGTGAGCTCCCTCTTCCCAATTTTCCTGCCTGTTAACACTCTTCAGCCAGAACTGGCTATGAATTTCCTCTGCCATAGGATTTTTCCCAAACCAGCTCTTTTTTAATTAATTGAATTCTGTACAAATGCTCTCTGTAATTTCTAAGAATCATTACGTTCTTTCGATGTAATAATAATGAAGCCATACCATATATTCCTGAAACACCTCTGGCTTGAGCTAACACATCAGATATGAGGATAGGTAACAAGGGTAATCACAAAACATACAAGGCCTTAAAAGAAAGACAACTCGGGCCATTCAAAAAACCTTATACTGTGACCATCCAATAACAGTCATATAGAAATTTCAACAGCAGTAATTCACTATGTAGCCATTAAATGTTTTTTTTTTTGCCTTCCCTATTCCAAGGGAGTCATAAGATTTGCTCATCAATGTATTCTATCTGATTCTTCAAGATGCGAACCTTTAGGACAAAATATCCTGCATATAATTAGAACCCATAGGAATATGCTCATTTTAATTGCTATAGCCTTACCACTAAAAATAAGACCAGAGCAAATTTTAAAAAGGTTTCCTCTAATTTTAGTTAAATTACACTTTCAGAAACTGGCATTATACACTCAAAGATATCTGCAGATTTACATCACTTTTACTTATGTAGGCTAGAAATATTATTTTCTGTTTTCATGAATCACAGTCCCTACTTTTGTGGCATATATCATATATGTGGAAAATGAACCAGATTCCTGAATTGTTTTCTTATGTTTAAAGTGGACACTGAAAGATTAGACATGAAAATAAAATAGGGAACATACAAAATAAGGAAACAGTTATTTGACTGTTGTTTGATACTGATGCATCTATAGGCAGCCTGGAGGCATATGTATCTGCATTATGTCTGTCTGAGAAATGCTGTGTAAGAACAATTAGTGGTATGGAAGCTGTATTGAAATGGCACTGGAAGCAATATCTACATAGCGGAATCTGTACAGCACATGTAACAGTGTCTTTCTGTAGGTATTTAACCTCTGAGCAAGGCAAATATTCACTTCAAAGACAATCCCTGTACCTGACTGACAAAATATTCCCTCTTTCCCTTCCTTGCAAACCAGCTGCTGTCATTCATAGAAGAAGCATCAGCTGTAGCTGTAAAATGTCATCATAGCTGAAACACTAAATACATGGGTGTCTGATTCCCAGTTAGCTGTTAGGTCCTTTTCATTCCTAACTTTAGAAATTCTCTAAATTTTCGGCAGCCAAACCCAAGCATTCTCACGCACAAGCTCTTCTTTTAGCTGCCTTTCTGAAATTCTTTTCTTTCCCCAACTGTCCTTTTTGCTGATGCTTAGCCACAAAACTTACCAAACTCCTACTCAGAACAGCAGTCTGTTTATATGATGTGAAGGGAATGGGCACTTCATTTTTGACATAATGCAGTCAGAGACTGCTTTTTATCTGTTATCCAACTTTTCTCTGATTATTCATAATCCTGCTTGGGGTTTTCATGGTTGCTAACAGGTAACAATGTTTGGACTACAGTGTTTTCACAGTGGTTTCTGCATTTCTTTCCTAAGTAATGGCAGCAATCAACATGTTGAACATTAGACATTTTTTATCCATGTACTTTAAAGTGTAGTCAGCAAAACTGAATTCCACCTATTATTTGGTATAGCCAGTCACTTGGTATCATGATACCCTTCTGTAAGATTTTATTCCAGCTTTTAATTTCGTATCACTTATGAATATACTCAGCTTCACAATACCCTTTACTACACATGGCTACCCTACATCTCTTGTGGAAAGGGACCAAGTGTTCTTAACATCTTTTTATCCTGTTTTTCATTATGGTATTAATCCATGAGAAAACATACCCTTCTAAGTAAAAGAGGTTGACATAGCAGAAGAGACATATGTAAGGCTTCTTGAGTAAAATTACCTAAAATTTCATATATCTATTTTTAAATAATCTTATCAATATCTAATTGACTTCCAATGACAATGGCAGTTTTGGGATTCACATTTTCTGACTCTTCCCAAATACATGAATACATATTGGGTCAAACAGCTGTATTCTTTATTGAAGCTTCTATCTATTTATCCTGTGTAGAAATCAATCAGTTCTGGACAGTATATCTACTCTTACTGGTTTAAAATATTAATATTTTTTCCGAAAATCTTCTTCTTGAATTCATATATGGTATCTTCCTCCATTACATGTTTCCTTCTTTTTCAAGGTAATTGGCTTGTAACTCATTTGTACTGAAATCCAAAGCTGTAATAATGGCAAAAATTATGCTGGAATCAGAAGCCAGATTGGCATTTACAGTATCAAAATTGCTTCAAATATGAATGAAAAGTCCACAACGTATAAGTACACTAACTTTTAAAACACATGATATAAAAAACTGTTGTATGGAAAGTTTCTAAGTCAAGCATTCGAAAGTTCAGAAATGCTAATTTATTCCTACTGCATGCACATTTTCCTGTAGCATTTATTACCTGATATGTGACAGTTTGTGTTCAGTTTTTTTCAAGGCTCCTGTCTTGTTCCATCTTGTTCAGTTTTTTTCTATCTTCCACATTCACTGTCCATCTTAAAGTCTTATTCGAAGTATTTCACTGAATACAAAAAGCATAAAATAACTTCTAAATATTTGCATAATGTTATTACTACACTATGAGAATACTTCATTTGCAATACATCTACTTTCACATAACCCTACATGATAAAGTTGTAATTTTAACCTTTTTTGTACCTTGAAAGATGGCATAGGGTGACAAAATATTTTGAAACTCCTCAGCAGCAAGAGGAAATCCAAAGAAAACAAGAGTAAATCATTCAATGGGGACAGAAACCTGATGATAAATTATCTGAAAGTAAAATGTGAAGCATTCAGTATGTCTTTCTTTTTTCCTTTTATTTTAATTTTGAAAAAGACTAATAACATGACTAAAAATTAACATTATCAGCACAGCTGAAAGACTTGTTCCTCTGATGACCAGATGAAGTTTTACATTGCCTGGATAAAGGATGGATGGTGTTTTCTTGGTGAATTACTGATTCCGGCCTTTCTTTTTTCCCCACGTGGAAACTTCTTCAAAGAAAATTAAGAAACAAACAGAAGCAAAAGAGCTTAGAAGCATGGATTTGCCTTCTAAAGATTCACGAAATGGATTTACACCAGAGACGAACAGTCAGCTGAAAGGAGTTCATCTGAAGAGACAGCTGGTCATTAGTATTTGTACCGCTCAAAAACTATTTCTCCAGAATTACTCTAAATTCCTTCAAATTTCTTAATGGCAAAGAATCAGCAAGAGAAGTCAAGAGTCCAAAGGAAATGATGGACTCGAGTTTATCTCCACTTTAGAAATATGTAAATTTTAGGAGAGATACTTTCATGGTATATCATAAACAAGTGTCTCAGAGAGAGAAAGAAAAGGTCACAGACTGACAATTTGGACTGTGGCTCCTAATGGGACAGTATAAGAAAGATCTGTGCAAAGGCTGGAACAAAAGGGCAGGACCAAAAGACTTGCAAAGAACAGCGTTTACTTAAAAATCTTGTGAAATCAAATATTCCGTTTTGGGAAACTGCAACCAAGAGCTTGTCTCTGGAATAATATGCTTCATCCATTGGTTAAAGGAAATGTATTTAGAAGTGTCCTCTTTTACATCAGTCCCTACCTGTGACTGAATCTAAATCACTGACATACAGAACAGATGATCGACACAGCTGAAAGGAATAAAGGAGAAAGAACATAAACCACAGTATTAAAAGAATGGTGTATAGACTGTTTACATAAAGTAAATTATCTCTGATCAGCTGGAAGCCATGAAAATTGCCAAAAATTACTTTGTAAGCCTATGAGACTCTCTCATAGCTGTTATCAGTTAAGCTTTAGAACCAACAAGGAGTAAGCCTAGAAGAAGACAAATATTTACAGGAGAACGAGAAAAGGACACAAGGCACTATAAACCAGACAGCTTAACAAAATTAACTACTGAAAAAACTACTATGAAATTAAACTTGGTGGTTTCGGAAGAAATAGGTGCAGTATGTTTCAAATAGAAGAAAAATTTCTATCCTATCTTATGAGAATCTCTCAAGGATATTAGGGCAATACATTTTAAATGAAAATACTTATACTGTGGGAACAAAATTAAATATGGAAACACTCAAAACTCTGATAAATAATCTTCCTTAACTTGTATGGTTGTATCAGGCAAGGTTCTGCCGGCATAGGTCTTGTAACCTCTGGTATTCAATGTACTAATGAAAAGGAGAAAGGAGCAGAAAATATTTACATTTGCAGATGGAAATTCCTAAATTTGAAAGAAAGGATCAAAATTAAACACTATTTTTTCAAAAATAAGATGCAATTATATGTAGATAAGAGCAAGTAACGATTATTAATTAGCAATAGTGTGAAGTAGATGGCTAGGTTTTTTAATAAAAAGAGGATCAGAATTATAAATTAATTACTCAAATTCAACATGAATCAAGATATAAAACTAATTCATATTACCATACATAAAATACAGTGTTATAGAACAAGTTGTCTGGACAGTCATCTTTCAAGAAATTTATGTAAAGTTCAGAGGACAAACAATTGGCTATGTTTAGGTCTATTCCAAAATTTTTCATCTTTAGTTATCTCCATTTTAATGATGGAAGTTTAAAAAACAGGATTCCCTGAGAAGGAATGGAGGAGTCATCTGAATGTCGGATCAGAATCCCAGCCCCTTAGAGAAGCTTTAAAGGACCATCCTCAGAGCACTGTTGGTCAAATAAATCATATGCTGAAATCTATCATCTCCTTCCTAAGTTAATAATGCACCTTAGTTTCAACAAAGGTTTTCAGACTGCTTCATATAAAAAGGAACTAGTTTGCAAAATTCAACTAAGATATAGGATATGTTTTTGGAGAGTTTTATATTCTCCTTTTTTGTGTCTGCAGGTTTATATAAAATGAAAATATTTTGGTAGCACCAGAAAAAAAAAAAACAAAACAACAACAACAGCAAAAAAAACCATGCTGCCAAAACATCTTCCAGAGAGAATCAGTTTCCCATTTTCCAGTTTGCAGAAGGACTTATTTCCCTAGATACCAAAGTTCAGCAAAAATCTAACTTATCACATGCAAGATGTTTTTTCTAGGGGAAAAAGATATATAACCTTAGTGGTTAGGTGTTGGTTTGACAACTCCTTGTAAACATGCTATTTTGGAAGCTATCACCTTGCTCCATTTGCATAATGGTCAGATCACCAGATTAATCTCTGAAGGAAGAATGAGAAAACTTAATAATATTGGGTGTCCAAGACTTGCAGACTGGAGAAATAAGAGAAAGAAAATTAAATGTCAATATTTGTTCATGAAATCATTATGATAAATTCCTGTGGTACTCTCTCACAGTACTTGGTAGCTATTAAAAAGCCTTTGAATCAGATTTAAACGCAGCATATTAAACAATGTCCAATGCTTTTTCAAATTTCTTCTCTATGCTTCACTAAAGAGTTAAATAAAATAAAGGAAGATGTATGCAATAGTCTCTGTGATTCATTTGCCCTGCTATTCTCTCTATGGGTAATCTGAATAGCAAAAAGGCATTAAAGGTCATTGTGGATGCTGAAAGCTTGGTGGCAGAGAGATTTTTCAGTGTCTGCCTGTGTCCGTGAGCATTCTTACTTTCTCACGGAACTAGCTGCAAAACAGCTAGCGGGCTTTTGTAAATAACTTGCCTATCTTGCACCTGCGAGATGTTTTTTGAACATTGTTATTGCAACCATGGTCTCTTTAGCAAACGTGTGTGTTCTGGATCTAGCCAATAGCCCTGGTGGGTGGTCAGCTAAGATCCAATGGCTTTCCTGTAACTTCGAGTATAAAACTCTACTGTATGTAAATAAAGATGGGCATTTCTCTCTAGTCACTCCTGAGTTCGGTTCTCTCCTTCCTCCCCGGGCCGTGTCCGTCATTGCGACAGGTCATTTAAACAATACCTAATTTTATCTCATTGTCATTTTCACTGTTATTTTACATAACAACATAGGTTTTCCTAGGTAAATTTGCTAACCCCAGACATGGTTTCTGAAGTCTTTATTTCTCTAAGCAAACTGCAGAAATATTTTTTGAACATTCTTTCACAGTATTGAATTTTTTAAAGACAGAACTCAGTAGCTCCTAGTTGTACGTTTCAGACAATAACATCTATCTCCATTTTATAAGAGTTAAAACCTACATATCTTGAAAGAACTGAGGTATTTATGTTACTGTGAGAGACTAAATGATACTCATGAATTATCTTTGATCTATTTAATGCAATGTGGTGTTGGTTTTGTTTTTGTTTTCAAAATCAAGACTATTAGTTTTAATTATTTAGATAAGTGAAACGTTGTTATGATTAATAACATAAATGTTTCATTGATTTTTTTTTTTTACTGTCCAAAATAAGCTTTCTAGATCTGTTACAAAAACTTATTCTTAACAATTATAGGGCTTTTTCAATTCATACTGAATTATCAGGCTTTCAGTGAATGAAAAGAGAGACTAAATTGATTATGCCAGTAGATAGATTATACCAGTTCCTACATTTATTATATTTATGATTCTTTCAGTTCTCAAGACATATTTTTGAGTTAGAATAGTTAAGAGTCACAGATACAATTTTTCTCTCCAAATTGGGAAAACTCTGTCCTGTATAAAATAAAATAAATATTCCTAGTTCTTGTCAAAATAAACAGAAGGGATGCTCTGATACCTCTCCTTTTGAATCGGAATTACTACTGATAAGACTAAGATTTGCAAAATTCTTCCACACAGAAGCTTAACAAAATGTTTCTAAAACAGGCTAGACAAAGGTGTTAATTTTTCAAAGCCAATCAATCTTGTGGAACAAAAAAAAGTTTGGTCCTTCTTGTGTAACACAAATCTTCGAGTCATTTTAGGTTGCCAGACCATGAAACGGCACACTTTGGACTTCGTTTGGAAATCATCCTTTTGATAAAGAAGGTGACTTCTTAAAGTAATAATGACTGTGCTGCCACAGTGCAATGAAAATTAGCAGCTATGAAAGAGGTCTAAAGGTAAAGTGGTGCAAAATTAATTACACAGTTCATTTAAACCATTCTAAATCTTCTTCTAGATTTCTACAATGAATTACAATTTTCAGCATTGTTTGTCACCAGCCTCTCAAATACCAGGCATAACTTATAACCTGCTCAATCCATTCTAATTCTTCAAACTCTTGTTATAAATGGTGGAATTATTTTCTGAAATTTTCCTATCGGGCCTTTTGTTAAATACACTATGGCATGTCAATCCAAATTTTACCTCATGAGAGGTCAGGTTAACCTTGACCATGAGTCTGATGTACACCTGAACTTTGGGAAACAAAAAAATGTGGGGAAAGTCAAAGAGTAAAAAAAGTAAGGAAAAGTGGTCTTTTTAATCTTCTGAAAACTTTGAAAGATTTTAAAAGAAAATATACATACTAAGAGTTAAGCAGGAAAATTGGAGTTCCTATTCATTCTGAGACTGAATTTACATTATGCTTCATCTTATTTTTAAAGGTGATTTGAACAAAAATATCTTTTAAGTACACTGTTGTTTCTCAACTCAGAGAGTACCCTGAGCCACTGGAAAGTGCATAGAAATTTCTGGTGCAAACATATTACTAATTTCTAAATTCTGAATTTCTGATTTCTCATCACAATATGAAATTAAATAATCTTGAAAAAAAAAAAGGGGGGGAGAGGAACTTATTTCTTCTATGTACTAAGCCTTTATGAAAACCATTCCTACCATTATTCATCAGTGATAAGCATATCCTACCTGTCAAAACAGCATCTAAATGTGTCATTATTCATTTATATCCTGTGAATCAAGAATAGCAGTTTTCAGATTGTAGCTGTTGGCGTGGGCTACCCAGGGTTATTTAGAAATACTCTAACTAAAAAAGTTGGCATAGCTGATTCTTTATACACCTCTAAATGCTGATATACGCAGAGAAAATTAAAGACTCTTCTTTCATACAATATATAAGGAGAATCTTCTTTTCTTTCTTCTCTCACTTTTTTTTTAAACATGCCTGCTGTCTTCTTGAATTTTGAAGCAGTAACTAATAATGTTGCTGGGCAGTGATAAAACATATTTTAATTTCATGCAACTCAAGTCCTAAAGAGAATTCTGACAAGAAATATTCATTTGGATTTTTATTTTATCACTCAAGAACTCAAGAAAACAGTGCTATGGTCTACACAGTGGAGAAAACCTACATGCATGGAGTAGAGCAATATTTTACACAGATATATTAAAATTAAGTGTAAGCTGTGTTTTTCAGAAGAATAGTAACAGAGCAGTATGAGAAATGTGGAACATCATAGGAGAGTCCTGGAGGTTCACACTTCAATAGTTCCTAATAGATAGCAGTCACCACGATGATTTGGGGCTGCAATATGGGACACAAAAGTATTGATTAGGAGAGCTGGGTTTGTTCAGCCCAAAGAAGGAAAGGCTAAAGGAGGATCTTATTGGTGTCTTCAACTTCAGTATATGACTGCAGAGAAGTTGGAATTAGTGTTTTCTTGGCAATACACAATTTTGCCCTTGGCAAAAGGACAATGGGTAAAACTGCAATGACTGGTATTCCAGTTGGATGTTAAAAAAGGTAATTGGCAATGTCTGTCAAACACCAGAACAGGCTTCTCAGGGAGATCAGATGAAACATGAGCCACCTGACTGAACTAAAAAGCCATATCCAGCATCAAAGTCACCCTTATTCTGAACAATGGGTCTGACTAGATGATTTAGGGAGATACCTTCCAATTTCATCTACTCTCTAATTCTAGTCAACAATATACACATCTCTTTTTCCACTTCCTGCATTCCTTACTCAGATTTTCTGAATACTACTCCTACACCTTTCTGCTTTCTCACAGAAACCCCAGACATGAAACTACAGCACTAACAGTATTAAAATGGCCAAATGTTTTGGTTTGAGACAATTGAAAGGAGAACACTCTGGAATGAGTTGTCTCTGTTCATAGGTACAACCAATCCCTTTCCACCAATAAGGAATGAATGCAAGTAGATGTAAGTGAAAAAATAACAGTTTGGTAACAAGTGAAACAGCGACAGTCAAGAAATAACAGCAAATAACCACCAGATACAAAACTGCTGAGTTTGCCCCAAGGCAGTCTCTCCAAGATGAAAAAAATAAACAAAAGAGAACCCAAAAAGAAAAAGCATTTGCCAGCAGTGCCTCGACTCTACAGGAAACTAAGACCCAAACCAAGTGGCCAGAGAGAGCTCTGCCTAAGGCAAAGACAAAAAAACAAGTGAGGCAAAATTCATGCAGCAAAAGAGCTCTAGCTGCCTGCCAGAGCAGACTTTAAAAAGGCCATGGTACCATCCCTGACTTCACCATTCTGTTTCCTGCTGCACTGCAGGTCTTTAAAGACACAGTAGCAATTTTTGGGCGCAGATGTATATGGAATACAATGACTTTTTGGGTTACCCCAGGACACCAAATAGTACAAAATAGTAAACCTGTGATGCCTGTACCTGAGAGGCTGATAAGGAACACTTGTGATTACTGACTACAGGTAGGCAGGAAACCAATGCATTTTTCAGATTGAGCTTGTCATCTGTTCTGACACCTTGCACAAAGCAAATCACCTGCAGTATTTCACACACTATAATATGCATGTAAAATGTATACATAACTTAACATTTTTTCCAGGCTGTATTAGTATCTTCCTTGGAAACAGGATGAAAAGAATGACAAAATGCTAGAAAATGTTACTGCTTTTGATTGTACAGGAGTAGCAAATCAATTACAAATACAGAAACATAACACTGCCATATGAAGTTTGAAACAAATTTGAGGATATACTTCAGAACTGATAAGCATAATTTCTCATACCAATTTTAATATTACACTTCACACATCAGAATCTATATTTATATGCATATGTTGTACACTGTCCTATAACCATATATAAATATTTATAGCAAAGATCCTGTATCTTCCATAAAGAGACTCTACGTCTTCCGTAAAGAACCATCATAAGAGTGGAATTCAGAAATATTTTTATTAAGAAAACTCAGATTTGCAGTTACTGATTGAATCAAATATTATTTGTCTTTTTAAAATCTAATATGTATGTTCTGAGAGTGGTTTAACATATCAGGTTATATTTATGTAAGATTACTCAAGAAGCTGTGCATTTTCTAACCTCCCATGTGGAAAATTTTATGCAAATTATTTGTGAATGTGAAAGCCTCAGGGGCAGGGCTGCATTAGCAGATCCTATTGCAAAGGTATCCTCAATAATTTAAAAACCAACAAAAGCTGAATTGGATAGAAGTTGTTTCTGGTATAATAAATTCTAAAATAAATGCAGAGAGCACCATCTTCTGGAGTCAATGAAGCATTGACACTCTTTACCGTGAAAGCAGAGCACTGAGTTTCAGTTAAATAAATGTTTATATATGCAACAAGCTTAGCAAATTGTTCTGTAAGCAGAGTTACTAATGGGGCATGGTTTCAAACGTAGTCCTGTTCTGTGTCTCCCCACACATAATCTTGCTGTCCTTGCCAGCTCCCTCTGCATCACTAGTGCCTGCTTTTCTCCCCGGTGTGACACACAGCTCTCTTCATAGAAGCTCCTTCAAATAAGGGTTTCTTTTCACTAGACAGTTGCTACTCACACTCTGGTTAGTTCAGAGCTATGTGTGTAGTCAACCAGTACACGTGCTGTTTGGCAAACTGTTGGCTGTTTCTTGGAACAGCCAAAGGACTGAAAATTTTGCTGGAACTGTCCAACAGATTAAAAAGCTGCTGGGAGTTTGATAAGAAATTCAGGCTGATGGAGTTATAGCAGGTTATTAGTCCAAAACCAATTGGCATAAAGCAGGTAAGCTGTACCCAATTAAAAAGGAAAGTGGATATGCCAATTAGCAGTTTTGCAGAAAAGGACCTGGGGTCCTGGGAAAGAAGCTGACCATGGGCCAGCAATGTGTCCGTGCAGCAAATGCAGCCAACAGCATCCTAGACTACTGCAGGAGCATGGCTGCCAGCGAGTCAATGGAGGGGATTCCTCCCCTCTGCTTAGCCCTGGTGAGACACATCTGCAGTGCTATGTCTGGATCTGGGCTCCCTTGCTCTGAACACGGGGTTTTGGCTAGTGTACTGATTGGGACAGAATTATATTTCTTAATAGCAGTCTATAGAGGGCTAGGTTTAGATCTGGGGTCAACACAGTGTCAATAACACACCAGTGTTCTAGCTGTTGCTGAGCACTGCTTGCACAGTAATGAGGCTTTTTCTGTTTCTCACTTCATCCCCTCTCCTTCCTCAGTGGGTAGCCTAGGGGTGAGTAAAAGGTTGGAAGGGAGCATAGCCAGGACAGGAGACTTGAACAGACCAAAGGGATATTCCATAAAATATAACATCTCATTCAGCAGTAAAACTACCTTTTCAAGGTAGCCATCACTCAGAGACCGACTGGGCATCAGTATGCTTATGGAAGTTGGCGACTGATTGCCTTTACATCATTTCTTTTATTATTTTTGTTTCTTCACCTGTTAAACTATCTTCATCTGAACATACAAATTTTCTCCTTTTTGCCCTTTCAATAATTTTTTTCCATCCTGCTGGGGGCGAATGAAGGAGAAAAGGAATGTGGGCTTAGCTGCCAGCCAGGGTCAACTCCCTCAACTAATCTGCAGAGGGGCCTTCTGGTTCCTCAGCTATTCTGTGTTTCTAAAATATCTACACATGGAGCTGACTTGCCACAGGATTACTCTCTACAATACTGTATTCATTTTTGATCTTGAAAAAAAACATTTAAAAGTGAAAATTGGTACTCTGTGAATGGTTTTATCTCCTCCACCATGTTTTAGACCTATGAATTAAGGACAAAGCAGAGGTGAACATTATTCCTTTGCACCAAATGTTGAAGACCCCATATGAAGACTCTCTTGCTTAATCTGTCAGTCTAACTCTTACATTATTTTGTCTTTAACTCCACACTAGCAACAGCTCACAAAGTGCAGGGTTTTCTAGCACAACACCCAGGTACATAAGCACATAAATTATCCATTTCTGTCTAAAATTTCTAAGCTTTAAAAGTAGGAACAGGTTTTTCAATCTAAAGTAGATTTAAGTTTACAAAACAAGTCAATTTTTGGACAACTATTTTCCAGCATGATTTTCTTCCCATTCTATCATACAGCATATTTGCTTTTAACTGCATGACAGAATTATCACAGTGTTATTACTATGTCTTCTTCTTGCTCTGTTGAGCTATGAACATGCAATTGGCTACAAGGTACTTTCAGATTTATCTTTTCCATTAGAGGTCAGCAGAAGACCATTTATCTATACAGGATCTGAATGGTTCCCATTTTCTCTTGAAATTCTAGGTCATTAAGCCATTCAGCCAGTCACAAGAAAAAATGAATTTGACATTATGGGTCAGAAAAAGCTAAAGCTTAAAGTTCACGATCGCTATTGCCTGTTCCATTTGGAATAGTTTCATTGTAGAATCATTGTAGACAAATTCAGATCACTTAAAAATGTGGAATGTGAACAATTATGCCATTAAAATGAATGGCAACATGAACAGAGGGATTCATGTAGAATCAACATGCCTATGAGATCCTTCTAATGCAGACAAACTGCAATGAAAACTCACAATTTTGTTGTCTCTCCTCACATTTTCAGTACCACCAAAAAGTCACCTTTATCTGAGACCACCTAGATCAGAAGATTCCTCTTCCAGTCAAGTATCCTTGTATAAACAGTGAGCATTTCACCTCACTTTCTACAGAAGAATTTCTGTAATGCCAAGGCTTCTCCAAGTCTGAAGTTTGTAATGACCTTCAGATGGTCACTAAGAAACCTTCATAGGTGTCCAATAAGCAAATATTTAGGAGTATGAGTTATTTTTTTTAATTTAGCTGCTGTCATAGAAACTGTAGTATATTTTCACTCCCAAACTTAAGCTTAGTCACTGTTTTGGTTAGAACTGAGGAATAGTTCCAGAATTATTCTGACAAGGATTTGTGAAGGAATAATACACTCATATGCATCAAGTTATTATAAATACTGAGTTGTTTGCTCACAGTAAACTGTTCTCCCAAAGGCCACACTACCACGAACTCACCTACAATCAAGACTGAAAAATGTTCAGACTAATGAGTTCAGGAATGCAAACAGGGAAGCACGTTTTAAAACACAACCCCCTCCCCCAACAGTATCTGAAAAATATGCCATTTTAGAAAATAGTGACAATACTGAAAAAGAAATAATAAACTGAAATATGATGATATAGACACACAAAAATTCTCCTTGCTTTATTTTTTTTTCTTACTTACTTCATGGTTTTTTTTCATCAAAAGTAGGCTTATCTATAGGCAGATCTCCTACATGAAATTTTCACAGTAGCAGATTTTCTACCAAAGTTTATTTTTGAAGAATATTAAGCAGATGTTCTCTAGTGAAAATAATCTAGAATGGAATTTCCTAGTCTGAGAAAAAGAATTATTTTGAGGATTATCAGACTGCTTCAAGAGGTTGAGGCCATAATTACTAGGAAAAAGAGTAATATCCAGGCAATTCCCCAAAAGATTTTATCATTTCTAGAAAATAAATTTCAAAGTAATTTTCTTTTCCACTTTTAATGCATTCTAATATAAAAATCGTCATCTTCACATGGAAAGTTGCATACCAGCTTTTGGTGAGTTATTTCTTCTCTTGCTTAAACACAGTAGGCAGCTTCCCTCTGTTTATATATGCATAAAAACATATTGTATAAATAATGATGATAAATTTATAAAAAATAAACTAAATTTGATCACTGAATTTGTGATAAAATTGCCCTTCCCATGATAACTAAAACCTCTTCCTGAGCTCTATTTTCAACATTAGGCCAATATGTATAAAACTGGAAAGACAAAAAAAAAAAACAAAAAAACAAAAAAAAACCTCCACAGAAAGCAACTTCTGTTGTACCCTAAATGTTAGTATAGTCTGAGTTTTCATAGATACAAAGCCAAAGAGAAGCAAGATACAGATCTGCACAGCTTTGAAATGTGACTTACCACAGTACTTCAGGACAAAAAAAAACAACCAACCAAACAAAAACCAAACAAACAAAAAAACCAACCAAACAAAAGAAACCCCTGTATGTTGCTATATGTTGTGGGAAAGTGTAACTGCCATTCCTTGTTTCAGAATACTGAAAGCAGTTCCCTTCCTTGGAACACTTAAAGAACACTTAAAGGCATATTCACAGGTTTTCAGGATGTCCTAATATATTTTCTAGACAGAAGAACATGAAAATATACTGAACTGTAAAATCTCTCTGAAATAATCTATTAGGAGATATTTGTTTTTTCTTACTCTAAAGGATGTCACACTTCAAGGCAGGACACAGCAATGTGGAACAGTGGACAAGTTCATTGGATCTTTACATGATTATAGCAACGGGACGCAGGAGCCTGAAAAAGATCCATGCCACTTGTTTTTCTTTAATGAGCCTAGAAAACACTCTCAAACTCAAAAGTCAGATTTCATTAGAATATAAACCAGATTACTCAGCTTTTTAGTTTAACATAAAGCAACTAGACTAGATAATGGTACACTTAGAATCTTGTTTCTGACAAAAAGGGAAAACACCATGTATATGTGAGAAAATCCCAAACCATCACCAGCCTAATTAAAGCATTAGTAAATTAACAAAACCACAGCAGTTATGACTGGTCCAGTAACACTAACGTTCAAAGTCCAGCTGCCACAGTAAATCCTCATTAATAATATCCCCTTTAAAAACAAGAACAATTGCTAACTCTTTTTGTTGGTACTAAGGTCACATTTGCAATGCCCTTCTGGATCCTCCTGTGAACAGCTTCAGCCTTCCTCAAACAGCAGCCCTGGGGGAAGCAGAGGAGGTCACACTCTAAGTCTTTGTCAGAAGAGGTTCCTGCTTAGGGTTTCTTCCTCCTGTTGTCTGGCAGAGTGTCAGTGATTTCTTCCTCCTGAGCCTTGGGCTTGTTTGGGTTTATATGCGCACTTTTCCTCGGCACAGCCCACACCACTTCTGGTACTGCGCAGATCTGGCTCACGCTGGGGAGGTGAGAGTCACCCAGCCCCAGCAGCTGCGGTGGCCAGCAGCACCCAGAGCAGGACCAGGCTCCGGCCCCACAGGTCCCAGGGCACCACAGGCCTTCTGCTACCGATGACAAAATCACATGCATGCAGATCCCACACTGCCACTCTGCTCTTGAGGGAAAAAAACACAAACACAGTCCCAGCAGTGCCTCACCTTGATACGAGCCTTGCTCTCAGACACTGTATCTTATTATTACAGGTTCATGAGGGTGTCTCATACCCTGTTTTGCTTTAGTCTATTTCTGCCAGTTAGTCTGAGTGTTTAGCATTTCACTTGCTCCTGAAGACTTCAGAGAAAGTAATCCTGAGGATTTAACTTTTGAGCAAAATGGATGCCTGTTGCAAAGGAAATATAACTGAACCATAAAACGCTGCTCTCTCCAGAAAAACAAACAAACAAACAGACCAACCAACCAACCACACAACAAAACATAGAGAGAGACTTGCATAAATATATTACATTGTCACATTTTCACTCTTTCTCGGGGAAAACAGGGGTTTTACAGGCTCACAGAGACAGACATCAATTGATCAAGTAAGTTCTCTTTTGGAGGCAAAAAGGGAAGCCTACATTTACTTGCCATCTTCTTAAGGCCAGCAGATTTATTTCCAGTGAAGAAAATAAATTTACAACATAAATTTATCTTCTGAGACAAATAATTGCAACTAACAGAAAAACATAGGAAAAACTGAAGGCTAAACTGTAGCCTGATTAATGCAGACTAAAATCCATGGTGGAAAGCGTCATGCGTTTCATGAGGCAAATATGAGGCTGTAATTGCTGTGTTTGTGAAATCATATACGAAAGAGAATTGCTTTTTATATCCATTTCATTTATTTTGTGAAACGTGAAATATTTGTTTAGTATTGTTCTATGGTAGATTACATTCTATCATCCTCCCATATTTCTAGTCTTAGTCTGACTCAGATATATTTTACTTGAATGCTGCTAAGATAATTTGTAATAGAAAGAAATAAGATAACAAACAGCTCCCTCCAAATCATTTCCACTGTAACTTATCAAATGGGGGTGGGGGGGGAATACCCCAAACAAATTATCAAAATCACATCAAGAGTAAAGGTAGACATATAGAATAATTTCATATATTTACCAGAAAACCTGGTATTTCGAAAAGCCCATAAAAATTTATAAGAGGACTGTGCTGCCTTTTCAGCACTGAAAGAAAAGAAAAACAGTATGCATGCATGCACTAGCATCAGTGATTAGACAGACCCCTGTGACAATTATTATTTTTTGACACAACAATAAGTTGCTTTATAACTGCTGCCGTCATCTCTATTTCATTTCTTTTCCATGACCTTTCCCCATGGTGAAATAAATACACGGGTATCCCAAAGAATAAACTGTAAATAACAAACCCAAATATTTTTCAATTGTTTTGGAATCCCAACTGGGAAAAGCAGCATTACTACACATCTTTGAAAGTTTTATTTTAGCTTCAATTAAAAAATAAAATAAAAAGAAAAGTTTCTCTAATATAAAAAGGTAGCACTGGTCTGATAGAACACCGTACTACTACCAAGTAATTACAGCAAATGCACAACATGCTAAATCATCACCATCATGCATATTAGCCCATGTTACATCAGTCTGTCTGCTTGCATTCATCTCTCACAGAAAATAGCCAAAACGTCACCTGTTTTATGAGGTTGAATATACACTACCGTGACAGAAGATTTCTTCAGCAGTTTACTGAATGTTTCTCACTAATTATATTATGTAGAGCACCATCGTCATATTTCTGTTCCACTGGCAGGAGGATAAGTTTCAGACAAGCCTGTCTGTCTGGCAGAATTATTTTGCTTGATATACTGGGGTTGCTGTAGCCTGAAAAAAAAAAAAAAAACAAAATTGACCTTTTCTACAATTCTGTGTTTGCATTAAAGCATTATTAATTTCATGGCCTTACACAGGCAAAACTTCCAAGGACTCTGAGATGAATCTTCTCTGCTAATACAGCAACAACTGATTTAGTCTCCTAAAAACTGTTTTTAAAAATGAAACACTTTTTCAAACCTATACTATCCACATCACTCAAACTGCAACACAGAAAACAAACCATAACAGTACGTGAGAGCTAGATCCTAGCTATCCAGCCACATTCAGTCAAGCCTTTCACCAATGATGCTGCAGGATTTGGCCTGGCATTAATATCTGACTGGTTTATGTTTACTTGTTTCCAATGAATCCCTACCCTCCATCATGTATGTAGCTGTTTCTTCGGAATCCTAACCCTTAACTATAACAGACTTGGTATGGGCAGCAGCAGCCTGACGAACAGTATCTCTTCTACGTGTTGGCTTCTTGTTGTGTGCTTTGTTCTTTCAAGAACCAGACAAGGTAGATGTGGAAAGAGGACAGTGATATTCCTGGGGTTAGTGAATATGCACCAGAGGAGAAGTTTCCACATTGCCAATTACAGCAAACAGTCACTGCACAGGCAGCCAGACTGCAGTTTGTGGAAAGACATAGGCAGGCTGCTGTGGGGACAGGAAAAACAAATCAAAAGAGGATTTTGCAGAATTTGCAGTAACCCAAACACATTCTGTACAGACTGAAATTAGGCCTAGGAGCACAGTCCACCTTGCAGTGACCCATGAATAGGCAGGGAGCTGTGTATATAGATAAACCTTCTGTTGTAATATGTTACATAACCATCCTACTAGAAATTGCACATATGGCGGATTATAAACTGAAAAATTCCAGGTTTTGTGTCTCAAAATATTTAGGGGCTCCACTGAAGAACTCAGTACTACTGAAAGCTTTAGAATGCTTGATGGGTAAGTTCTGGCTAACTCCTTATTTCTATTAGACTTATACTATGTGGTATGTAAAGCTACACTGAAATGAATAGGTGTTATCATCCACCCACAGCTGTCTCGTATTTCTCATTCCTTTTCTCAGGACATTCTATGCCATCCCTGCAGAGAGATGGGCTGGTCCAGAATCAAGAAGAGATGACTGAGAAGGGGCCTCATTAAAGTGTATAAGTATCTGAAGGGAGGGTGTCAAGAGGATGGAGCCAGGCTCTCCTTGGAGGTGCCAAGCAATAGGAAAAGAGGCAATGGGCAGAAACTGATGCACAGGAAGCTCCTCCTTACCATGAAGAATTTCTTTATTGTGCAAGTGACCAAGCACTGGAGCAGATTGCCCAGAAGAGTTGTGGAGTCTTCTCCACTGGAGATATTCAAGAACGATGTGGACGCAATCCTGTGCAATGTGGTCTAGGACGAACCTGCTTGAGAGCGTTCCTGCACTACTCTTGTGCATTAAAGAGCTTAGTGTCTCAGTATACACTGAAAACGGAATAAAGGCTGAAGTTTTGATTTTCATGTTGATATTGATAGGTGCTTATGCTTTAAAACTGTATACTTTATGTTTAAAATTTATAAAAGTACTAATACTAACATGCAGCAGACTAAAGCCATGATTTATGTAACTTCTATACTAAAAGAATAACAGAAAAGTCTGAGAGCAATAATTTTCATTGTCTTGCAATTTTAGAAATAGCCAGTTGTTAAATGACAACCAAATATTGTTTTTTAATGCACTGATTACAGAGTGTTGTATATATGTTTTTAATATATTTTGAAGGAATTTGTCATTTGATCTTAGATAAGAAGAGATCAAAGGAAAGGACAGGAATCCATGATGTGATATGCATGTATTTTTTCTTGAAGAACGGTAATCCTCAGACAGGATAAGACAGTTTTCTTTTTTCTGTTTCAGGTCCTTAGCTCTGCAATAAGTGGATACTTTTCTTTGTTTCAGATGCTTTTAATGGTCTTTCCAACCAGTGCTGCTATCAAAATTCTAATAACCAATAATTCCTCTTTTCCTTGTAATAATTTAGTAAATAAATAGATAACATTATGCTCAGCAACAGGCTAACATAGCTCCAAATTCTGAGCTGACAGAGACACTTTTTATATAAAGAAATAATTTTAAGTCAACAACATTTCTTCACCTTTTAACTCAAACAAGAGATATTGCATGTTTAGGAGTACAGAACAGTCTCTGCCTTCCGGATTTAAAAGGCAACAGTAGCTGAATTTTCCGCCCCCCCCAATATTCTTGTTTTGATAGGCCTCCATTAATTGTAAGAGCTTTCTTCTTATCGTAAAATCTACATTGTTCTATTTCTACAACTGCTCATACAATCTTTCCTATTTTTAACATTTTCCTTTTCAACATTACCTAAACCCAAATAATATTATTACCTTGGCTGAAGACAGAGCAGAAATTGCTATTTCAATGGAAAATTCTTTATCTTAGAATTGCTTTTTCTCTAAGGATTCCAAGCGTTACAAACGGTGCTTGGGGTTTGTGAATTAGAGGTTTTTTGTTGGTGGTAGATGGTTAGTTTTTGGTTGTTTTATTTTTTTAATTAATTTTTTTGATTAGCCAATTATAAGACCATAAGATAAAGGACTATAGTTTATCTTTTCTTATTTTTGGTCACTTACCTGAGCCAATCATCCAGTCTTCTTTCATAGTTAGTTAATCAAAACCGCACCTCTAGGATATGTTCTATCATATTTCATTTGCTTCTTTACTCCATGATGCAATCAAGCACACCGAGGAAGTACCTTACTCTTGCATGACCGTAGGACAAATACATGTGATTAATTCAGGTATGTATATTTTTTCCTCTGGGAACTTGATTCTTTGCTTAAAATACTTTAAGGTGCTCACCAAGAAGAACAGCTAAGCACGTGTTGCTTCATAATCTCTATACTGAAATATAAAATTTATGGGCCTTAGAGAATGCAGTGTTTCACCACTTCTTTGGTAAGTGCCTGAAGGGCAGGCAGAACATTTTGCCTAACTTGCCTTTCTCTCTCTCTCAAAATCTACGGGTTTATTTCTGTCATAACTGCAAATACGAAGCTAGCTGTAAAATAATACTGTTTTTAAAACTTCACACAAACTTTGCAAGCATAGTGACAGATTTGCTGCTAACAAGGAGATGAGCATTGCAGGAAGAAACAAAGATAGTGTAGTACCTTGCACGTTTTTCTCCAGCTTCCTCACCCCCTGTGCAGTACATAAATCTACATTATTATTTAGTGCTGTGTGGGGCTGAATATTGTAGGTTGATGGAACATAATGTTGAAAAATTGTCAGAAAAAGTAGAACTAAATGATTCTATGACCTTTCAGTGACGTGCCACCACAAGATGGTGAGAAATCGGCATGAAAGCTGAAAGGCTTTTTAAAAGTTACTCAAATGTATTTATGTGACATAGTTTTATATTTAAATCTAACATTTTCTTTAAAGAATTCTTCATTATCTTACATGTTAAAAAAACCCCAAAACACAAAAGCAAAGAACAGTAAAACCCCTAACCAACCTTTGTTCGGAGGGCTGAATAACAAATAAAAAATCCATTTGAAAGCTATTTCAAACTCAAAATTCTACTTTCTTTTTTTATCCTTTTTTAATTATAGCTTGCATTATATAAGAGCAAGAATTTATTTTCATATCTTAAAAGACAGAGGACTTTTGTTTGTTTTTATTAAAAAGCTAGTACACCACTTGTCATTTAAATGAACAAAATAATGAATTGCAAATTGAGAGAACTTAGTGAAGCATGAGACCATTTAGCAAAATATTTATACATGCCACACAGATTCTTCCTGAAAAGGTTATTTCAGTGTAAATGTGACATTTTGAAATGTGTGACTGTAGTGAAAACTAAATCAATCATAAGTCATTTATCATTTAGTAATGAAATTTAATGTTTCTCTTCATTCTCATTCTTATTTAAAAAGGTCTTGTCCCTGTAATTATTTGCTTTGCGTCAGATAGTCCTACTTTTTCCAGAAAATTAACATTTTTCTTGATTACATCTGACCTGGATAGGGATCTGTTCTTCTATGATAAAAATATGTTTTAATAAAATTAATAACACAGGTCATTGATATATCATCGTATTTTTATTTAATTCCACACCACTTGGCCCATTTTCTAAATCTTTTTCGCTAGCTTTATATCCTCTGCAGCCATTTTAGGTAACCAGACAAACAAACTGTGGTCTCCAGCTTCACAGTCCCAATCTAAACTTTTCTCCCGCTTGGGCTTTTGCTTTGGAGCCTTGGTTAAATCAGAACAAAAGTGAATGCATTCTGTGTACTAGCAGAATAGACTATATGTTCACTAATGCAGTTTTCTGTTTCTATGTTGTTTGAAGTTTCCCAAATTGTATTCGTTTCACTTACGCATCCATATTACCTGCACAAATGTCTTACAGATACACTTCAATAATATTTAAGGAATCTTGTATTGGTTTTCTACAGAAATCAGTTAAAAAAAAAGAAAATCAAAACCACACCAGCACATGATCAGGACCTTAAAGGTTGTGTGCACATACTGGATCAATAAGACAAATTATGTCTGTATAAATGAAATTAATCTTAACTGCAATTTTGTTGATCAGAAAGTGTTCTCTGCTAGCTCAGGAAATTTACATACAACATACATGTATGGATGTTCTTGATCAGACATATTATTACATATATCTTCTTCAGGGCATACATTTACAAAGGTTTGCCTCACAGATCCTTCTGAAGGGAAGAGCAATTCTGATGTTGGAGCAAACCGCTTTTTCATCAAAGGTAATGGTGGTGTGGAAAAAAATAACCAGAATACAACTCAGATGGGGTGAGGACAGCCGCAGCCTGTTACTGCAGCTATAGGAGAGAGCACAGAGCAGCAGCAATGTGTCACACTGCTGATATGAATTCTCCCCATATGGGTCAGAGTTTATATACACCTTTAGGTTGTACAATCCACTCTGCGCCAGTACTGTGTCAGACAAGCAGAACATGGCAAATAACAACAGGATTGAAGTCCTTCTGATAAGGAGTACACAGTACAGCCTGACAGGAATAATCAACTGCTTTCTTAACAAAGTTGTGCTGGTCTTGTTGGCAAGACAATTAGCTGCGAACGTTTCTTAACTAGTGAGATCTGCAAAGGCCCATGAGATCTTCACTCTCTTGCTTCCACAAAGGAAATGTGTATCAGAGAATCACAGAGTGGTTTGTGTTGGAAAGGGCCTTAAATGCAGAAGCACTGCATTACTAATCTTCTCCCCGGTAAAGAAGATCATCACTGCATAGTTTTGGCTGGTGCCAGGCATTTAAAATAAATGCACCCTGTGGTCAAGCTTATGTTCCTAAGGTAAGAATGTGCCTTCTGTGAAGGTATTGCTCATCAGCAAAGGGGAGCGTGTTTCTATTTGGTCAAGTGGAACTCATATAAAACAATAATAGAGGTTTTAGAAAGGTGAAACCCAAAAATATAGGAGGATCCAATGCATTTCCTTCAGACAATATACCAGATTTCACATTCATGTTTAAGTGTTCGAATAACCAGAATTTCTGCTCAGAATGGAAATAAGTTATTGCCTGTTAGGTTATTCTGGGATGGATAATTTCTTATTGTTAATGGTGATTCTTTTACTGGGAAGATAGTTTACTTCTTTAAAGTTTTTATGGGACAGTAAACCCAGTTTCTTTTCATTTCAGTTGAAGTGCCAGTCTGAAACTACTGACTGACTCTAAGTCAGTAATAGCAGGCTGAGGTCCCTTCTGCTACAATTGCAAGACATACTTCTTGAACCTGCCTTTTGTAACACGAGAGCATCCCTCACCTCCACTGCACTTGCATTTTCCTTCAGATCTGTGAACCGCAAACAGCAATATAGGAAGGCAGTTTGATGCTCCAAAATCTGTGTGCAGACTGCTTTGGTATAGTGGTCAATAATCCCTAGGTCAGCCTTGGGTTCCTCACCCAGCTTTACACATGACTTTTCCTGTATCTTTGTCCTATTCAGAAGCTGCTCAGTAATGTGTTGTGTTATACCATGCCCACATGGCAATTCTCTCTGTGCATTCTTGTAGAATTTCTTTTGGCACTATTAATATTAAAATCCCAAGGAATGGTTAAAAAGTGTAAAAAAATTAGAATTATAGTTCAAGGAGTATAGTTCAGAGAATCAACCACTAAAAATGAGCTTTCAAATATTAAAGCGAACACTTCTTCCAAATTGATAACGCTCAGAAAAGTTGATTTTTATGTACAGACTATCAGAGCTCACGTGTGTGAGGGAGAGGCTGTTGTTGCAGCACACAGGAGCACACACAAACTGCTATGACAGCCTAACAACAGGTGTCCTACTATCCTTCTGTTCTTTTGAGCATATTTGTACCTATATTTACAAGACCTGAACTACCTTTGTAATTTGGTATATAGTACTCCCCAAGAAGCCAGGCCTGCAAACAAGATAATGGCTTCCGCATAAAAGTATAAGACAATTTCAGCTTTACATGGAAGGATTTCTAATTCAATTATTAGGTGGGTTTTTTGTTTTTTTTTTTAATATATGTTTCTTGTTTTTAAATCTTATTAAGGCATTTACTGAATATAAAGAGGTGAGGGAAATTCATACACGAAAGCAGCATGCAAAAGAGGCAAAATGAACAAAGCCGTTATCAAGTAACAGTGTCAAGGGACATAGTACAACACAAGGAAGAGATAAACTATACATTTGTGTCAAAGCACTGGGAAGTAATAAGTTATTGTTACAGCACTACTGAGTAGTTTGAGAATACCCAAACTTGGAAGCGAAGCGATTCCATAGGTCTTTAATCCTCTTTAGAAATTACATTTATTTACAAAACTAGCTAGCTTATCTACTTCAATTAGTCTCTCTCAGACAGGCATTCTTTACTATTATATATTTACATTAGAGATTATGGCAACATTTCCTAGGTTAATTTGGCTTTGAATACCAAAAAAATAGAAATAAATAATAATAATTAGAAAACCTTTGGATTTGTTTAAGAGCTGTTCATGGTTAAGTGGGCATTTTTGTTTGTTTTGTTTTTAAATACAGCTTTGTGCTGATCATTTTTTAAAAATACAGACATAAGAAATCCCCCTAACAATATATCTGGCGTTTTTTACTTCCATAAAACACTCCAGGGTGCCCATTACTGTATGATATCAGCTTGCATACTAAACTCAGTGTAGGTGGGCTGTGTTAATATCATGCTTCAGCATCATACCTTGGAGTGTCTTATTGCTTAAATGATGGAAAGGTCAAACATTTACAGCATGCTATCACGTTTCATAGAGCAGTTTTACACTCCCATTCTCTGTCACCTCATCCTTTCAGGAAAAGTGTTTGCAAGATAAAATAACAAACATCATTCAATTAAAAGAGCTTTCTCAAAGTGCTAACATGCAGCATAATCTTGCAGTTCTCTTCGGGTAAGGTCACATTCTTCACATACAATGCTGACACATACACACACTGATACATAAATTATGTATCAGTAGAAAATCCAGCAAAACTTTTAATCAACAATTACCTAGATACTTTTTTTTTTTTTAATAAAATGAAGGGACGTGATATGGCAGAGGCTGACATGTTTACTGCAAATATATTAACCTTAAGAAAGAACAGAGCTGCACTGGGTGAGAAACAGTTCTAGGCCAGCATCAGTGTCTCGTTACACATCTCAGCTGTTTTAGGACAGAGACTATCATCTTGAGAACCTTTCTGGGTAATAGGACACTACACAGGAGTAGGGTATAAGAATCTGCAACCATACATGCAGCATGACTATTCTATCAGTAACTATATACTTGTGGTAACAAGAAGTGTTAATCTAGTAACAAAATAGAAGTATTTAGGATGGAAAAGACCCTCAGGATCATTAAGCCCAACCTTTGACTCAGCACCGCCAAGTCTACTACTAAATCATATGTCACTGAGTGCCACATCTACATATCCTTTAAACAGTGTGACATGGTGACTCAATCACTTACCTGGGCAGACTACCCCAATGCTTGGAAACCCTTTTGGAGAAGAAATTTTTTCCTGCTATCTAGTCTAAATCTCCCCAGTGCCACTTGAGGCTATTTCCTTGCTTGGGAGAAGAAACCAATCCCCAAATTGCTACTACCTCTTTTCAGGTAGAGAATGATAAACACACTTTGCCTTGTTGAAAAATCAACCTCGATGATCCAGCCTGTCCAGATCCTTCTGCAGAGCCTTCTTACCCTCCAGCAGATCAAAACTCCCAGCCAGCTTGGTGTCATCTGCAAACTTACCCAGGATGCACTTGATCCCTTTGTTCAGGTAATCAATAAAGCTATTAAACATGATTGGCCCAAATACTGAGACCTGGGGAACACCACTTGTGACCATCCACCAGTTGGTTCATTCACCATCATTCTTTGGAATCGATCATTCTGCCATTTTTTTTCCCAGTAAACAATGTATCTGTTCAAGTCATGAGCAGCCAGTTTCTCCAGGAAAATGCTGTGAGGAACAGTGTCAAAGGCTTTACTAAAGTCCAGGTAGATGACATCCAAAGCCTTTCCCTCATTCGCTAAGATGGTCACCTTGTCATAGAAGGAGGTCAGGTCGGCCAAGCAGGACCTGCCTTTCCTAAATCCATGCTGGTTGTGCCTGTGCCCCTGGCTGTGCTGTACGTGTCATGTTGTGTCACTCAAGATGACATGCTCTGTGACCTTCTCTGACCTTCTGACTGAGGTCAGACTGACAGGCTTGTAGTTTCTTCATGGAAGTTGAAGGCTCCTGGGGGGTTTCTCTACTCCTCTCAGGTTTCCCTGGCTCATGAAACTACCTTGTACACCATGCTAGACCACTCTCCTGCAGATTGTGCCAGCACTAGAGCCAGCACCCAAAAGGAGGATTTTTGTTATTGCTTCCTCTACTTAACCTGCTTTTGATGGATTCAGCTTGTCTGTCACAGCAGTTCTATATACTATGAAGACTGAGATTGCTCAAACCATGATATCTCCTGAATTCAACTTCATCTTTTATGTGGACTCAACCACCTTTAACTGGAATCTACCAGGAAAAACCAAATGTAAATTTAAAAAGCAGCAACCTAAATGCTCTGGTTCTCTCAGCACCTCTGCTGTCATCCCAGAACAAAAGAATTTTCTTCAGCTGTGGAGAGGGGACACTGCTTCTGCAGGCACCTGGCATTATTAATTTTGTGGTATTGAAGCTTTTCTAGAAATCATTAGTACCTTTTTGTTGGCCCACTTTTCCTGAAGTTGTAAGATCAATCATGCCAAGATATCCTACATCTCTGTAGAATTCCTGGAAGGTTGCTAAAGAAGGCTGTAGACACAAACTGCTTCCTAGATTTTCCTGAAACTGACTTTCCTTCTGCAAGTGACACCTTTTCAGCATTAGCTCCTCAGCTTGGCCTATAAGATACTTCTGCAGTCTGAATACCATTAACAGAAAGCAATCGTACATAAAACAAACAAACAAAAAAAAACAAACAAAAAAATTCAAAAAATCAAAACCCCAAATGCACAAAAAACAAAAGCACAAGCAAACTTCCTCTATCAGCATGGATTTAAAAATTTTAAAATGTTGTGTATTTTATACAACACTGTGTTTAAAGCATCATTTAAGTGCTACCATTATTAATTCTTTTTTGGTTTTATGTCCTTTACTAGGTATATCAGTGAAAATGTGTACACTATTAGTACATTATAAGTAAGAAAAAAAAAAAAAAAAGAGAAAAACCTTTTTATTTGACCTACCTTTCCGATTTTTCTTTTGACTCCAAACTGGGAGTGTTCAGGGATTCTTGGAATGAACAGACCACAAATGCTGCTGCAGGCTTTCTAGGACAATAAATTATCACTACCAGTTTGAAACGAATTCATCAGTAAAATATGATTTCTTTTTCACATCTAAAGAGAAATACTTCTTTTGCCTGGTACACAGAGATAAAGAGACATTTTACTATTTCTCCTAGTGTTTATGCCTCTCTGAGAGTTAGGCAGGCTACTGCTACCCTGAGACCAGAAGAAACCAGAGCTTCCCTTCTTTTAGCCACTTCTCAATGCAAGGTTTCAAACAGAAACAAACTGGAATGAAGGTACTTCAAGCATTGCTCACAAAATAAAGTAGATGTTTATGAATTAATCTTACAAACATCTTAAAATAAAGTAAAAGTGTATGTGTAGACAGTCATATACCACTATAGTGTCGGGGTTTTTTTCTAGTTATAATATAGACAACATAAGAAAAGTGAATTGCAGAAGTGAATCCAGACTGCTCCCCTCTTTCAACACCACACGGATATTTCTTTCCCTCAACAGTTAAAGCTGAGGCCTTCATGCTTTAAACACCTAGTTCTCATTCTGATTTACTCTACTTTAAAAAGAAAATGTATAATAATTGCAAATATGCATTTAATCTTTCAAGTACTTTTTAAAAACTCCCTTTACTTTACCCATTACTCAAGTCGTTTTGCAAATACGCCTTGTGCAGTGATATCAGTGATCCATGACTACACTGCAAAATAGACTTCCAATAAAGAAAAAATATCTCCTTCAGATGCTGGATTTTATGCACTTCTAATTAAACTTTTTGAAATTTTTATAACATTCAAGAATGAAGCCACATTTTAACCAAACAAGTGCATGCTGAAATTTGTACTAGCTAGAAGCATTCTTAAGTGTATCAATAACACTGCCTTTGATGCTGTCTTCAAATATATCGCTGTCTTCAAAAAAGCCATATGACCAATCCTGAATTGCATAGAGCCATGGAAGACACAGATTTGAGACATATTGAAATGATCTGTACTTCCTGTGATGGGTTGACCTTAGCTGGAAACCAGGTGTCCCCCAAGTTTCTCTATTACATCCCTTTCTCAGCTGGACAGGGGAGGGAAATTAAGATGGAAAAAAACAAACCTTGGTTTAGGACAAGGAAATTTACTGAAACAAAGATGAAAGATGGCATATGCACAAGCAAAGGAAAAGAGATGAAAGGTTTTACTCTCCACTTCCCATCAGCAAGCTATGTCTGGCCACATCCCAGGAAGCACGGTTCCTGCATGCTGCGGTGCAATTGCTCCGGAAGGTGAGTGCTGTAAATAGTGAATGTTCTCACTTCCTTCTCCTTTCCTTAGCTTTTATATCTGAGCTGATGGTCATATGGTATGGAAAACCCCTTCAGTTAACTTGCATCAGCTGGCCTGGTTGTGTCCCCTCCCAGGATCTTGCCCATCTCAAGCCTCTTGATGTGGGGAATGCTGAGAGACAGCAATTTGAAAGTTTAAATAATTAGGCACAGAATTTCAAGGCAAATTAGCAAAGCATGTGAGACATCTTTCTACAGATAAATAACCATGACTCTTCCTGTCAAGAATTTTAACTCCACATTTCTACAAACAAATACTGAAATATTGGCAACAGGAATTTTTAACTTTCTTAGAATCTAAGAACCTATTCCAAAATACTACCACGTTCCCAGCCTTTATAATGAAAGGTATTAAAATAATATTTGCATTTCAACTGCATTTAAACTGGCCACTGATTCTGCAGTGGAAATTAATCTCTCAGTTAAGACACTATTTGAAAATGTAATGAGAAGTTAGATGGCACCAGAAAAGTGAGAGGGCAAGTAAGAGAGAACCTCACATCTAATCTTTCAGAAGATTGACTAATATCACATGTGATAGAGATGTTGAAAATCTCAAATCATATTTTCTATCATAGACAGAGTACTGAATAGGTTCATGTTGAAATGAACATGCTCCAGGTGTTTAAGTAAATACAGAAAACAGTTCTTGGCCTCGAGAAGTTCAGTTGTCATATACCTACTATTATTAGAATCCCTAATAACACAAAAAAAGGGTAGTCACAACTTATTTTANAGCACCGCTTTACCAGGCGCTGCCCCTGGGCAGGAAGCACCAGGTGCAAAGGCACAGGGCGACGTCTGCCTGCCTGGGAGCAGCTCTGAGGGAAGGGACCTGGGGGCCTTGGCAGACACAAGTTGAGTGTGAGCCAGCAGTGAGGGCTGCTGAGAAGGCCAGCAGCACTCTGGAAACCATCCATCAGTGCACAGCTAGGACATGGATAGAAGGATTACCCCCCTCAGTTCAGCACTTTTGAGAGCACATCTGGATACTGTACCCAGCTGACAAGGGCTGACAGGTTGGACTGGGCTCAGCAGTGTGCTTCCAAGCACGTTATAGCTGAAGCGCTTACCGTGTGAGGAGTGGCTGAGGCTCTGGGACATGATGAGCTCGTCTTACCAGAAACTATGAGCAGCTTTTAGTGTCTAGGAGAACTTACTAAGAAGATGCAGTCTGACTTTTTATGAAGGGGGATAAGTTGTAGGGTCATCATATAAACAGTAAGGAGACACGCAAAAATTAATTATAAATTTTCTTACAGGCTTCGCATATTTCTAAGACACCAAAACTTAAAAAAAAAAAAAACAACCTGAAATATTACCTTGCATTTTTGCATGCACACATTGATATTTTTTTCCTTAAGAAAGTTGGTATTCTCCCCAAATTATTAACAATTTTTCACAGACAAAACAGTGGTACTAGCAAGCAGAAGGAAGACATAATGCAAAAAGATATTCTTCAGTGTTTCAAGACACAGAAGTATGCAGTTATGCTCTTCACTTTTCATTATGCAATCAGTAGTACTCTTCAGTTTTTCTTACTTGCAAATTTCTGTGTTAACTTTATGCTTGCTCTTTTAGATGCTGATATTGCTTTCCTCCTCAATTTATCTGTCTCATCCTTTACTCTCAGAAAGTCTTTTATTCCACCATATCAAATCAACTGATGGTTACTGATGCGGCAACCAGTTTTCTCCTTCTATTTCACAGATAAAATCGAGACAGTCAGAAAGGAATTACTGTGATGCAAGGACAGAAAAGACATTTTGCTGTCTTGATTTGCTACAAAGCCCTCTGCACTTTTTTCTGAAGATGAAGTAGTTCATTTTAGAAACAGATTTTTTTTTATTTCATAAGTATATTTTTCAAAGGCAGTCAGTTGGCATTGCATTGTTTCATGAAGGTTAAAACTTCAAACCACTGTTTATTAGTATTATTTTATCTTGTAGCTCTTTAAAAATATTAATTTAAATGATGTGTTAATATCTTTCTATAAAAAGTGTTTCAAAACTAGGTCAGAAGTTTTCATATATCTTAGCAGGAACATGGTCCTGCTTTATAGCCATATAGCCACATGGCCTACAGCTATAATAAGAACAGGAGAGCACAGAAAGGTAAACTGATTATAACAAAATACTTGTGGAAAGTAGATTTCATCATTTTGGTTACAAACTTCACAAAAATAATGAGTATTCAACCCACTTTTTTTAAGTAGGAACAGTAGTCAACTAAGGCTAGCTATTTTAGCAGGACAGGCTTCAGAATTGACAATGAGACATTAACATGCATAGTTTTAAATTCTCAGCTCAAAATAATTAGATACCTTAATTTTTTTTATTAGAAGAAATCTACTTTTGACTTAAATATATTTACTCTGAAATGATGTCATTTTAAACTAAAAGAAAAATACAGTGAATTTATAAGTTCCTTAAGAGCTCCCTGCAGAATTCAGGTTTCTGAAGAGCCTTTGTGAATACACCAAAATTTAGTTTACAGCAATCATAAGGAATGTTGAGAAGTACTATCTTTCTCTACTAGCATGTCAAGAAAATGTTTTGTCACAGTCACTGCCATCACTCATCATGAAGCATTAACGCTTACTTAAAATGACAGTGCTCAGGAATTTGTATGAGTTCTCAGCATTGCTAATGACAGATAAAACCCAGAAGTATTTCATGCACACACTGAATAATGTGACAAAGACATACTAATGAAGAGGCAGATGAATATAAAAAGAATCCTTTTTTAATCCAGCTGAATTTAATGCGGAACTAATGGACAAAGCAGACTTAAGAATTTTCATTATTTTTTTTCTGTTCGTTCATTAATCTGTGCCACTGAACAATAAAGTATTTGACTAAGGAAGGCCTAAATACAGGTTTCATTTGAACTTGCATGACATGGAAAAAATAGCAGTGCTAGAGAAGACTTGTGTGATTCCTGTGTCCTCACACATTCCCTCTCTTGTCATCTCCCCATGTCTTCTGATTAATGTTTCAGTGCATTTATCATTCTACATCACACATGACCCCAAGAAGCACTGAAATTCTCCTGTGTGTGACATGGGCTAGGTGACAGCCCGGGTGAGCAGTGTTCCTCTTGAATGAGGGACAGCACGACAGGAATGGCCTGGCCTGGAGTAGCCACTGCACAGGGAGAAGCATTTTCACCAGACTACAAAGTCTGTGAGTCTATAAAGACGCACGTAAGCTGTGATGATTTATTATACTTGGAAAAACATCCAAAATTATCTCACGCAAGTTCTGAAATATACCCCAAAATGCAGGCATGTGTGTGTAAAACAGAGGAAAAGAGGGAAGAAGAGAAGATGTCTATATCCAACTGTTTCTAAAAATTTATTAAAAACATATCTTGCAACTACAGATGGGTTTTAAAGGTCTATACATTCAAAAAGTATTTGTATTATGTGCTAGTCCCCAGGTGCTGGCAGCAGCTCTGGGGGGGCTGCCAAGGTGGGCCCTGCGTGGAACAGCTGGGGCTAAATCCCGGGCAGGGATGTCCCTGCAGCCCCTGGTGGGGCAGGTATCTGCACTGTGGCCTGTGGAGGACCCCAGGCTGGGGCAGGTGGCTGTCCCCTGAAAGATGCATCCTGAGGAAAGACACAAACAGTCATTCTGTGTATAGCTAATAACATGCTTCTACAACATTACTCCCCTTAATGAGCCAAATATAATATTCCTGCGTATTTTTTATAAAACTTTTTGGGGGGGTTTGTAAAGATGACTATTATACTCCAATAAGGTAATATTAAGACATTTTACTCAGCCTCTCATGTGAAAAGATAAAAACTGAACCTCTAAGGATTACCCTCTTCTATCCCCCAAAGGCTTACCTATCTACCCGACTACATTCAGTACTCAGAAAACCATGACATACATTTATCCTTTATCCTAGTGACTAAAGACAATCCCCCTCTCTCCAGAGATGGAAGGAATTTTAAACATTTCTCTTCAACCTTTCATTTTGAAGCACTACCTTTAATTATTCTGTTCCAGAACAGCTTTGGCTACTTTGCTGTTTTCCACAGTCATGGTGTTTTGATTGAAGTTTAGCACACCTCCTGGATTCCAATAGCAACATCAAAGGAAAGCAAGTAAATTTTACATTTGCATATGGGACAGTGAGATTTCAGAGAACAGCTGGCTATACTCACCAGTAAATGGATTATACCCATTTGCAGATGCAAATATTTCTATTTGAGTATGAAACTCAAACTCACAATTTATTCAGGAAAACTAGGTTAACTACAGCAACTCTAACTGAACTCTATTTTAAATGAAGGTCTCACAAAATGTAGCTAATGCACAGTGATTTTTTTCCTTGGGTTTGTATGTTTGTTTTACTACAATGTAGAAACAAGAAAATTTAAGAACATGCCATACAAAGCAGACACACATCATTTACTTTTTAAATGAACTATAGAAGCATCTGAGACCCTTACTTGTTTCCCTTTAAAGGAAACAAATAGAAAAGTTTTTCTTCCTTACAAGTTCCATTAAGGTGTTAAAAAGATTAACAAGCATCGGAAGATACTACTGAATTATCAACTACAATGTAATCAAATAGTTCCTAAGTCTGAAAATATCTGAAGGGAAAAGAGTTGAAATACTAGTGTATCAAAGACCAAAAACTGAGAGGGGTTTGTTTCTATCTGTGGCACTAAAATATTGCTCCTGGATGCATATCTATTGCAAATTCAAGGCTGAATAAAGAACAGCTGCATTAAAAAGAACAAGTCCCAACAGATGCAGATTCTTCAGAGATTGTAGAGGCACTTGTCCAGCAAAGAGGAAAGAGTGCTGTATGACACCTGATTATGCAAACTCTTGTTTTCCCAAGTTCTAGAAAAGAAATGCAGTTGCTTCAGTTCAATACAAGTGAAATCAGGAACATCATATGCAGACTAGTGAATAAATAGGATAAGATACCTGATTATGATGGTGATGAAATCACTTTAATTAAGATGGCATTGAAGAGATAAAGTAGACATGTAGTCACATCTGACTGGTGTGTATTCATATCACTTAGGGGCTGAACAGCTAATAATAAAATATAAGCATAGACTTTGCAACATACGGCTCAATTCCTCATTTAGTGTGATTTTCTGTTCTTAAATGATTGATTCTCAATGCAACTTATTTTCAAATAATTTGAAGACTTCAAGCAATATTATCCAGAAATACCCAATAGGATGATACTGAATAGCCTAGAAAAGGCTGCTACAGTTTATTTTCATTTTCAGATCTATGCAGAAGTACAAAGAAATCTTACATGCAATTCTTATCTTACTGGTTACTATTTGGAAAGTCCCATATGTTTTCTGTCACATAATTAAAATGATGATAAAATCCCTTTATCCTCTATGATCCAGTTTGGCTGGGTTTGTTGGTTTTTTTTGTTTTTTTTTTTTTTAAATATTACACAGCCTGGCTATTGTTCTTCCACAGGTCATTTAGAAGCCAAGCTTAGTGATCCACAGCAGAAATAAAATGAAGACTAAGTGCAGGCCACAGTTTTTATGTTTGCTCCCACACTTCTTCACATTTCTTGTCTGAGTTCAGGGCAATGAAATTCAATCACGTCTGTCAGCTCACCACTTTTTGATGTAATGTTCAGCAACTACGTAATAGTGACTTTCTGTCTTGAGTCCTGACTACCTTCTCAGATAAGCATTCTGCACTCCTGAAGCAGAAGCAGATTAAGCACAATATATTTGACATTTTCTTATATATTGGGTTTATGTAGCAATGTTTTGACAGTGAAGAGATCTGCAGGGGTGACTTCTGTGAGAAGAGGACAGCTAAAGCTGAGACAATCACCAATGGTAGTAAACTTTTTTTTTTTTTTTTTTCCAGGAAAAATATTTTTAAGAAAGAGTAAAAAATTCTATACAGCTGCTACAAAAGAAGAATGAGAAAAACATGACAGAAACAACTGGGTAGACACTAAGGTGAGTGGAGAAAGAGGGGGAGAAGAAGATCCGATCAGTGGAGCAGAGATTCTTCCGCAGTTCTCAGAGAACAGGGCAAAGGTGAGCTGTCCCTCTGCAGCCCACGAAGGCCCATGTCAGAGCAGATATCTGCACTGTATTCTGTGTGAGGGACACCACACTGGAGCAGGGAAACAGCGTGAGGAGGAGAGAGTGATAGGCACAAAGCGTTGAGAACTGACCTCAACCTCCTATCATTCCCCTGCGTTGCCTGGGGATGGGGAGGATTAGGATAGCTAGGAGTGGAGTTGAGTCTGGGAAGAAGTAGGGTGGGAAGAGGTGGTTTTGGCTGGTTTTTTTTCTTACTACTCTATTATTACCTGGTGATAAATTAAATTAATGTCCCCAAGCTGAATCTTTTGAAGCCAAGACAGTAATCTCCCTGTTCTTCTGAGAATCCATGAACTTTTCCACTGTATTTTCTCCCGTTGTTGAGGAGAGGGCATTAAAAGAGCAGGTTGGTGGGCATCTGGCAGGCAGCCAAGATTAACCCACCACAGCTTTCTTTGAACCAGGACATAGAAATATGTATAACCAGTGACAGTACATAAGCTTTTGTTAACACTGTAGGCAACCACAAAAACAAATCAGGATTTGTGGTATAGTTGTGCAAACAAGGTACAGGAAAACATGCACATACTAAAATCTGCAAGATCAGAGCCAAGGATGAAAGAAAAGATATGTGGTAAAACATTCTGCAGAAGGTTGTCTGGTGCAGCTGGAATGGTCCTGCAGAACAAAGGAGGAAGATGACTGACAAATTACTCCAGAATGAGTACTGCTCCAAAAAGATTAAGATGAGCTCTGTCAGAAACAGATAGATTCTCCCTATTTTTCTCTGTGTAGGAAACTGAGGAACAGAAACCAATGAAACTGGAAAGGTGGGTAATAAAGTAATAGCCCAGGCAGTTCCCTCACTGAGAGCTTTCAAGCCTCATTACTTTTATCTCCACGGCTAAACCCATCAACGACCACAGCCATCAGAGTTAACTTTATGGCAACAACTCCCTGAAGCAGCGTACTCTTATGTAATTGTAGATGAAGTCTTAAAGGACTAATTGTATTCTATATGGAATGACAATAATGGATACTGCATAGGAACTAATTATTAGCAGTATGTATTATTAATTAACGACAGTCTATCTGAAGTTGGAAACTCTCCTGAATTATCAGTCTTTTAAACAACCTAAAGACAGTGATCCGTGATATGTATATAGATACGCGTGCATTCAGTTGCAAAAGCTGCACAAATCCCAGACTACCTATTTTTGAGAATTAAACAGAGAGTTAGTGTGTTCAATGTTGCATTATACACCTCAAAGAGTCAAACATTTTGGTACATATAGAATCAATAATTCTTCAGAGCAGATACTCTAAAGTAGAATAACAAGGCCTACCTTTTCCTGTACCGCCAAAAAACCCAAAAACCAAACCAACAACAACAAAACCCCAACAAAATAAAACCCTCAGAAAACCCCAAAGCAGCAACAAAACACACAGCAGCAGCAGTAGCAACAACCAATTACTGGTCTCCACGTTTCAGTGTGGGACCTAGCTGCTGCTATGAAGCGTATATGGTTGGGAAAAGCTCCATGTTTCTGTCTTGTAGCTCTCTAATTAATTGCTTGTGTTTTGGTGATGTAGCTCTTCAGTTCCCAAGAAAGGCTGACATGCACATGATGAAGTGAATTTTTTTTAGAGTGTCAGATATAGTTACAAAGGATCTGAAAAGCAAAGCTGATGTATAATACTATCCTGTAATACAGCAAACATGCTGCAAGGAATACAATATATCCTTTCTCTTAACATTAAACATACAGTGTATGCTGCAGCTCTTCTGACAAGCAAATCTCATTGAAGCTTTAGAACATGCCATATAGGGAAAAAATAATACTCTATTGAAATTAATCTAGTTGAGAGCACGAGGAGGTCTCTCCTGTAGGGAACAGGATGTGCCACCCATATTACTGTATACTTCAATCCAAGCAGAATTTTTCAATTGCAGCCCTTCTTTACAATTACTCAGGGTCTAGCACCACTCAGGATCTTTACTAGAGCAGCACCATAGATCCTGTTGCAGTTGCTGAACGGTCTACCTGTCAGATATACAGTTACTAATGAAAACAACTCCTCTACTTTATCCTTTTGAACACTGCCGCATTCTCAGTTGGGAATTTTAAACGACTCTTCCATCCGAGATATTAATGTTAGATAAAGGACAGGTAACATGTCAGTACTTGCTGAACAGAGTCTAAATGTCAGTGTGGTGGTTTTGGCAGGGGTAGAGTTCATTTTCTTCGCAGTGGCTGGTGTGGGGCTGGGTTTTGGATTTGTGCTGAACAGAGTGTTGATAACACAGAGATGTTTTTTTCTTTGCTGGGAAGGGCTCACACAGAGCCAAGGCCTTTTCTGCTTTCTGTACTGACCCACTGGCAAGGCACTTGGGGGTGCTTGGGGCATTGGGAGGAGACACAGCCAGGACAGGTGACCCAAACTTACCAAAGAGATATTCCAAATTGTATATTACGCTCAATATATAAAGTGTGGGGAAGAAGCAGGAAAGGGGGAACAGTTGGAGTGATGGCATGTCTTCCCAAAACACCATTACCTGTGATGGGGCCCGACTCTCCTGGACATGGCTGAACATCTGCCTGCCCATGGGAAATAGCGAATTAAGTCCTTGTTTTGCTTTGCTTGTGTGCACAGCTTTTGCTTTCCCTGTCAAACTGTCTTTACCTCCACCCAGGAGTTCTCTAGCTTTTCCCCTTCTGATTCACTCCCAATTCTACTGGTGGGGGAGCGAGCGAGCAGCAGTTTGGGGCTTGGCTACACCGGAGGCTGGGGTTAAACCATGGCAGCCAGAGTTTCATTTGGAAAAGATCAAGCTAGCCCTTAAATTTAAGGTAAAAAAGTCTTCCATTGTTAAACATGACCAAAGTATCTGGGTACAGAAATGCCAAAGTGTTTTTTTATTTTTTAAGAGAAATAGAGGATCTATATTTTTGTGGCAGTGATATAATAACAGATAATGCCGTATTATTGAAGTAGTTGGTCAGTGTTTATGGGAATCCTAGCTAAATCCAAAAAACAACATAATGCTGAAATATTTAGGATATAATTTTATATGAGATATCCATACTTTATTCAGTGAATCAGTATACATTCTTGCAATAGCAAAGACTAAGAATTACTGATGTATCTTGTTCCTATATGCAGCAGTTCTTATGCTTCTTCCTCATCTGCCATTGACCATCTAATCAGAGATGTCATTAGGAAGTGCAGTGACCTTATCTTATATCATGAAAAGAAGTATCCTTATGTTCCTTAAGTTACATACCCTTCCACCTCCAAAAAACCCCGCAAGCCCTGCCCCCAATGTAAGAAACACAGAATACAGATAAAAGCACCCCCCAAACCCTGATAAATTTAACAAAACTACCACAGTATACAAGGATAAGCCTAGTTGGTCTGATGCTGATTAGCCCACCAGTTTTCCAAGTGGTTTTACTGATCCTAGGGTGCCTAATATTTCTTTGACAACACAATCTGATATCTCATCTGGCAGTCTTTGTAAGTTAAACACGAATGAGTTACTAGCTAATGAGCACAGAGATGATTGGTGGTGCCGGAAAGGAAGAGTGGAACACTAAGGAAAACTGAACAAACACTGACTAAAAGGCAAGGGAACGAGTTCAAAAACTAGGTAGGATACCTAACGTAAAACTGCCTGAAGTCTGATAGATGCAGAAGTTTGCCCTTAACTTGGAAGCATGATCACTATCTACTGATTAGAGTATAAAGCGTATAAAAAAGTATTTTTAGCCATAAAAGTTAAGATGAAGAAGTAAAACAGTACTATAATTCTGTATGGCTTTGTCCTCATTACAAAAAATAAAGGGGAATCATACCTTAAAATAACCTAACATTAAAAAGTCCAAAGCTCTGAGCCACTGATAAGCTCCATTAGAAGCTCCATTAGAAGTATTCTAAAGTTAAAATTTCACACCACACCTTAAAAGCCCCCAAGAATTTGAAATGAAGTGCCACTGCCGCAGACAAGACTGGAAAACATAGCTTTATCCCATTTTACCTTATAGTTTTCTTGTCTCAGCCTACTCATGGCTCCTTTCCTCAGCACTGCTGGGGAGTTATTCCAGGAATAATAGGAATATAGGAAAAATTACATTTCTTATATAATTTTATTATTGTATTTAACATCCAATAAATAAAATTACTGTACTTTGCTGCACTGAAAGTTCCATTAATTCTCAAGAACACTCTTATGCCTTGCCTTCCAAAATGAAATGCTTGTTTTTACAAATTGTTTAGCTTGTTGATTAGTTTAGTACAAGTTTAGTACAAGTATCAGGCATAGTAGGACTACACACGTTTTCACTGTATCTTCCAGTTGACAATTCAATATATTCCTTCATGTACTGCATTCTCTGCAGGAGTTAGTGGTCAAGTGCTCATTCAAATACTATCAGAGTTACAGCAAAACAGTTCATTTAATGAAATGCTTTACTGTCATTTCAGACTCATGTCCTCCACTGCACATTTTCCTTATATGTGCCCCCTTATGGTTTATATTTTTTTCTTCGTTTATCAATACTGGAAAGACACCCTCCCCTTCCAGGTACATCCCTGGAAACTGGACATAATGTTGTTCTTTGGAAACTCATACATTAAGGCCCTGTGTGAAGTTTCAGAGATTATGAATCCTCCTACTTTACCTCTTAACAGAGTTGTGAAGTATTTATGTTAGATGCCACCTGCTTTTTTGCTCCAATATCTCCAGAATACTGGGATTCAGAGCAATCCTAGATAAACTTTATGATATTACCTTGTATTAAATCATACTATTTTGTTTATGAAGCTTTAGATTAGTCACAGATGAATGACATAGATAACTGGTATAACTGAAAATATAAAGATAACAAGCTAAGTTTACACTGAGATTTCATTCAGCTTATAGCAACATCAAACACCTGAACACTCATCAAAATAGAATTTATATCCTAAATACATCAAGGGTCTGCCAAGTCAAAAGAAAGTAAACAGAGTTGGCCTGACAAGTCAGAAAACTAAGATAGTCAGAAAAATAACAGTTCTGATTTTACCACCAAAACCCAGTAACCAAGAAGTGTGACTTTATGGTAAGGATATGCTGCTAACTAATTTCTATTATTAGTAAGTATTAAGTCCAGCAAACCATCTTACTGATCCAAATTAAATTGGTAATTTAAAAAAAAAAAAAAAAATAAGCTGAAAATAAAAAGTACTGAGAATTGTTAAGAGGAAGACCATCTGAGAGAAGCTAGATCTGAATTTCCAGGATAGCACAGCAGCAAATTTCTGCCAGCTCTAACAGCATGATTGCAGGTAATAAGCAGAAAGCCACTTTGTGATCTACACAAGACACATATTAATACTGGAGGGTCATAGAGAAAGCAAACCCAGCAACTGAAATAGTAACAGAAAGAAGTTTATGCTGAGCTTGAAGAAACTTTTAAATACTTTGGATTCAGAACACAGCCCACTCTCTTACAGGGAATGCTTGAGAAGGGTGCTAAGAGGATAAAAAGGTAATGGTTGGCAGAATGGTTACGTGATGAGATGAGGGGATTCTGTCCACTGATGTACAAAAAAAATAAACAAACCAGTAATGTAATACAAATTAAGAAAACACTTCCGATCACTGTCATTTTCTTGTGGGAAGGATCCTAGTTGCCTGTGGGTGCACATCCAAGGCATAAGATGAACTGAACTAAAAAACAAGAGAGGAACATATTTTTTTTTAATGACAGAAAACAATGTAAATAGACTCGAATATTTCCCTTCCAGTTTGGAGATGATAGGCTGCAAAAGACATCTAAGGATTCAGAAAACCCTGACCAAAAAATGCTCCAAAAGGATAGGAAAAAATATCAAGCAGATGAGTATTCCTGTGGTTTACTACTTGCCTCTAAAGATGTGATTTTTTAAATTATTATTTAGGCAAGAAGGAATTTATTGAAGTAGTCTTAAGATATAATATGTTAAATCTTGCTAGTTTCAAGCTAAGAACTAAGCTCTAAACTTCTGAACTAGTAGAGTTCTGTCATTAAATGATTCATTGGTACCTATTAAAGTACAAGCTATTCAAATGCATTTTTTTTTTTAATTTCCTGACTTGCCCATTATTTATAAATTATTTGTATTAATCCACAGAACACGACTGCTTTCACCTTTCTTCAAGCCTATGACACATATGGGAGGTTTTCCATTCTAGATAACTGGGAGCATGCAGTATTGTCTATGAGGCATAACAAAACCAGGAAATTTACTTTTTTTTTTTTTTTAATGTGTGTGTGTGCGTGTGCATGTGTGTAATAAAGGCTGGTATCCCCAGTATGAATATGTATAAAGTACTACTGTACTCCATACTTAGGTTGTATTATAAGACAAAATAGAAAACAGGTGAAGAAAGATAGAAACTGAGCACAGAAAAACTGAGTTTGGCAGTGTGTATTAAAAATCTGAGTTCAAAGGTTCCACTGGTGGATTTTCAAAAGTAGCTTGCACAGACCTTTGGGCACTTTTTTGTACTAACTTGGCTTGTCCTTTTGAACCAGCCCACCACCACCGTCATTTCCAGTATATATAATGATAACAAATATTTTTCACATTGCTTGTAAATAAACAATACCATTCCTGAGAATGGAACCTGTATTATTAGCTCTGTGGTTTTGTCACTCTACTCTTAACAGAAGCATTGACTCCCTTAAACAGCTCTCTAGAAACCACAGCTTAACTTACTCTAACAAAAACCATGAAACTTTTAGCAATTGCTCAAGCATTGTCTCTTATGAAACTATACAGTGCCTCTTCTGGCCCAAAATATTCTATACACTGGTATTTTCACTCTCTTTCCAGTACTAAATAAGTCTTACTTATCTGCTTGACTTAAATTTAAATATGAGGCAAGCAGGAACTGTAAAATACCCAGCTAAAGCATAGGAGATTAGATAAATTCAAGTTACACAACCAAAAATGGTTGAGATACATAAACAGAAGTTTCACAACTTCTATTTCTGTAAAGAGGGTTACTCTTCATCACTAAGTTTTACATGAGTATATAAAGTGCCAGAATAATCAAACTGCTTACTCAAGTATAACTCACACGTGGTTGCTACATGCTATTTCCCACAGAAGTTGGTATTTTCCCTATAGCCTTAACTAAAAGAAGTAATTAATTATAAAATAAATTCTCATTTTGATGGAGGCAGGACAACAAGACCGGGTTTTTTGCCCAGCTTTTCAAAGACAGTTGGATAGCTAGAAACAACTTACAATTTTTTTTTCTTTGCTACCATGGCTGTTACAATTGCATTGAAGAGTACAGAAGCATAACCTCTATTCTTATGAAGTTAATTTAAAATGAAAGCATGAAAGAGTGAATGAAGAGTCCACATGAAACAGAAAACTGAATTTTTGAAAGAGATTCTTGACATGAATCTCTTATAACCCTGCCGTAAGTATAGATATTGAGATGATAATTCAGGGGTAGTTTTTAAGATCACAGCTGCTTAAAACTCTTAAAGGTCAGAAACCATTAAAAGCTTAACAGTGTAAGTTGTAGATAGGAGAGACAGGAAGCCAACTGTTCTTCCTGTAGCTAAAACCACAAAAACAAAGCACAAAAAGAGACATTATGGATTTTCAACTGAAGTTATTTTTTGAGAAAAATTACAGCATGCCCAACGTTAAAAATATTAGGTGCAGTTTCAGAGGTACAGACAGAGACCACGCCAACACCTCTGACTGTCTTCTAATAAACTGTAGTTTCTCTGAACATCCTTTCAGCCACCAAGAGCCTTGAAGGTAATCTAATGAAAATTTTGAATAATCATTTTTGTGGAATGATTAAAATGAAATGGGATGAAATTAAAACTGAGCTTTGATTTGATCTGCTCTGAAGTGAAAAATATATCATTGAAAAATTGGAGTAAATCTAAACACAGGGAAGGATTAAATACTACTGGGCATTTAGTGTGAGAGAGGCTTTGATTAATACAGATTCCACTTTCCTTCAGTTCTCAAAGGGTAATGAGTCTGAAGAATACCACTATTCAAACTGTGTAATAGAAAGTCTCAAGCAATCACCAGGAGTGTTAAAATAGCATAAGTATTTTCAAATCTATTATGGATTGGGAAAAAAAGAAATAAAAAAATTACGGACTACCATAATATTTTTGCTCAACCCGCAAACTTCCTTTCTGTATATAACAAATTAAACAGCTTGCTAGTGTTCCAGTGGCCACTAGATGTCAAGAAAGTCTAACAATATAACACTTCGGTTTAGCTTTTAAATGAGGTGCAATAGACCTGAAGCTATCTTTGTTACTCCCATTTGTATTGATATATGCTCGCGTAAGTGTATGCTACTTGGCTCCATACAAAATGCAATCCAATCCAGTCCAAAATCCAATCTACTTAATGTGGTGGCAGAATGGTAATAATCCACACACATCAACACCTCCAAGTTCACACAGGCACATGTAGCTAATCACGTTGTAAATATAATTTTTGAGGTATCATCTAAGCTGCCAGCAGGTGTCAAAATAAGCTGATCTTCCTTGCCTGGATAACTAGTGAACCACACTCCATGCTCACATTCAACTGGGAAAAGGCTCGGATAATTCATTCTCTTCCTACTTTAAGATCTGTGCAATTTTATGCAATAAAAGTCATTGAGAAGAGATTTGCCATGACCTATATAGTGTATGCAAATGGACAATTTCCGTTTCCATGCTTTCTTTCTTGGGCACCTTGCTTCTTTTTGACATATTTGTGTGTCTCCAAGAGACGGAGCTGAGGCTTATTTTTACTTCTGTTCTAATCAGGGAAACTGGGAGGAAGAAAAATAGAATTTTCTCCATAAGTTTAAAAATAAAAAAAAAAAAGCTGAGCACTCCTTCATTCTGACAGGAAAGGGGAGGCTCAAACTTATGCTGCTGAGAACTAGAAAATTAATGACCCTTTTTCTCTTTGAAGTTCAGTGGCCTAAATATCAAGAGGAGCAAACACTGATGACAGTCTCTCACTCACAATTGCACCAAGTCATAACAAACTACTCGAGATCTACCTGATGTTAACAGACGCCACAAGTGTTCATCAACTAAAATAAGGAGGACACAAAGACCACTCAGTACCTGTCCTATCTCCCTCCACTTTTTGATTACTTCTTTTTAAATCATAGAGATTATGAACAAAATTAGTCCGTCCTATAACAGATAGAGTTCCAGATACAAAAATCTGCCAGACTTTAATTCTAAGTATTTCTAGAGCCACTTTTAACCATGCAGTTACTAAATAAAAAACCTAGAAGAATTGTGTAATACTCCTAAACCTGTCATTACGATTCTGGTAGTCAACCAAGTATTCATACCACAGCTGTTTCAAAGAAAAGCTGAGTAAAAACTCTGGGATCCAAATTGTCTAAATGCTATAATTTCTGTTCAAAAATTTTGTGGTATATTATGCTGTCTTTTAATTGTGAAAATATTAACATACATATGCTTTACATTTACGACCAAAGAGCTCAGTCCTCAATTTTTAAAGACAACTAGGAATGATAGGCTGTGTAAACAAAAGTGCATATGCAACTTTTGAACAATGAATGAAAATGTGGGTAATAGATTTCTTTCCTTCTGGACTTTAGAATAGTCAGATATGGTATCTTATCAGATGAACTTCAGATGAGTACACTTCAGAGGAAACTCCTCTCTTGCTTTCCTGAGTTGTTTCAGCAACTATTCTGATTATTAAGATTTCTTTGGAGCAGCAACACATGCAACTATAGAAGAATCCTCACAACTCTAGGGCAGATATCAGGAAAAAAAAACATCCCATTACCTAGAACAGACAAAAAAATTAGCTTCAAATCTACTGAGTGATCTGTTTGTTTTCTTCTTTCCTAATAATTATTGGTGAAGTTTAAAACCAGATAAATCTCACTCATCTATTACGGCTTTTTAAACCACTCAATTTGCTCCACAGAGCCCAACAGTATTCAGTTATCTGTCCAAAGTAATTTTTACTATGATCATCATAACACAAAAGACACCACTGACTCTCTTCTCCTATACTGCTCTGAGCTCACACTAAGGGGTCTTTGCTCTTTGGTCCGTTTCATCTATGGTAAATTGAAAACAAACAACACTCTTTCTGCTCCCCCCCTTAAGAAGGAATGATTTGCACTGCCATACTACTGATATGCATTCAGAGGACACTTCCACGTACAATTGTTTCAAATTAATACAAAGCATCAGATTTTGAGAGCTTGAACTAAGTTTTCTAAGACAAAAAAAACCCTACAATTTGAAACCTCCTCAGTTATGAGCACAATCAATTAATTTAGTGACTGGGTGCCCTTTAAGCAGCTCAAACCACTTAGTGGGGCTTTGGGTTTTCTCCAGATAAAACTGAAGATGTAGTTTCATGGAAGCTGTAGCTCAAGATTATATGTACCAAAAGTTTTTTAAAAAGAAAAAATAAATGTTACACTAACATGAAGTAAAATATCTCCAAAATAAAGAAATTGGGAATTTCTCACAAAATGCATTTACCTTAGCAACTTTCAGGGTGAAGGTTTCAACAAATGATATCTAAGCAGCTTCTCAGAATACACACTGATTCTAGACGAGATAACACTGATAATTATAGCGCAAGAGATTTCCTTCTCTAAAAGGAATTTGGAAAATGTGACAGAGAGGAAGAAAACAAAAAATAAACCCAAGAAAAACAAACAACCACCCCCAAAAGCCTCTTAAAAGAGAACAGTAGGAAGAATGAACCTATTTAAGCATCCCAAAGATGATGACAGGGACTGGAAGAAGAGAAAAGGAAACAGTCAAGAAAAGCAGTAGTTATTGCAGCAGCTGGTATTTTCCAAAGATGACAGAACACTTATCCCTTTCATGACAATCCTATGAATGCAGAGGGTTACCATCAGCATCTTCTACCTGCTGGTATTTGTACTCCTATGCCAGAAGAAGACTTTTATTCTTGCCAAATGGAAGAGAAAATCTGGCAATAATGTAGGTCCTGCTTCAGAGGCAGCTGCAACACCCAGAAAAGAGGGCCATCTTGTTGGCTTGAAATTCAGTTGGTCTTAACTCTTCCAATTCAACACAGTTGGTCAGAGCTCCGGAAGGCTGTGAAAGGAAGATCCATTGATATACAAACAAATATATTTGTAAATATATATGTATTGTATATATACATACATACTTGTAGATATATTTTTTCAGTAATGCATCTCCTTAGAGCAAAGACCTTACATAGTCTTGATAAACTTACACCCCAAGGTGTAATTTCCATCTTCAAAGAGTCACAGACCAAATCACTGTTCTGTTATACATGTTTACACACAAGGGAAAAAAACAGAGTGGATTAAAATTCCCTCCTACATCCATAAGAAAGAATGAGCTCTGTAAATTCTGTCTGTTGTTTAATTACCTCTCTCTAAATCATTAGACTGTATTCAATTTTGCACTTGCTGTATATAATTTCTGAATGACCAAGGCTGGCAGATCAGCTTTCATTTTTATATGTGCTAACTATTTTATGCATGCATGTGTGCATATCAGTCAACCCATAAAGTAATTGGGACAAAGATGCTATTATTTTAATTATATTGTAAAAGGCTAATTTTATAGTCATGTAAAACTGCTGGATTTCTCAAACAGCCATACAGCATTGCATAATCCCTAGCAATTATTTTCATCAGGCAATAAATCTTTCATCAGCAAAATGGTACACAGTAAATTATACCAGGAATGCAGCATTGGAGAACAATGGGATGATGTATACAGTGGAAAAAAAAAAAAAAAAAAAAAAAAAAAACAAAAAAACAAAAAACCACCACTTGTGCTTCTGGTACAAATAAAAAGCAAGCTCATAAAAATCAAGGCATTTACTCCAGTCTGTCTAAAAACCATCCCATGTAAAATAGATTACAATGGATCATATAGCAAATTTTTAACCTGCGCCGTGTCTATAAACATGCTGTATTTTTATAGCTATGAATAGTAACAGCAAATATGACTAAGAATACTTAGGTTTTTATTTTGCTTGTGTTCGTGGTCCCAGTGAATGTGAACCAGTACAGCTGGCAGATTGCCAGAAGGTAGTCAAAAAACCTCTCCCTCTTTCCTGTCCTCATTGCATCTCGCTATCAACAAATAGGTCTCAAACAGATCTAGACAGCCTCCAAGAAGAAAACTTTCGACATCTCAGTGCACATCACATGGAAAGGTAATGCAGTCATATCAGCAGAAAAACACCTGTCTGTCAAAAGAAGTAATTTAGACTGGCAAAAGGTCTGATAAAACTTCCATAAAAACAAATTAGAATACTTACAGCATAGATAAAACTCCTCTTTTCAATTCCTGTTCTTCTCAAACTGTCAGTTTTTGGGCTGATATTTTTCCTGTAAGGCTGTCTGAAAATTATCTTATAAAGTTATGCAACTGCTTTACTCTAATAGGTCTCTTGATGAAAAAGTTACATGGAACTCCACACCTAGCAAAAGAAAAAACCTACCCATATTCCAGAGTTATGCTGGACAACTTTGAGTTCAGAGCCAGCAGGATAAAATCATATAATCAGGTTTCATTTGCTTTTCCTATGTTAAAAATCTTAGAAACTTGGGTTACATAGTCATCACACCTCATTCTTGGTACTCATTGTTTTTAAGGTGTAAGACCAGACCCTCCTAGACCCCATCATTCTTTTTCTAAAAGCCACAGAAAAGAAAACAGATTTAAGACGAAAGGCAAGAAAGTCTAGATGTCAAGAGGCTGAGATTCTCTCAGTGTCTCTTACTCATTATTTATCTGTCACTGACTCACTAAACAAGAAACACAGGAATGAAACTTCTCAGTCTTGCTCACCCATTTTTATGTTTATAAAGAACAGTATGAGGAAGTGCAAGCAGAATGAGCCGTATGTTCTGCTACACAGCACTGGATATATTTAAGGAAGTTGCTATCAGAGTGGGACAGAAAATGATTCTATAGGTCAAAACTACAACAGGTGGTACTATGGCTTATTTTTCAAATTTCATCTGAAAGCACAAGCCAGTCACCATCTGAAATGGGCTGGAAGAAACTTTATTTAAGGTAATTATCTTTTCTTGTGAGGTCTTGCTTTTTTCTGTGAAGGAGCTCCATCACTATGGATAGAGAAGGCCAGCCTAAATTGCTACTGGTGTCATCTGTGGCTTACATGCCCTCATTATATGCATATAGTCAGCATGGATTTTTTACTGAAACCAACAAAATACTGTGGGTTTTTCCTGCTTGGATTTTGTATGATAAATTTAGGATTGGCCAGCTTAGAAGTGTGACAACTGTGAAATTGACATCAAAGTATTCAAGAATATGAAATGCAAACAATTTGAAAGGCATAGGGTTTTCAGCTACCTTTTAAGAACTCTGTTATGTTTGCTTTTGACATCTTTACTTACCATCACATGTTTAAAGACCAATGCCTAGTACAGTTCCATGAAAGATTCTTTGTATAAAATCAGTATCTGTGCTGTGTCAATTACAGAAAAGATTTGCATGCAGTGCAGAAAAATGTGGGGAAAAATACTGACAACTGTGAAATTTTTGAGTGTCAATCACAAGGTAAGCAAATATACCCCTATGTCATTAAATATTAATAACCACAAAACTTAGTTACAGGAAGATTATTAATCAAGTTATATCAAAATCATGATGAATACAAATATGCATAGTTTAGCTTACCTCAGGGGAATGAGATTGATTTGTGCTTCTTGAGAATTTGTCTCCAAGTATAGGAACCTAAGGATATCAGAAAACAGTTGTGAAAATAAGCCTAAACCTTGCCTGACTCCTTAGTTAGTTCCTTTGATGTAAATTTTTATTACTAAGTTATGGAATTCCTTGTTATTTTGTGGGTGCTTCCTGTCTGTCCTAGATCATCCATGTGACAGACTATTCTCAAGGAAGATGCTGAATATTTTTAGGTTTATAATTTCCTACTTTTTTACACAAAAATCACTGTATCACAATGAGAAGCAGATTAAAAAAAAAGACCCAAACATTTAGATATCAACAGTTTGACTTAAACAAGGGATTGCTAAGCAAATCAAAATATAGAAAGCAAGATACAGCAAGAAATTGGGAATATTACTCTGAATAATTGGTCATGCTTGTAATGTTTTGTTGCAGAAGCTCTTGCTGGCTAAAGGCAAAGATGATTTGACTGGATGTTTTCCTCTAGATTGCCTTGTGCTATCTTGACATACAGAAAAAAGAATGGTAAAAAACCCAAAGTTATTTTGAAAATAAAGTCCTATACTTTTAAATTATTTAAATATTTGTTCTACCCCTGTGGCAAGAGTACCTGTCCCACCTTGGCTGGTACCTGGTGGCCCCAGCTGTGGCAGGTACCCAATTACCTCTTGTCCGCCCCCTTCCTGTCCCCCACAGTAGAGGGAATAAGAAGTGCAAATCCCTTGGTCAGGAGGTTGAACCTCCTGCCAGTGAGAGGCCTCGGCCCAAAGAAGTTTCTGGACTATGTGTATAAAAATGAGCCCCAAACCAACCAGGTTATAAATGGGGCCTCTGAGAGAAACCATGTGCAGTTTTTCTTGAAACAGCAATTCTGTGATGGGAAACCTCCCCTTGGGGCTGGGATGCACTCAAGAAGACTTCCAGGGGCTGAGTGCCTTCATCCCTTTGCCAGGTGAGTGACTGTTTCTAATGTGAGTGATCCTTTGACCTTTCCTGGTGAAGTGAACCCACATTCTGGGTATGCCTGAGTGAGAGGCATCCCATGCATGTATGAGTGCAGGTGCACTTTGGGCCATCATTCTTGTCCTTGCAGAAGAAATATCCCTACTAGTAACACTGAACCTGTAATGCAACTCCTGCTATGGAGCGTCATTATAGTTACTCTTCCATTTCTTAGTTTTAGCCATTGGTTTTGACTGCAAATTAAAGTTTGTTCTAGTGTGTTATCGTTGTGAAGTTCTTTTTGTGGATGCCCATGGCAATACCCTTTTTACGAGAGGAATTTCTTTTAAGCGATCCTGCAGTTGAATGTTATATACCTGGAAATAATGCTTTGAACTTCTTTAGAATCTATAAGCCAAGCTACCATGACAAATTAAACAATGACTACATGGAAGGGACAAGACTGATTATTTTGTCCCTTGTTTCATAGGGTCACAAAATTATCACAGGGATAGAGCACGTCCCCTATGAGGAAACGCAGAGAGGACTGGGATTGTTCAGCCTGAAGAAGAGATGGCAGTCTTCCAGTACCTGATGCAAGCCTACAAGAAAGCTGGGGAGGATCTTTATACAAGTATGTAGTGATAGGACAAGGGGGAAGGGCTTCAAACTAAAAGAGAATAGCTGAGCTCGTGACTGGGGATTCAGTAGTCTGTCATGGTCAAGACAAGGTGCATTTCCGTAGCCAGTTCTTTCCTTATATAATCAGCTACGTTCTGAACTGTCTGTGCAGAAAAGATGACTGCTTTAAAGCTCCAGAAACATTGCTGCTGGAGTAGGAGATTATAGCTGTTCTGTTTATTAGTACTCTGTCAGGAGTTTCTGAAGTATACTTACATGTTAAGTACCAACTGAAAAGCTACCTCAGGCTAGTAGAAGTTCAAAATTATGCTTAGAGGCAATGTCAAAAACACCTTGGAGAGACTAATTCCTAGAATGATTGGGGAGTGAAAAGCATTACTTGAAAATGGTAGAGAAGAAAATGCTGACAGATGTGACTATCCAGCACAGAGGAACACGCCCTTTGGGCTTCTTATGCGTGCTTCACAGTGCAACTACCCAACTCTCTCGGACTAAGAGGTGGTTGCAGTGACTTTGGGTGGAGAAAAACCTTCCAGCACCCAAGCTGCTCCAGAAGACCTTGGAATTGACCTTCTCATCATAAAAGCTTTAATATAATACCTATTTAATGGCACATTTATCTTTCTTATAAGACTATAATTTAAATCATACAGATCAGATGATTGCCTATTAGAAGCTATTAACTATTTGCCAATGCCCAGTGGTGCATTTATTAATTACAAATACAAGCAACAAAAATTCACAAAGGAGCAGCAAATTTCTAATTTGATCATTGTTAATAGTTTAGTCCAGTTTTTGGGGCATTCAGACAATACTGGAAGAAGAGTAAGAAATCTGTGTCTGAGTGAACATACAAGCCAGATGCAGTTAATCTTCTACTAAGATCCTGGAAGGTAATGGAAAAATAATAACCTCAGAACATCTGAACTTGTCAGATTTTGCCACTAATTTAAAGGCAAAACTCTGGCTTTCTAGAGGAACCTGCACTTTTTCCACTGATGTCTGATGGACTGAGATACTCTAATTGAAAGACAGCAAAGCAGGTTTTGGATATTGGCACAAGATCTAGAAGTCCAAGGATTTCTCAGTCATGGATAGGTCAGATGGGCTGAGTTGGATCCAATAAAAATACAGAACCTCTCAAGACAGAAAATATTATACTAATGCATTCCTTTAAAAGGATAGGGAAGGAATATGTAACGTGGAATTGAACAGAACACCATACGTCATGCCTTTGCAGCCTACCATACCACTCTTGAAAAGAAGGAGGATATGGAAGGTAACTAGTTATCCATGTCTTTTATAATGGACCAGCACTCCTAATAAACACACCAGACTGGCTGTTTTAAAGGGACATATGTCAGATGCTACATTTAATCATCCTGTTGGACCACTCAGCCAGAAGGGGCAGCTGACGTCAGAGACTTTAATAACATAAATGCAATAATAACATAAATGCAATAGACCTGCTACTGAAGATGTCATTACCATATAACATTGAGAAACACTGCCACTTCTCAGATATTTACTTTTTGGTTTGTTGTTGTTGTTGTTGTTGTTGTTGTTGTTGTTGTTGTTGTTGTTGTTGTTGTTGTTGTTGTTGTTGTCCTGAAGATGCCAGTGAGAAGAAGATGATGCCATTATTGCAAACTTACCTTTTTGAAAAGGTCCTCTTTCCATTTGAAGACAATCTCCAAGTCCATTTCTTTGGAATAGTGGTCCAACAGCAGTCATTCCCAGTCATTTCACTGGCATTCCAAGTGGCATTCTAAGTGGCATTCTATTGACTACTTAATAAAACCTACTTAAAACAAATAATTAATGAAGCTTAATGAAAGTTCCAGCTGTCAGATTTCCTGTGAAATTCTGAATTTTCAGCAAGTATGCAACAGTTCTCCATTTTATTTTTTTTAACAAATTTTATAAATCCCCTTTTTTTCAAAATGTGCATGTATAGAGCATATTACATTATACATATTAAAATAAACCTCCTGCTTTGATGACTTGGTATTTTCAATCTCATTGAAAGCCATTGCATTGCAAACATTCAAACTCAGAATACTAAAGTATCTGGTAGTATTACCCATACCTGTCTTACAATTATATAAAATGAAAAGATGGACCTTATTACTGAACTTCCTCAGTGTTCTGCATTTCAGTTGCCAGTGGAATTTAGGTTCAGGTTTTTTTCTGTTGTACTCCGGAATTCCTGGGAGAAGTACTGATATGCTTTTGCTACCTATGTTTCCTTCCATCTGAAAAGAATGTGTTGACGTGAAGAATCTGGAAGAGAAGAAAGCCCTACTCCTTCTCAAAAAATTCTCAATTCGTTATCTGTTGAAGTTGTATTCAGCCGATTGGTACCAGTGGTCCATCTTTCAGAGTGAATATATTTTATTCTTTCATATTTGTGAATCCAAACCCAGAATACTTAAAGATACAGAGCAAATTTATTTCTCAGAAAGAGCAAAAGATAATTTCACAAAGGTACTCATTGGTCTAACACCTCTTTGCCTTTTAGAAGCTAACATGATTGCAGTGATTATATCAAATTAACATATTTGATTAATAGAGCTAACTATGAACATAAGCCACACTCATATGCACCTTCACTCCTATTCTATCCAGTTTCCAAGAACCTATGATTGCAGACAGAAAATTAAACAAATTTATTAAAAATCTTTCATATTATAAATAAAATGAGTAAGTGGGAACACATTGAATGTACTTCATGCTGCACATATAAACTACAAAAAAAATTATCTATATAATATACTCTGAACAGAATACACCATGGATAATAATTCTTCTGAAGACCTCTAGAACTTAAATGTCTGAGATTAGAAAGAAAAAAATAAAATATCATAAGATCATGCAAACATGAATATTTACAAATGCTAGCTTTTTATTAGGGTAATATCTATAATGAGTGCTCTGGACTACAAAGAAACAGAAAAAGAAATACTGCTTTGTATTATACCTAAAAATCTTAAGTATTGCTTTACAGTCTCAAAAGAGTTTAGATCTTTAACTGAAGAAGGTAAAACTCAAAACATTTTACCCCAACTTGAAATTTTTGTCACAGAACTACTACATATTCCTTTTTAAAGTTTGTAGAATGCTGGCTTTCACTTTTATCACTAATATAGACTTCTCACTTCAAACCAGAAATCAAACTGACTTCTCCAGTCTTGCCCAGTCAGTGACTCAGTAACACCATGAATTATGCTGCACTCTCTTCTTCCTTCTTCCTTTCTCCTACACACCTATTAAATGATGCATTCCACCCTCTAGGAGACTTGTCTCCATACAGATTTTATCTCCATCACTGCAGTGGGGAAGAAGGTAATTATTAATCAAATGAATATTTTATTATTTTCTAGACAAATAAGTGCAGCTCTAAGACAGATAAATGTGTAAATTGGTATTTAAGTAGTATTGCAATGTTTATACCTCAGTCAAAAATTGTCTCTCAACATCTTGTGTTGCTATAAGTAACAATAGGCAAAAAAAGTAAGTTTTAAGCTCTTGGCTTCTCTTTTGATGTGTATACATACCTCAAGGAAGTGCATATCTTCTAAAATGGATTAAAAGAAACCCAAACAACAAAACTTACTGTCCTCTCAGTTGAAGTGTAACCAACGAACTTGCAAACAAGCTACCTTTTAAAAATCTGTTCTGATATTAATTCTGATACTAATTTAATTCTATATCTTATTTCTATACCTATGATATTAAGAGTGAAGCTTAGAATCTCTAATTACATCTCAGAGAGAGAAGAGTGCTGCTGATGGTGCTCAAGGCATTTAATATCAAGAATTCTGTGTTCAAAGATTTCACCTGATAATACACCAGAACTACAGTGAGGTTGTACAACCCTTGCCACCATATTTCTGACAAGTGATTTACTAGTTGAAACCCACATGAACAAACAAGACAATTATTATGCCCTAATCATAGTCAAATTTCAGTGCAGATTTTTTTTTTACTTTGTAGAGTTTTTCTTCATCATGTGAAATATTTTAAAGTCCTCATCTGCTTGTCTTTGTAAATTTTATGTCTCTTTATAGATTACCAAAATTGATAGGTAGATGCAATTATAAAATGGGAGAATATAAGAATTATCAGTAGCAATTTATATTGTTCAGGCAGCCAGTTGTACACCTAGCTATCAGCAAGGAATGATACTGTGATTACATTCAGTTTGAAAATGCCTTGCTAGATTTTTAATAGGGTCTCCAAAACTGACTGAGCACCATTATTCCATTAATTTCTCTTTTTTCCAAAGTGTTGGGAAAAGATTTCTTTGTCACCTGTACTAGATTTGGCTGGGATAGACTTAAATTTCTTCACAGCAGCTCATATGGGGCTGTGTTTTTGATTTGTGATCTAAAAAGTATTGATAACACACTGATCCATTTCTGAGCCCTACTTACACACCATCCCACTAGCAAGGAGGCTGGAGGTGCACCAGAAATTGAGAACTTCTTGTGCACTGGAACAGCTGATCCTGACTGACCAAACAATTATTCCATACCATATGATGGTGTCCTGGTTTCATCTGAGATGAAGTTCATTTTCTTCTTAGTAGCTGGTGCAGTGCTTTTGTTTGGATTCAGAATAGTGTTGATAACACACTGATGTTTTGGTTGCTTTGATGCTTGATGTTCAAGTAGTGCTTATTCTGAATGAAGGACTTTTTAGTGTCTCATGTGTACAAGAAGCTGCAAAGGAACATAGACGAGATGAGGGAGTTGTCCCTTCCTGGAGCTGGCAGTACACCTACCTGCTGAAGGGAAGTAGTGAATTCATGCCTTGTTTTGCTTTGCTTGCATATGTGCCTTTTGCTTTCCCTATTAACTGTCTTTATCTCAACCCATGAGTTTTCTCACTTTTACCCTTGCAATTCTTTCCCTCGTCCTATAGGGTTGGAGTGAGTGAGTGGCTATGTGAAACCACTTAACTGCCAGATGGGGTTAAACCATCATACCAAATTGTCTATAATTTTTTGGACATTCAAACAACTAGAAACTATATGCTCCTATACATTTTGCTTTGCCTGTGTTTTTTCTCCAGGATCAGAAGCATCACATAGAAATATAAATTTGAACAAGGACATCATCATTCATTCATATTTATTTAACACTTTTGGTTCACAGTTGATTTTAATCTGATTATCTGGTTGTGCTGCACTTCGCCCAAGAGTACTTAGTGAAGGTGCATGCCAGATATCAGAATATAACAATATATGTCCCAATGATGTCATATAGCACACGGAGCCCAGGAAATACAGAATGCTGAGACAGCAAAAGCATGAAAGAGAGTTCTCTAAAAGATCTGCTACCCTGCAAAACATCCTGAGAAGACAACATCAGCCTCTTGGAGCAATTTTATGAACCCTGACACAACAGTTGAAATTGTGTGTGTTATCCTGATCTCTTTTTTATTAAGAGAAGTGTCATGACATAAGTCTCTCTTATTTAACTTTAACAAAAATATTCTTGATAAGAATAAGGCTATCTGCTCCTCATTTGTGCTATACTCAATACATGTCACATTTGAAAATTCCTGATCCTCATAAAAAACATTGCCATCTTTTGTCTTTTCAACTCTTTGTTCTTTCACCTGCACTGTTCCTGTCACCTCTAATGCCAATACAAAATGGCTCATGCAGAATTGGCATGATGAATCTTGCTACTCAACATCTTTTAAAAGAAGGTACTGCTCATGAAAACCACAGAAATCCAGCAATAGTAGCACTCAAACTGGGGCCCAAGCTGGATTGCAGCAGGCACTTAGGCAATACAAAGAGAATATGCGCCTGGACAAAACCCTTCCTTTGATCTGTGAATGACAGCACACTGTTGCACCAGTCCTTGCTAAGAAAACATAAACATGGCAAATGCAAGGCAAGAAGTATTTGAATAAAGAGCTCCAACATAGACATTCTGTTGCACTTAAACTGGCCATTCATACAACATGGCCCCGGTATTAGTACTAGTGACCTATTAAAACCAAACAAATAAATTGTTGGGTTATTCCTGTAAAAACTGTTATTAATGAGATAACTTGAGACTTACTCTTTTGTTGAATTCTGTTTAATTGTTTTTCTAGTGGATCTTTGCTGAAGAGACTTCAAGATGATCTCTATTACATAATCTTTACTGCAGTTGTACTTACATAAATGATTGAAGGTTTGAGAGTGCCATAAAATAAACCTAGGGAAGAAAAAGAGTACAGCCTAGATATACATAGCAAAGAAAAAGTAGTAAAAGGCATTTAGAAATTTAGCATCAATCAAAAAACTTGTGAACAGAAATCAGTTTTTTGAGATACATGAGAAAATTTGGACAAACATGGTTGTTTGTACAAATGATAAAAATACACTTTCTCTGTGGAAATATTTTAGTGCCTATTGCACATCAGCAGTATCAAAGTTAGATCAGCTCTGAATAAAACATACTCCTTGAACAAGTTTTCTCCCAACAGGCATTTAAAATTGTTTGAAGTGAAAGCATTTAAAGCACCATCTGATGTTGCCACACAAGTTCTAATGTAGTATAAGTATTCAAATAATTTTTCACATAAAAGTTCAAGGAAAAGATAATTCGAAGAATAAAAACTCAGGAAAAATATTTTTAGATTTGTAGTAATTGTGATGCATAAACACAATCAGAAGACAAGTGAACTAGCAAAACGCATGTTTGTACTGTAAGTATATATTTACATATTTAAAAAGGCCCAAACATAATTTGCTTAAAAATGAAGGTGCAAGGGGAAGACTATTGGAGAAATTGTTCTATTACAACACAGGGATTTTTAAAGTCAAAACATAAATCTCCTCCTCTCAAAACACTACATAAAAATCTGGCTGAAGAAATTAATTTCCTGGTTAGATGAAAACAAATTCTTCACAAGCATCCCAATATTGATTTGCACAGACTCTACCAAAGCCTTGAGACTTACAGACCTCATGAAGTTTGAGAAAGTGAAGTGCAAGATCCTGGACCTGGGCGAGGGTAATCCCAGACATGAGTACAGACTGTGAGAACTCACTGAAAGGAGGCCTGAGTAGAAGGACTTTCGTATTCTGGTGGACAAAAAGCTTGACATGACCCAGCCATGTGCACTCCCAGCCCGGAAAGCCAAATGTGTCCTGGGCTGTATCCAAAGCAGTGTGGCCAGCAGGGTGAGGGAGGGGATTCTGCCCCTCTGCTCTGCTCTGGTGAGACCCCACCTGGAGTGCTGCATCCAGACCTGGGACCTCCAATATAAGAAGTACGTGGACCTGTTGGAGCGAGTCCAGAGGAGGGATATCAAGATGATCAGAGGACTGGAGCACACCTCATACAAGGAAAGGCTGATAGAACTGGGATTATTCAGCCTGAGGAAGAGATGGCAGTCTTCCAGTACCTGAAGGGGGCCTACGAGAGAGCTGGGGAGCAGCTCTTTCCAAGCAAATAGTGGGAGGACAAGGGGGAAGGGCTTCGCTCTGAAACAGAGTAGGTATAGATTAGATATTAGTAACAGATTCTTTACTGTGAGGGTGGTGAAGAAGTGGGACAGGTTGCCCAGAGAAGCTGTGGATGCCCCACCCCTGGAAGTGCTCAAGACCAGTTTGGATAGGGCTCTGAGCAATTTGGTCTAGTGAAAGGTGTCCCTGCCCACGGCAGGGGGGTTGGAATTAGTTGATCTCTGAGGTCCCTTACAACCCAAATCATTCTATGATAAGCCCAGCCTAGCTGAAGCTAGAACTAATGAGAATAGTCTAAGAATGAAGAAACAAGGAGACATCTGCAGCAATTCAAAGGGGTATTTTAAGACAATTTAATTTCATGCAACATACAGTACATTTGGTCTGAATAACCAAACTATATTTTCTGCCTTCTCTATTAATTCCAATTATGCCTATTTTAAACAGCACAAAAAATCACTTATCATACAGATAGTTCTGCAATTATGTGGAATTTTATTGAGAGGCTAATACTTTTTTAGCTCACTTCACTCACAAATATTTTGTTATCCAAATTATATCAAGGCAAGATAATTCTAAACTAAGATCTGACTCATTGTTTGATCAAGTGGTTAAAAATATATTGAACTTTTAAAAGTAGCTATTGCTCAAGAAAACATTAAGATTGATACTTATACTACTATTGCTTTAAAATAAAATTTTTGCACATGAAAGCCAGCCTTTTTTATCTACAACATATGCAATTTATACTCCAAAAGGAAATTAGTCAAGTCACTAAAAGGTACATTGGAAAAGCCATCTGCACAGATAAGGATTTTTTCATTTAGGTGATCACAAAAATGACAGCCCCTGAAGTGTCTTTGTACACATCAGGAATTATCACAGATTTGTTCAATCATGCTCTGCAATGCTGAACAATAAACTTGTTTTTATATGAACCAGTAAGATCTATGGCTTGTGTTTAGTACTCATTTTAAAAGGTACTAAAGCAGAGCCAATCATTGTACATAAGATGAAGCGATAGTTTAGGAAGAAAATGTGCTGAAATGGTAACAAAAGAGGTCCTTTGTTAACCACAAGGTGATAAGAAAAATACTTCAACAATAAGTAAGATATCAATTTGTCAAAACTAAATTATAAGAGTTGTTGAGCTGGAAGCTAATACATGGCTAATAGTAAATGTGACAGGGAAAATAGTGTCTTCTATTAAACTGTTAGAGATACATCAGAAATTTCATTGCTTATTCAACATTATTGGATGAGTGCAGATAAACAAAATAAATTGCAGAATTTCTGAGGTTTCCTCAGATTGTTTGCCTATCCCTCCTTCAGTTTGTTACACCTACTCAGCACAATCTTAGTAAACTTTTGACCAATGGGACTATTTCACTCAACCTTGACAAAGCAATAAAGACCCCAAAGGAGAATCAGATTCCCACAGACTTTGTAGAGACAGAGCAAATCTCTGCAGTGGGAAATGCAAGAAGAATGCAGCTACCACATATTATTTGTCAACAGACATTGGCCATAAGAACATGCTGATCTACAATGGCAAAGCCATTCTCGTACTCTGTCTGATGGCAGATGTTACAAGTTTAAGGAACAGCTAGGATTCAATGAAGAAAAGCTGGGAAAGAAACCATAGAGTATATAGAGTGCATACCCATAGGAAATGGGGTGTATTAGTTGAACTGTTTTTAAACGGTATTCTGTCTGCTAGCATATGAATAAACTATAACTGACCTTGAGAAAAAACGGTTTGAGGAGGAAAGAATGCTTTTGGGGGAGCAGAAGACATGGCATCGAAGTGCAAAACACATGAGCAGTTCATATATCCTGAAGCAACACAATATATCAGATATAAAAAATACATTGTTTACTGCTTCCAACAATGGAGGAAGAAGAACACATAATGCATTAAAGGGGAAAAAATAGTGAAATTTCAGAAATCCTTTTATATTGCTACTTCATTTGCATTATATTGTCATTCATTTGCAGTCTCTCACTGTAATTATTCACTTTGATTTTCTGAAACAAGAAGTTCAGTTCAAAAATGATGCCTTAGACAAAAAGCCAGTTTACAAAAAGTGAGGGGGAAATAAAATGCACGCTAGCCAAAAAAAAATTATGAGTAGAGGAAAACTATTCATTTACAGAGGAAAATATTATAGAGTAATCTACTTGAAAAACTGCTTTTAAATCAAGCTGACAGTGGAAAAATTACCATCCTCAGAGTTATAACTATGAAACAGAGATCACTAACAATGCTGAAGTGAAATAAAAGGCCTTTAAAATTAATAAGAATACACCATCTGAATTTTTTAAACATCTCCTTCCAAATTATTCTTTTTAGTTAAGCAAGAGAGGAGAAGACAATTTTGTCACACAAGCCAAAATTCATTCCTGAGTGGAACTTGCCAAAAACTTACCAGCTGAGATAATTGGTAGGTACTTACCTACTTTCTACTGTCAGTTCTACCAATGCCAAGTCTGTTAGTAATATAAATATTTCCTAGCATAGGAACCGATCAACTAATTCTAAACACACAAACATCTCTTATAGTTTTATCACAGTAGACTGGTAGCCTTAATTACATTAGATTACATTAAATTGTCTGAACAGTCACACATTGCAATGTTAGATACAGAAATAATTGAAAGAATATTTTTCTGCCTTGCAAATTCATTCATGCTACTAGTACATGCAGACGATTTTTTGAAGGAATCTCATTTAATCTCATTTTCCAATCCAGTTTGAAAGATTTTTTTTTTTTTAATTTTTTTTTTTTTAATTTTTTTTATTTTATTTTGTAATATATAAGTTTGGGGCCTTTATCAGTACATAGAAGCAACCATTCAGGATCTATCATTATCAACTGGATTGTTGCTACTAAGAAGATACTTAACTCTGCTGGTGTCTAATTCCCACTAGGCAGAGAAGCAAACAGAGGCTCAGCCTCATTCCAGACCCTACTGCCAAGCACAACCTTTCAAATGTTACTGCGGTCCTTGAGACATGGAGGTGCAACTCTCTCTTCTGATCCCTGCTTAAAACTTTCTGCTGCCCACACAGAGGTTTAGCTACTTGAGTGTCAAGGAACCAAGACCCAGCTCTGATGCAAAACCGCATGACCCTAGCTCAGGTTTAATTGAAATTTTTAATAGTGAGAAAAAAAAGTCAAAATGTTTGTAGGCAAATAAGTTAAAAACTCCAGGCAGAGGCTAAATTGACTGAGATGGGATCATTAGTAGCTCAAAGATTCAAGAAGAAAAGCAAAACCTGGGTATGGTGTAAAATAATTTAAATAAATGGGGAGGCTAGTTGGGAAACGTGGCCAAGTCATCAGCATCACACCTAGCGGCAGACAGCAACCCAGAATTGTTGAGGACTTTGGAGACAGCCCTTCCAATCCAGACAAATGCATGCAATAAAAGCGTCACCTACTGCTCGTTGATGAACATAGAAATACTTAAACAAACAGCTCATTAACCATGGCCAGGAGCTACAGTGGGCCAAGCCAACCCTCCATAAAATGTATTTCTAAGCACTGCTCACACAAGTGATGCAGACACTCAGACAGACCTCAGTAGGAACACACTGGCATCATGGTGCCAGCTGTAGGATACGCCGTGCTCTTATGCCATTACCTCAGAGCAGCAGTGAGCACCCTGTGGGAATAATGCCCAGGAAGAGGAACTCCTTTGATTAGAGCTCCAGGAGGAGGTGAGTAGCTTGAGGGGTTCAAGAGACAGACTGCTGGAATCACACTCTACCTTCCCTGGGACAAGCCCAGCAGGGAGACAGGATGTATGATGCGGAGGATTCCCTATTCTCTCTCCCCTTAGCTGGACAGGGTGGCTTAAGGAATAGGAGGGAACAGCAATAAGCTCCTGCCTGGCGCAGAAGACACATCTCTGTGGCTACCCCACCTTCCCAAGCGCCCTTGCAAAGTAAGTATTAGGCTCTGCAAGCGGAAGTGAACAATGATAATAATGATAGCCCATTTAGCTTGGAGGAGTTGCCAAGGTTACATTGACCATACATTCTGAAACCCTGTTTCAAAATCACTTCCACAAGGAAAAAAAGACGTGTCATTGTCGTAGGAGACTCCTTCCTGAGGAGCACAGAAGGCCCAAAGACCTGACTGGGCCTACTTCTCAGAGAAGTCTGCTACCTCCCAGGGACATGGTTAAAGAAGTGATGAGAAAATTTTCTACCATGGCATGGCCCTTGCGTTATTATCCGTTATTGTTTTTTTCATACAGGAAGTGATGAGTTGCCATAATAAGTCCAAGGGCAACCAAGAAAGGCTTCAGGGTTTAGGGATTACAGGTTAAGGAATCAGGAACACAGTGCTCTCCCCATCCTTCCAGTTGCAGGGAATAATGAACAGGAAGAGCTAGCAAATCAATACCTTGCTGGCTTCACTGGCAGAATTTTGTTTTTTTTTAATGACGGCTCAGTCTATATAACACCAGGCCTGTGGGCAACGGATGGGGTTTACCCTTTTCAAAGAGGGAAAAGGATCTTCAAGCAAGGGTTAGCAGAGCTCACTGAAAGAGCTTTAAAATAGTTTTGAAGGGTAAAAGGGATAAAACCAGGCTGACTTGAGAAAATATAAGCTCTTAGTCACATAGTTTAGTTTTTGGTAGTTCTGCAAAGAGCAGGGAGTTGGACTTGATCCTTATGAGTCCCTCTCAGCTTGAGATAGTCTACAATTCTATCTGAAGATGTGTGAACACAGTGGTCTAAAAGAGGGGTGGCAGCACTGTGTGCTTGAATCAGTGGTCAGTGCAACATATTACATCAATGGGAGAAATACTAAGCTGTTCAATATATTTATAATAAAGTTTAAACAAATGAACAAAGTAATTAGAAAAAAAGGGTTTTCAATACTGTGGGAGAGTCACCAAGATAAATCTAACCAGGGTAAACATCAGCATGGGAACATTGGAACAATGCACAAAGAGGCAAACAGAAATTGCCAAGAAATTATTTCTGTTCTCTCCATCCCTCTCAACTCTCTTTTCCCAATCAACACACACACCCTTCTGCTCTCTCAGTTCTCAATTCCGCTCTCTTAAAAAATCAATACTGAAGGGTATTAACAACACCAAAGTTTCGGACTTGGGCAGATCAGAACAGCATACGTAAATAGATGTGTATGAAACGTTGGTGCCAGTATGATGCATGCTAGTTTCCAGAGACAAAATGAAGAAATAATTTTAAAGAAACTCAATATGGCAGGTAAAGTAGGTCATTCAATGCTTATGTTTGTCAGAATGTGCCAAGAAAAGAACCACAATAAAATTCTGCTAATAGTCAGGTATCTGTATTAAGAAACAAGACAGAAGATGCCCTGACTCTAATTCTCTAAAACATATAGATAATAATCACTCTATGTAGGATTCCATCTATATGTTTAAAAAGTCCTTGCATACTTAAGAGTTTTCTATTATTTTCCTAAATTAATGAGTTAATCATCACAAAGCATTACCTATTGTTCAACTAGTTTCGCACAAGTACCAAGTCTTCTAAACAGACATTCCCAAGAGATTCTAATTTGAATTTTTGATGCAGGATCTGAAGCTGAAACCTTCTCTCCAGCTCAAACAGCTCCCAATTCTCTGAGCATGAGAAATGCACATTGCAAAGAAAGTGTTCTATCCAAATTTTATACTATCTCATTTCATAATATGTGAAAGATCAGATCTCAAATAAATCCAAGCAACTTTCAAGGAAGAGTATCATGATGGGGTGCTGAATGTAATGCATGCTATGGAGCTAAGAATTGATAGTCTAGTACGTGTTTTAAGAGACCAGTAACAGAAATTATTAGTCTATGTACAACACAACTAGTTCAAGAAAGCCTCAATGATACAATTAAAATTTTTCTACAGAAAAAAATAATTAGGACTTTACCCCTCCATTTTGGTGTTTTGCTCATCCATCAGAGCTCCTCTGCTTCCTAAAGTGGGGCGTTTCTGTCTCAAGCAACAAGAGTAGAGGTAGTTAAGAAAAGGCACCACCCTCCTCAGGTCTCTCCCAGGAGAGATACTGTGTTCAGTATCTAGGAAGGGGATTTGCTCCTCCTCAGCCCTAAAAAAGCCTTTGTAGGTTTATTTTCACACCTTTCCTCAGAAGCCCTTTGAAGCCTTCTCCAGGCACCCTGGGCAGCGTGGCTAGTGTTTGCTGGTCGCCTCCAGCCTCTGGGAAAACCCAGGCTGAGCTGGTCATGCAGCAATGACCACCACCATCACACCGTCAGGAGCTGGTATTGCACAGCGCCACTCACCCCAAAGACATAAGTCACCCCCCAACAGGCAGGACAGCCAATGCCACCCTTACAGGGCCCAGGTCCCACAAGCCCCAGATCCTGCCTGCCAGGGCACTGGGGAATTGGAGGGATTATTCTAGTGATGGCAAAAAAATATAACATTGGCTCTGCTCTGTGTGCAGATCACACACTTCCATTTTGTTCTTCAGAAGCATTACAGATTTCCTGCAATCTCAGTGGTCTCGTAACTTGACAAGAGCACTGTCTGCAGCCATTTCCTGCATGGCATCACAGCCACCACCTTTTTAAACTGTGCTTTAAAGCTTATTTCTTACTAAACCTTTTCACCAAAACAAAATACCTGGACTTATCACATTTACAGAAGCCTTGTGAAAGGAAAGAGGAAATTAAGTTTTCTCATTTGAAGCAGACAGAGCAGAAGTGAATTTGTAGGAGTGTAGCTCCTACATTAGGCACAAGATATCCTGAAATATGTCAAGAGCACTGTTCCTGCGTAACTTTTAGCATTTTCAATACCTTCAAGACCTATTTAAGAAGTATTTCTTTTTTATAGTTAAAGGTCCTAACACAAATGGATTTATATGGTGTAACTAGTATTTTCAAGTGTTTTAAGACACCATTTTAGTACTGGAGGGCATTGAAAAAAAACCCCAAGTGTCACTGAATATAGTTCTTGACAAGTTTAGGGACTCAAAGCTGCTTTTTGGTGCCAGTATCAGGTACAAAATATATTGCTGGGAGTTTAAACCAATGTTCTCTGACCTCAAAGTAAATGCAATACCCTTTTATCTCTGGGTAGCTTGTTGAAAATTCATCTGTGGCTTCAGTACCTCTAACAAGCTCTCTGAAAAACCATCACCACAAACCAACTTTGAAACTAGAGTGCAATAAACCTCAAATTGCAATTTAATAGATACCCCAACAAATAAACAAACAAACAGACAAACAGCCCACAGAAAGCTACATAGAAACTCATAGTACTAGAGAGGTGATAAGTGAAGAATTGCAGGTGTTTCAAAGATTCTTTGTTCACAAACATCCTTGTAATGGGTTTTATAAAAAGAGTCTAGAAGGCTACAGTAAACATTTTACAAAACAGGACTCATAACATTGAATCTTTAATAAAAGACGATTGATGGACACTGACCACAATTTTTTTTAATTACTTTTCAGTGTAGTCCATGGCAAGGTGCTGGCTCCGGGCTGTGCCGGGCCGTGCCGGGGCTGCCCGGGCCGGGCCCAGGCGGTGCCGGGGGCTGCAGCGGCCCCAGCGCAGGGCACGGCTGAGCCCCTCAGCCCCGGGGAAAGCCTGGGCAAGGGAGGGCAAAACGCTGCCCGGCAGCCAGGGCTGAGCCGGGGGAACCGTGCAAGAAACAGCGCTGTGAGCCCCGAGGGGACAGCGGGAGCGGGGACGGAGGCGGGAGAGACCCGGCAGGGAGGGACCCGGGCCAGGGAGAGACCTCGGCGGGGCAGGGGCTGCACTGCGGACCCTGGGAAGGCTCCAGGCTGGAAAAGGGAAAATGTGAGAAGGAAGAAATAGCAGAAAGGAGCTGCTGTGGACTGACCGCAGCCCACAGTTTCCCACCCCCCCTGCGCTGCTCACTGGAGGGGAGGAGGTGGAGGAGCCAGAAATATAGGAGTGAAGTTGAGCTTGGAAGGACGGGAGTACAGTGGGCTAAGGAGGGGTTTCTTTGTCTTTGTTTCGCACGATCCAGCTCTATTTTAATGGGTAATACATTAAATTATTTTTTCCCAAACTGAGTCTGTTCTATCAGTAATGGTAAGTGGTGAGTTTCCTGTCTTTATCTCGGCATATGACCTTTTCAATCCTCTGTCTGGTCGAGGAGGGGGACTGAGAGAGCTGTTGGGTGGGATCTTGCTGATGGTCAAGGTCAACCCACCACATCAGCAAAGCTGACTACAAGGCAGCAATGTTTTTGCACACTAAACAACGCATTGCAGTCCANCACATCGCGTGTCTCTTCCGTTCGCCTGTCCCTTACAGCCACAATCACACAGAAATTATGTACAGCTAAGTAATATGAACTCTGGCCTTTTACCCTCTCTGCTCTCAGGAATAGTTTTAGAATTTGTAATAATTCAAAGCTGATGTATAACATATCTAATTCAGGTACTGTAAAAGGTAATGGCTTAAGGGCTATAAAAGACTGGAAACTTTCAAGTGTTCTCAGCATTAGCAAGCAATTTCCAGGAGACTGTTTCTAGGGAATTTAACAACTATAAGAGAAACGGCTTTGATTTTAATGAATCATTTATTCAAGTAAAAGCAGACAGCAACAACACAACCTGAAGAAAGAGTAAGGTAAGTGGTGTCCAAGTAAAAGGAATGAAAATCCTTTATCATCTGTGATACTATAAGGCTTAGAAAACCATCAGAGAAGTAGTTTTCCTTCCTTCTCGAAATAAATATTAGAAGTAAAGCTATGCAGCAGCACATGAATATCTAAAGATAGAACAGGAGAAGAAGAGTGCAGGATGAAAATTTCCCTATATTATGCATATACAGCTATACATAGAATAGTTGAAACACATCTGTAAAAAATAACTTACCTACTTGCTTAATAAAAACCTGGAAAGCCTGGAAACATTCTAGCCTTTTAATTAGTTTGGAATTTTTTAAAGATATTTTTTGTCCTTACTCAACACTGAGCTTCATAAGATGCACCTTTCCAAAGGAATTTTAAAATTTTCTATCAGTGAATTGAGTTATTTGGCTAACATAATCTGTAGTTTGACTTGAGTTTTAATCACAGCTTGTTAATCTTCAGAGTTCTATAATGGATTATAAATCTTTTTAACTAACTTTTTCTGTACAGTAATCACAATGTTACTCACTGGCTAAACAATAATTTTATGCTATTAGTTATTTTAGTTCCATTCTTAAGAAAGAGGGAAATACATGTGTCTGTTTACTCACTTATATCCCTTTCAACTTTATGTGCCTTGTGATTTCTACCTTTAAAAAATTCCATGTGTCACAGTAAAAGAAAAAAAAAAAGTCAATTATATAACTCAGATTAATAGTCATTCATTTACATGGTGAATGAAATGGATACTTTTTTCCTTAACAACAAAAGAAACCAAACCAATACCCACCCCCCAAAAAAAAACCCCAAACCAAACAAACAATAATACCCCAATCCCGCCAAAAAATTGCAACAAAAAATAGGTGCAGACTGGAGTGTTGGGTAGCTTACAATGTCAGTAGTCTGTTATAATTTTCTACATGTACTACTTCACAAAATACAATTGCCCTATCACTGGTACCGAAGGGAATGTTTAGAAAAAGAACATAAATCAGCTATATTGGCGGTTGAAAGGTTGGAAAAGAAACATCACAAAGATTATTGCTAGTGACTTGGGAAACAAATGATAACTTTAGAGTATTTATAAACACTTGGAATGGTAAATGAAAAGAGGTTTTGAATACCGCTGATGGGAATTCATCAAAATGAATTCCTAGGTTATATAATCCACATCTATTCCTCCTGATTTGAAAACACTGCAAGGAAGGGACTTAAGGAAAGACTACATCTTCAAAAGAGGAAGAAAATGCTGAAGGCAGCAAGTATGGGACTCTGTCAGGCACTTTCAAGTTTTAGTATCTCACATGTATGGGAGATAATTTAGCAAAGAACATATAGCTTATTGCTCATAAAAAATATGTCACAAACAGAAACAAATCCAAAAATTCCAAGTCTATAAACAGCCTCTAATTTAGTAATGGGCTATTTCTAATTTTGTAACGGGTATAAAGAAAAGTAGTGATTAAAAATGCATGTTTGAGCTGCTGAGACATACTTCAGCAGTGATATTTGGACTAATCTCTGGAGGAAGAAAGCTGGTATTTGCTTCTGATCTTGAACAAGTCAAGTCATCATTTTCCAATTTTAATTAATCACTTGCATGTATTTGATTTTCTATCTTTTAAATTATGTTTGGATTAATTGCTACAAAGCACTAGAAGTATTTACATTAAGATTCAAGAGAAAATTATGAAAGATGATATTAGATTACAAAATACTTATAGAATCAAATTTTAATCTCTTTAAGTCTCTAAAAAATATAACAAGTTATATCTGAATGTTTGCTACTGTAAAATTCAAGCATATTATAATTAAAGAAATGTGCTAACAAGTATCAGAAACTAAGGTCTACATTAAGATTTGAATAGGACTAGACAAACTATTCCAATTTTACTTAAACTTACTGGTGTAAATGAAGACTTCTTAAAACTCTAATCTTCAGCTTCTCCTATTACTTCTTCTGCCTGCTAGAAAGTAAAGATTAAAGAAAGGACTTTTTTCACATCTATGAATGTTTAGATTTTCCAGAAAAAACAAACAAACAAACAAACAAACAAACAAAAAAACCCCAACCAAACAAAAAAAACCCAAACAAAACCTGTGACAAGGTAAACAAGTTATTTATTTATTTAATTATTTTCCCTTCAGTAATTACACTTGAACAAGTCACATCCTTGGCATCTCTAATTTTTCCCTTTGAGTAGAAAAACACAAAGATAAGATTCACAGTGGATATTTCTTAAGTATCTTTTGATTCTGCCCTTGAGAACCAATGACTTGCTGTCTTCTGACATCTGCTGAGACCTAGTGTTGTGAAAGTCTGTGCTGAACTGCCTCCTTCTTTAAGTCCTTCAGACTTGTCCCGTGCTGAAGGAGAAACAGAATCTTCATCTCCCCAGCAACAGGGAAGCCCTGCAACACACACAGCTTACTGTTTATTCACTGACTGCCATCTGTATCCCTGGGATTGCACCAAACAGCCTTTGTGCAGAGTATTCAAATGCAAGATGCTAGCAGACATTTAGCTCACATTCATGGTGCTATGCTGAAGCAATGAGAATCAGGCCCCTAATTTAGAACAGCTCCTCCAAGACTTCTAGCTCAGAACAGTGTAGATTTTTTTTCCTCCACACACACTATGTAATTTACTCCTGATATCAAAGGATTATTTAGAGGACAGATTTGTCTTCATTTTTGAGCTATGCTACAAACCCAAAGTGAAGGCCTGTGTCAGTCAACTGAACACTCCTAAAGGAGACAGTTTTTTTGATATCTGATTTAGGCACTGAATTTACTTCAGAACTGATACACAGTGTAAAAACCCTAAAAGAAAGCAGAAAAACAGTCCCAAATTTTACAATGGAAAAAGGTATAAAAGTCATAGAATTTGATTAACGAATTCAAGACAAAATGAGATCCACCCAGAAGCTGCCTGCAACCTTGGGAGACCAGTTTGCCCAGTTGTCAGGTGCTTTAAGATGGAAATCTTAAAGGTACAGCAGCAGGCCATCGCCATGGCTGGACTTCCAGCTTTATCTGTACTCAGTGAGAAAAAAGTGTATCACCTTTGGAAGAAGGGACAGGCAAGTCAGTCAGGCTACAAAGATATTGTGAGGTTGTGTGGGGAGGAAAGTAGAAGGGCCAAAGTCCATCTAGAATTTAATCTAGCCACTGCTGTGAAAGACAAGAAATTTTTATACAAGTACATCAGCAACAGAGTGAAGGAAAATCTCCATTCTTTACTCTGTGTGGGGGGAAATATAATTACAAAAGATGAGGGAAAGGCTGAAGTAGTTAATGTCTTCTTTACCTCAGTCTCTAATAGCCAGAACAATTGTCCTGAAGGTACCTAGTCTCCTGAGCTGGGAGCAGCATGAAACCCTCATCATCCAGGAGGGAATGGCCGGCAACCTGCTAAGAAACTTAAACCCACGCAAGTCCATGGCTATGGATGAATTCACCTGACAGTACTTGAGGGACTGGAAGAATCCCAGTTGTCTGGAGGTTAGCAAATATGATGTCTATCTCCAAGGGTCAGAAGGACAGTCTGGGGAACTACAGACCTGCAGTTTGATCTCAGTGCTAGGGAAGGTCATGGAGCAGATCATCTTGAGTGCCATCATGCAACATGTACAGGACAATCAGGTCTTCAGGCCCAGCCAGCATGGGTTTAGGAAAGGAAGGTCCTGCTGGACTAAGCTGATCCCCTTCTATGACAAGGTGACCTGCCTAGTGGATGAAGGAAAGGCTGTGGCTGTTGTCTACCTAGACTTTAGTAAAGCTTTTGACACTGTTTCGCACAGCATTCTTCTGGAGAAACTGACTTCCCATGGTGTTGATGGGTGTACTCTTGAATAGGTTAAAAAAAATGGCTGGATGGCTGATCCCAGAGAGTGGTGATGAATGGAGTTACATCCAGCTGGCAGCTGGTGGGGTTCCCCAAGGCTCAGTGCTGGGGCCAGTCCTGTTCAACATCTTCTTTGATGGTCTGGACAGGGGAGATCAAGTGCACCCTCAGTCAGTTTGCAGAGGATACCAAGTTAGGTGGGAGTGTTGATCTGCTGGAGGGTAGGAAGGCTCTGCAGAGGGATCAGGACAGGCTGGGTTGATGGCTCAATGGCTCATGTTGTATAAGGTTGAGCAAAGTGCCAGATCCTGCACTTGGGTTGCAAAAATCCCATGCAGCACTACAAGCTTGGAAAAGACTGTCTGGCAAGCTGCCTAGTGGAAAAGGTGCTGGTTGACAGACAGCTGAACATGATCCAGTGTGTGCCCAGGTGGCCAAGAAGGCCCATGGCATCCTGGCCTGTATCAGCAATAATGTGGCCAGTGGGATGAGGGCAGTGATTGTCCCCCTGTACTGGGCACTGGTGAGACTGCAACTCAAGTGCTAGGTTTTGAGCCCCTCACTCCAAGAAACATACTGAGGGGTTGGAGCATGTCCAGAGAAGGGCAATGGAGCCAAGTAAAGATCTGGAGCACTAGTTCTGTGAGGAGTGGTTGAGGGAACTGGGGTTGTTTGGCCTGGAGAAAAGGAGGCTCAGGGGAGACCTTTTCACTCTGCCTGAAAAAGAGGTTGTAGCCAGGTGAGGTGTAAATCTTTTCTCCCAGGTAACAAGTGATAGAACGAAAGAAAATGGCCTCAAGTTCCACCAGAGAAGGTTTAGATTGGATACTAGGAAAAACATCTTCATGGAAAGGGTTGTCAAGCAGCAGCCTTAAGAAAGAGTACTGAGGACATCTAACAGCTGCTGTAAAATTTAACTATAGCAAGTACTGAATCCTCCTGGGAGTCTCTCTGCAAAGAATTGCTTTCTGTTTCCAGAAATCTTTTGGCTGAAGACAGTCAGCATATCACTTGTATGACAATATTCTCTGTTAATAAATATTTATTATTCTTGACCTAGACTTCCACCTAAACTGCATCTTGCTCTTTTGATGACATCTTTAGTGAGTTCTGAAAATGGACCTCTGAGATGGAAGCTGTATAATGAAGAAGGAGAGCAAAAAGAAATGAGAGCATTCAGTTGCCAGTAACAGAGATTAAACTCATATAAAGGCTGACTAGACAATGAAAAAAATCTGCCCTTTAAGGTTTGTTTTGCTTTTCTTATTGTCATGCTGGTTCTACTACTTTATCTTCCAGTCCACTTCTGAAAGTCTCCCAATAAAAGAAAACTTAATTTAAAAAAAATTTAGACGATTATACTGCATCTTTTTCATTTGTTAAATGGAGCTTAAGTGCTCACTTGCACATTTCAGGTAGTACTCTCACAAAGCAATGCATTATTTCCCCCTTGAGATTTCATTCAGAGTAAAATCTGACAGCAGATATCATGAAGAAAGTATGCTTGTGTAAAATCTAAACACACCATAATGCATTTCTGAAAGCCCCCCAAGCAACTAAGCATTTTCTCTTCTGGAAGACAGAATTTCTATCTATGCAGATGATCCTTTTCTTTGAAATTTTATTCCCTTTATTAAGATAATGAATTACAACAGGCGGAAAATATAAATCCATACATTCAGCACTGGAGTGAGAGTTCCCGTACTCTGCATCAGCAAATGCATACTTCCATCTGACATGGTGTATGATGTTGAGTACAGGGATTGAATCCTGACACAATTCATTCAGACAGAGGTTTGAAGCCCATGTAGACACACCTTGACTTGTGTTCACCCTTCAGAGTGATCTGTGCTGGGAGAGCTCAGCAGCCTGGAAAAAAACCCAGACCTTCTGACTATACTGAAGTCATCCAGCCAAAACACAAGAAATTAGAGGTCACCTTTGGAAAATACGTGGCCTTAGACTTAAAGCTTCTCAGTTTAGAAAAAAACATGAAAAAGGATAAGTAACTATTCCTATAAAAAGTTTGGGGCTCTGTATCCCAGTAAAAGTGACTCAAGCCACTCCAGACTGAGCCAGGACTATGTAATGCTGTCTGCTGAATGCTGGTCCTGCTTCCCTGGTCAGTAAGAAAAAGAGGTGAATTTTCCTAACAAACCAAAGTAGACCTCCAAGCTGAGAAGAAAGGAAGTGGTGATGCTGAGATCATGCTTTTACTGGCAGAGGAAAGGAAGCTCCTCTATGAACATCAATAGTTCTGGCAAGGACTCGTTGTACTTCTCCATGCTTCTCCTCAAGGTACTATGAAAAAAACAGAGGGGCACTGGCGGGTTGAACATAACAGCAACAAAGAAAGAAACGAAAAAAAAAACCCTGCATTATTACCAAATCTTTTCTGTATGAATAGATAATCTGGACTATTTGACTGTTGAAAAACCAACTGCCTAACTATAAATTATTGGCTCTACGTTGGCTCTACCCTTTTGACCATAGGATGATTCTGAGTGAGATGGTTCTTAACAATGAAAACTGCTGGGTGAGCATTGCTGTGACCTGTACACTTCCACAAAGGTCAAGACATGCAGAACAGGGGACGAAGCCATTTTATAATATTGGCTTAATTAAGACTGATGTTGTAGCTGTGCATCAGAAGTCATCCTCATGTAGACAAATACTCCTCCAAATACTCCAAAGCACCCTTATGTCTGCTTCCTTACCAAGGTGATACCCCCTTGGTATTATATATTATGAGCTTCCTTTCATGCAGCCTCCATTGCTTTATTTGTCTTATATTACCAATTTGAATTTCTCGTCACAGCTGTCCTGTTAAAATAAATGTTTTGAATGCTACAATATTGAATTATCAATGTTAAAAACTCATGGGATCTGCAACCATATCTTATCAAAGAAATATGCTTAGAGATCTTCAGTGAAACCAGTACATTAAAATGTTCCTATGCAGCTTACTAAGCTTGAAAATAGGAATTATTTTTGTCTTTAGAATAAGCTGTGATTGTAAACAATGATAAAAACATAGTCAAGCAAGCAAAACCTCCTTTCCCTGATTGCTTAATTAATTTATACATAATACCTCTTTGGCAAATAGTGCTAAGAAAATATTCAAAATCCTAGTTTTCCATGTCAGAACTAATTTAAAACAGAGTATTGTTCTGTTAATATACTGCTGTTCTGTTTTTTAGAAGGGTATCACACCTGTGCCTTCCAAACAGTGTTACAGTACCACATGAAAGTTTAAAAAATAAAATTTATTACTTTCTAGTCTTCCCTCAACCTACAAATGATTGAATTAGAGCATATTTTGCAACCTTTTCATTCACAGGCAATTCAATTATTTTTTCCATCTCAATTGTTTCTTGCAAACCCCTGCACAGCCCCCCTCCCCCCTTCACCCTCCTTAAATTGCAGATTCCATTTCAGAAAAGGGACCATAGGAGACTTTGGTGTGTAGCAAAATATATCTACGATAGAAAATACCTTGTGATGAGGAAAGCACAGTAGAAGGATAGCTATGAGTCTGTTCTGCTGAATTTTAGATAACCTGAGGGACAAAGTTCTCAACACAGGCTTATCAAAGTTTTTTTTACTTTTGTATTATTGTTTTCTAAAGTTTGAATGGCAAGCAAAGATGAGAAAAAGGGAAAGTTAGTGTATTGTGGCTGTGATACAAAAAGTACTCTTTGTTTGTCTCTTTGTTTTAATCCATGACTTATACAATTTGACCTGCAAGATATAATGGTAAATTCTTTTCTTCAGCAGAAATTTAATCTTTAAGGAAAACCATGAAGCAGAGTACATGTACCAAAACAGACCAGTAGAGTCACAGTAGACATATCTAGAATAATAAGATTAAATTAGAATGGAATAATTTCATTAAATTAAATTTCAGGAGAAAATTATTCTAGTTCAGTTACATTTGTACTATGTTCCAAGGGGAAAAAAAGTCTTTTTCGCACAGCTTAATTTCAAAATGATAATATGCTACAAAATTTTAATATGTATTTGATTTTCAGTAGGTAAAAAGCCATAAAAGCTCTGAAAAATGAACTTTCCAGTTGCCATAAATTTATTAAAAGTTAGATGGGGACTCTGAAAAATAAGGGAAAATATTTTTTTAATATTTTATTGATAAAATATTATTGTTATATCTGATGTTTGGAGCATTCAAAAGATCTCAAATGTTCCATCTTTGCAAAAGGAGGACTGTTGCATAAAATCACTTGGACAGAGAGATGAAGGACTGAAAAACATTCCCATTCAATTATTCAATTGTCTTTTGTTTTCATTTTAATAGTTTAGAAGTTGAATAACATACAGATTTGGTGGTTTTTCTTTTGTGTGTGTGTGTGTTTCTTAGAAACAATACAGGAACAGCACCAAATAACTTTCTAAAAAATGAAAAAAATATCAAATTCACAGTTCAGTTGAGAGCTGAATTTTTCGACCATATACTTAGGTGCTTTAATTACAGGGGTTTATCAGTCAAAATATAGCTGAATAAATTGGCTAAATTAAAAAAATAACAAAACACATTAAAAAGAGATTATATCTGAAATTCCACCTTTATTCCAGTGGGAATCACAGCCTTAATCTCTTCCTATAAATAGTTCTTTGGTGTGCATCATCTGACTGATTAGTCCCTTTCTTTCAGAAAAAAAAAAAAATAGTTCCATGGCTAGGAACTGATTCATCCAGTTTCTATGGTTTTGAAAGCCTGAGGATCAAATATCATGGGGGTTTTATATGATTTAGTAGTCTATCCAAACAACTGTCCGTCCCTCAATCTGTGCAAAGGAGTACAAGATACACAAAATCAAAACAAAAAGGCATGATGATATCCCACTCTGTGGCACCTTACTTCCTTTGCCAACGCTGTATTTTACCTGATAGCACTGTCTGATAGTTCTTTCATGTAAAACATGCTAACAGTCCACGATCTAGGGAGAAAACAAGATCCTTTTCCCTCCCAAACCCTCTGCCATCTAAGAGAACTATCTACTGAAACTAATGCAGTGTAGAATAAATAGGAAGGAGTTCATGCAGATTGTACCCAAAAGACCAAGCTCCTTAAGAGGACTACCAAAAATTTCATATTAAATGTAAGGAGAGTGTCTTCGCCATTAGCTTTCCTCTCCATAATAAAGTTGCTTCTGGTGTTGATTTAGAAATTACTTGGAGAGCTAACATAGTGTTAAAAGGTCTATGTTTCCTGCAGTAAGGCATTGCAGTAATTATAATCACTCCTCATATGGCAGGGAACTTCAAAAGTCCTCTTCAATACAGGACAAAACTCCAATGTATCTTCTCAAAGACATCTCAATGGTTTTAACCATTTATATTTCAGTTCACACTATGAAATACTTCTCACATATCTACAACAGTAAAAATAATAATGAAAAAGAATTTGTGCGGCTGGAAATAAAAGCTCATGACGTGAGGAAAATCTGACCATATTCAGAAGAGTGCTTTTGATTTTCTGTCAACTTTGAGCAACATCAAGGATCTTTGAAGTTATGTTCTTTAGGGATAAAAGGTAAGGAAGATGAAGTGATTTCTTTCTTTCATCCCCACATCAGTTAATGACTTTATTTCTTAAAGTATCAGAGGTTAAAACAAAAAAAGCCTTTTCCTGAAAATTCTGCTACTATGATGGCATCACAGGATAAAGTGAGTCATAACATGAAAAACCTTTACCTATCATCATGCAGTAATGACAAAGTCGAAACTGTGAATAATGTAGAATATATTTTTCCTCTAAAGAATCAGGATGGTAGCAATCAAAGTGTTATTACACTCTAACCTTTGAATCCAAACTCAAATTAATTCACAATCAGAAGCCTGTCAAGGTCTTCCTGTGTTTCTTGTAAGTCACAGAGCAGAGAAGGTTTGTCTAAGTAACAAATTCATTTTTTTTCTGGAAGAGCTGCATTTCAGTTTTGAATTTTCCCAGCAAGTACACTATGATACTTGGTATTTCATGCCAGGTTTCATCTGTATGTTGGCTCACAGATGATCCTGACAGATTCTCACATACTTTTTCTTGTGAGAAAAGTGTTTTAAACTGTCCCTGTTCTTGCTTCTGTCTTTGAATTGTAGCTTGGTTTTCCTGAAAATGTCTAGTTACACAGTGTTGTACTTAATGTCATACATAATCCTACAATTAAAATACCTCCCTCAAAAAGTTTGATATCCATAAAAGGTCATTGGACTGTTACAGGAAAAACCAGTGTTTACTCAAACTCTGAAAAATCATCCTCAATTTGAAATAAGTACAATCTTTGCACAGATATTTTAAGCTCATTCTTGTCAGTCCCATATCACAGCCTTAAATCCTTCACAAGTTACTCTTGATGCAGAACACTAGAGCAGGCTTTCTATTCCAATATCTAAGCCAAGGGAACCTAGAGGTTCTATGGCTGTTTTCCAAACACTTGTTTGTATTGGTTAATAAGAACACAAATTCAACTCTTTTCAGGAGGTAAACAAATAAGATCAGGTAAAGGATAAACCTAGTTAGTACACGGAGGAAGGTAATGGCACCCTTCAAGTATGAATGCTGTTGCTCTCACTGAAGGACAGATTCCACTAAAAAAAAGGGTTAAAAATCTGAAGTGGAACACAAAAGAGCATTAAAAACGCACAAATATGAGAAATTTATCCCCAAGCACCCTCTAACTCTGTAAAACCAAAGGCTGTGATCATACAAGTCTCTGCTGGTAAAACTCCAGGCATAAAATCCTGTTTCGGAGCATAGCTAGAAGCAGATTTTTTGGGACTTAAAACATATTTGTTTTTGATAGAATATCAAAACCTCCATGAACCTGTAAAAGTCAAGAAAAATTAAGCACACGACTATAATATTTCTGTTTGTTTGTTTTGGAGAATGACAACGTTTATTAAAAATACTTTTCTTCTGCGTTTTCTGCATGCACTTATAGTGATGCCTGGTTAGCCCATTGGTGGGACCCATGTGCCCCACTAATGGGCTAACACAACATACTACCTAGAAGCGGATCTACACCTACAGATCCAGCAGACATTTGTAAGACCTACAGTGAATGGCCTAATAGCTCAACATTAGTATTAGACAGTGGTATCCAAAATCTAATATCCTTGCCCTTTTATTTTTACTGGTTCAAAACAACGCAATTTCTCCTCTCAAACTCCACTACATGCTTATGCAACCTGGTTTCTACTTTGACTGCTACTTTCAAGGTTTAAAGGTCAGAGGTTTTAAAGTCTCTGGACTTCCATTAATGAAAATATTTAATTCTGAATCTCCTAAAATGCAGCAGATGACCTAATAGAGAATGGTAAAAACAGACAAGGATCAAAAAATATTATGACAGACAGGCTGTATTATGAAATAGCGCAACATGGTTATTAAGTGAATGCTGTATGTATATACACATCCAATACTATCCAGTTCATACCAGCAATTATGTGACATGTCAAGCTAGGAGTTTCCAAAAGCTACTCTTTTGCTCAACTCCTCTTCAGAGTTTATTCTACCAGTGGTTAAGAAAGATCCTGATAACATCCTTGCAGGAAATCAGGTCACCTCAAGGATGAGACTCAAGGTTATGATCTATATCAAAAGCGTCACAATGAAGTCTATAGCTGCTTCTACTATTTCAAAAATACATTCTTCCTGTTAAATGTCAGGCTTCTGTGAAAAGATCCCATCCCAAGCAGGGGCAAAGAACGATGTGGCTCCACCACAGATAGGGTCCTGGGTGTTATGAACAACCATAGCGTTACACTGAAATCTTTGGGAGTGCTCTAACCTTGCTCCAAGAGAAGACTATAATCTCCGACTGTGGATGAATATTTTAGTATTTAACCGCATTAGAGATAAAGAGAAGAATGTTTATTTACAGACAATTTGCAGAACTCATAGACTATATTATTTCCTACTTCCAACTCTCATTCAAGCATTCAGCATAAGCCCCACTTCAGCTGCAGGTGCCACTTGGCAATGAGTACTTCACGCCTCAATAGCAAGTTATAACAAAAGTGCCAGCAATCTTCATATTGCCATTTTCCTTCCTATTTGATTCAGAAATTGCTCATTCTAGAACAAATAGCTGACCTGCCTCTACTTCATGTGTACTGAATCCAGACCTGGCAGTTAGCTTCACACACTATGTGCAGAGCCAGCCCCAAATTTGTTCCAAAATAATTATGTTTTTAATAACATTAGATAATGTCAAAGATCTGATTACACAGGAGCAGAAGGGAGAAAAAATGTTTAATATTGCATCCTCTCTATGTTGAATATCTATTCAGATGCTATTCTAAAATGTTAAGATAATGATGCCTGATTTGAGATTTCTTACAGTACAAATTAGCAAACAAACTTGGGAAATCAGGCACTTGGCCAGCCATGGCCACATGTAAATGCTTGATGTGTAATTGCAATCATGACATTTTCATGGATATAATTGTATACATACACATATCACTGAAAATCATTCACTAAAATATTATCAGATCTTACAAATTAGGCTCACTGATGTCTGGTCATTAAAGTAGACGTTCTAACAGAAACTCAGCAGAGTCAAGTGATTTAAAAGATTTCTGCTGTGTGGGGTTTATAGTAAGATAAAATCCTCTTAAAGAACGAAAAGGCACTGTGCCATTAGTGATGATGCATCTCAAATGAGATTCAAGTGCAAGTCTTTCAGATCCTTTTGTTGCTAAAACCCCCATGTCATCACTTTCAGGAGTTATAAAGCTTCGGTTTCGTGCACAAACTCCCTCTATTCCATTAATTTACATTTGTATAAATTTTCTTCTGCTTTTCAATTACATGTAACACTCACTGCTTTTTTTAAAAGCCCGTATAACGTTGCAGTCAGCAATTGCTCCACTGTATTGTCAGAGACAGCTGTCCTACAGAGGTAAAAGAAATGGTATTTGCCTGTTACAGCATTAGGATCATTTGGGAGGCAAAGTACTAAAATGCATTGCTATCCTCCTCTCATAATTTATGAGAGACATATTTTCACATTTACACTACTTCAAATCATATTCCCTACTCATTTACCATTGTAAACCCAACTTGCATATTTAAAAGAGAAAAATGTGCTGAGCACAACACAGTATTCACTAAGTGCAACATAGAAATGAATAATTACCATTTCTCATTAATTTTCTGAATTTGCTGTACTAGAAAACAATAAACAACTGTATCTGGAGATACCATTTTTCTCCATGTTTAGTAAGAATGTCTGTACTAATTTTCTGAGCTATTTAAATTTAGTATTTTCTACTCAGTCTTCATAGTGAAGGAAAAACTAATTTAGAAGAAGGAAAAGAAGCAATGATTATTTCCAACAGTTTCCTTGGAGGCAAAGAAATGTTTACAGTGTCACCTGACTAGATCAATGATCTTGTGGCTGAGGTAAACTAGCAGCACATGCTAGCTGAGGAGAATACCCAAGTGACAGTCCTCCACTTGCCCTGGAGTCAGATATTGGCATTAGCATTGTCTGGAATTTCTGTCTGATACGGATGTCACCTCATGAACTTCTGGGAATTGGCAGGAAAGTTAGTCCAGCTGGAGGTTCTGTTCTTACATTTTTAATGTAGGAAATGTTAAATTATCTGAGAAAAGTGAAGACAATTTGCATACAATGAATACGACTTAGCTGTGTTGCTCTCTGACTTGGCTGATCTTTGTAACACTTGGGCAATAAATCACCCTGTGGAGGTGAGCCTTTTTTCCTAAACTGGACATACTTGTGGAATGACTAACATAAAGGGTTTAGCCTTTCTGTGTCTGCAGTGTAAACAGCTACAATTCATTCCTTCAAATTTAGGAAGAGAAATTTCTGTTGCTAAAATCAGAAGGATCACTTAGCAGCACTGTTTTCCCACAGGCTCCGAAAGGAGCCTCTAGTGATTAGCTCAGATGTGGACAACTAACATTTCATTGGACAATTCCCACCATAGGAACAAATATTCTCTAATTTATTCAAGCATTGCCTTCTCTCATCTACTTCCAGTTCCTGATTACCAGAGAACTGGATCTATTAAAAAAGGAGTGCTTAACTTTTACATGTTTGTGTTTTGTTTGTTTGCATCATCCTCTCAACTGCATTCCCAGAGAAACAGCAACTGTTGTTAACACTTTCCAAAAATGCTCATATATATTCTCCCAATGGAGCCTTGATTTTCTCAAGTACCTCAAGAATAAGATAATATTTTTGATAGGTAATGACCAATACTCTGAATGCAGAATTCATACAGTTCCTCGTCTGAATAATGAATGGATACGGGGCAACTAACATACCTACTCTATTGCTGTGTTCTCGTAGACTGTGGAGAAAAAGTACAGGGGTTTGGCCTAAATATCTTTTCATCCCCTTTTCCCAGCAAAATTCCAATACATGTATAACCAATTATATTGCAACTGTTGCAGGTAGCTGTTTATAGCTGAAGTTCTGTATTAAGCCATCAGATGTTTTACAAAACAATCTCCTTAAAATAGAAATCACATTTGTCGCATTTTTAGCTATAATCAGCCAAGAAAACTGGTGGTTAATTTGTGGCTTTAGAGTTTTGTACTTGTATGTAAGATCATCATCTCTTCTGGATTGTTTTCTTGGTTATAACAAATAGGTAAACAGCAAAACTATGTCAGAGATATTTAATTCCCAAATATGGGGAGAGGAGCTCCCTGGAATGTCCATGACAGATCATAGTCATGCCTTGTGTCTTTCTCATGGCAAACATTTCTCAGACATTCCCAGATCTTAGTCAGCAACTCATTTACCTGTGTTCTGACTTTTTGACCAAGTAGACCCTACCACTTGGGTGGGTCATTTTTCTTTATCTTGTTCAAAATCTCAAAATGAATTCTCACTGTGAGTTATTTATAACTCTTCTCAGTCCAAGTAAATTTTTTTTTTAAATATCCACTGATTCGATACCCATAATCTTTGGAGTAAATTGGAACTGCTCTAGCATTATAAGGATTATCAGGAGATTTGTTAGAGTCAATTTTTCCGCCAGAAATAAGTCAAAACGAAAGTGTTGTCCTGTATATTCAATCAAGACATCCCATTTTGTGTTGCCACAAAGGCACTTAGAGTGTGATAGCTGCAGAACCAGAACTTCACCACCCAATGAAATAATTTTCCAACTTCTGTGCTAGAGAGGGATAGTGGGTGGACAACAATTTCTCTTCTATGACAAATACACCCTCTCTGTTCTGATCACAGTCAGCAAAACCAGTGTCTCTAGCCCATTTGTGATTGGTACCATAGGCTCAGGAAAACAAGACTCCAGCTGCTTGACATGTCCATGTCTTGGCTGGTAGCCTGGCCTTTACATTTAGTGGGCCTTTGGCTCATCCTTCTGCACCGGGTTGGATGTATAGATAGATATGTTCCCCCCGCCATCAAAGAGTTACTGTTTTCAGTGGTTTGCTTTCTACCTCAATAAGTTGCCAATAGCCTCTCCGCTCCTATCACTCCAAGCCCATCTCTGATTTTCTGTAGGCAACTCACCTGGGTTAGTATCACATTCCATTCTACTCTAATTGGGCAACATGGATGTAAAGCCAAGATTTTGTCCGTCCTTTTTTGTTACTTTTCTATGCCTACCCAGACCATTACAGGAGGGCAGTGTAGGCTGTGTATTTTGGGTGAGTTACACACACACATCCTGCCCGAATGTACTTGGTTCATTTTCATAGCACAGACCAGTCATCTAATGAGCTTCAACTGGGCAGATGTAGCCAAGCCCTTGCTTACCTGAGTGATGCTTTCAAGCAGACTTTATCCCACAACACTCATTTGCGAGCTCCTGAAAAAGAAAAAAAGAATTAATAAAGAATTAAGCGCAGAGGAGCAGAGAACAGTATTACCAAACAGGTGTGTCTATAATGCATATGTATCCTGATGTCACCACTTAGAGGGCATCCTCTCTAGAGCATAAATGGTTCTATACCAATCCAATCCCAGATAAAGGCAATTCACTAAACAGGAAAACCTAAGTGACTCATGTTTTTCATCACTGCCGTGGCTATAACTGATTATAATTCTTTCTGCATTTTGCTACATTTCCTGAAAAGAAAAAAAGGTCTAAAATTGGCAACTTCAAAACTCCTTTTTGAGATGAGAAACACTACTGTTACCGTATTCGGAGGTAGCTGTTATTTAATTTTTAAGATTAATATGGAGAAGACGACCACTTTTTGCTCAATAAAAATAGCCTGCTTTTTTGCTTGTAGTTTTGCTTTAATTCTTACATTCTTCCATCCAAAAGTAGCAAGACACCTTGAATTTATGTGTATTATGTGAGGATTTGGTGAATGTCACCCATTTCCTTTCAGTGTGTTCAAACCAGTGAAATACTAATGAGGCAGCAAGTTATACCTAACAATATATATCAGACTGTATCAAATGAAGGTTAAAGAAATGATGAATAAAATATCTTTGAGCTTAATATTCTTATAGTGCCCCTTGAAGCAACAATTGCCAAATACATTTAAATCTGCGTTATTAGCCAGCTGCCTCCTGGGACCCATGGAGTGCTCATGTTCTTCACATGTTGCCATCATACATCAATTGCCTTATACGGTATTTTGTCTTTATATCTTGTAAATTTAAAATATAACTGGCTCTATACGAAAAGCTATTTCTGTAATTCCAAGACATTTGTATTCCAATGCAAAGTGCCAGTTCAATACAAAAAAGGACGTGTATGTCATTATGCACCAGCTGTCTCATCTAGCTATTTGCAATTGCAAAGTATAAAAAAGCTCTTTATTAGACATGCAAAAATGAGATTAGAATCTGGACAGCTTTATGCTGGAAAGAATCTTTCTTGTAACTGCAGAGGAGCCATGTACTTTTAAGGATTTCTATCCAGAGCACTGACTGGAAAGGTCATTTTTAGAAGTCTCTGCTTGCTTTGAAACATAAATGCTCTCTGTTCTGGTGTCTGTATTAGATATTTTGTGTACGGCCAGGGAAACAAAATGTGCTGAGAGAGAATTATTGCACAAGGAGAAAAGAAAAACAGAAGGGCGAGAAAAGACCTATAATATTGTACCCACCCCTGTCACCTAAATTTCCCACCTGCCACCAACTAACATCAAACCATGGAACCCAAAGCCTTTTTTTTCTTTAGCTGGAGAGTGTGGGGTAATATGAAGGAGAATGCGCAGAATAGGTGTATAGAAATTCAAATCAGGTGTGAAAGGACTAAATGTCATTGAATTATAAATTATTAAGACATTATATTGTAACTGTACAATCCTAATACCAAACTTTATGTTTTAGTCCACCATTTGGTGTTATACAGTTTTAGCATCTGGTCATTCTTCACTTTATTACAGGAATTCATGATGTATCCGTAATACCTAAATTCATGTTATTTGACAAAGTATGTGAACCCCAAACAGATGTTGTGGATTAATTTAGAATGTAGAAATAAACATTAGTTTGCAAACATGCTGTGGTTCTGGAGGTCTAACAGAGTTGCAAATTTATAAATGGGCACTTGCATTTTGCTATGAGCTGCTGGGTGCTACCCCCTTTGAATGGTGACTGATGACCCATAGGACTTGATCACAAGGAGTGCAGTGACAATATTACTCACATACTGATAGCAACTATCATTTAAAAATGGAAAGATATGCTGCAAGTTGATTTTTGACTCTTTTAAACACCAAGATTTTTATATGCTGTCTTAAAGCACTACAGGTAGTATTTGTGTGGTACATACGCAGTTAAGACCTCCCTGAATTGACTTATTTCTTGAATGAAGCGATACAGTTCAGAATGAAGCTTATCAAAGAGTAAGAAACCAGTCTCCTCCAGGTGAGGAAAAGAACACCATCTAGTGTGCATTCATGGTTTTCACCTGGTAAAACACTGAGGCAATGAAAAGGCAAGCAAACAAAAACATTATATTGTAAATAATTCAGCACTGAAGTAAATGTAAGCTCAGAATAAAGGAAGTTTAACATGCTCTGCAATGGAAAGCCCTGTTACATCAAACTGTATTGAATTTTATTACATGAGTTATGGGTTATGCTGCTGTATGTTGAAATAAACAAGTTAATATGGCATTTTGAGTTTTTGTTTTTAAGAAACACAGAAACAAGTGTAATATGTTGGTTTGAATAACTGATCAAGAAACATTTATACTTGTCCTGCAATGGTGATTGTTCCCAGCAATTACCTGAGGAAGATGGGACAAGTCCAGAAATTGACACAAAACCATCCATAATGAAGACTACCACAATATGTTATATTTATTAATGTGTTAAATACAATTGATTAACTGTTATTACATACAAGGAGACAGATACCCACCACCAACTACGATTTGATATTCTATTAATTGTATATGCACAGATTTGATATTATATGTATTTTTATGTACATGTATTTATATACACGTCATTAGACAACCAGGATGAAAAAGCAAGCAAATAAAAAGCATTTTATAGAAATAACTGCTACCAGACATCCTTATCATAACCATTACATAGTATAAAAAAATGCATTAGTTCAATATAAAAAAAAAAAAGTCCCAAGAATTTTTTGGTAGCTGTTTCCAAATTTGGAAAATATATTGTTCACATTGTACTGCTTTGTGAAGAAAACTACTCATTAAGTCCAGTAATATACACTTCAAGATTTATGTCTCCTCTTGATTAATAATACAACTTATATCATATGATTATTACATTTGATCTTCATTTAAGACTTTAAAAAAATTTTACTCAGCCTCTTAATACTCACAGCTAAAGTGATCTCTTAGAAAGCTATTCAAACCATGAAGTGTAGGGTTTTACTGAAAAAGATCTAAGGAAATTTTTAGCAAAGGAATTAAAACAACATAAGCAAAAACTGCTACACCTTTCTCAAATAATTTCATCTTTCCATTCATTTCAAAGCATTTTCCAATTGCAATGCAAATATCAATTCTATCCTCAGCTTCCCTGTGAAATCAGCCCACATTGTATGCAAGGTATAATTTCAAGGCAGCTTTTTCATGATTTCTCCTGTGTAGCTCTCTAATTTTGGAGGATTTCCTTCTTATATATTGACTCATTATCCATTCCATCACCTTTTCTCCAATGCCAGAAGAAATTTTGGCAACAATCACGCTGCTGAAATGTTCAGCCTAATGTCTTAGATGATGACTAATGCTGTCAGAGAGCCCCTTTAACCTCTCTCATCCACATATATCTTCTGTTCTGTGTATCTCTCTATCACTGTTCATGTATGTCTGTATCACCGTTGCGAGTTCTCTGGAGCTGCTTGTTTAGCATGAAAGGCACAGCACAATGGCATTATGGTCGGGAATGGTCTTTCTTGAGGCTCTGGCTGCACCTACGTAGGAATACTTCCATTTCTGTGTTGCAAGAGCACAAGTTTTCCGATATTTTTTCTTCCTCTCTTCAACCACCTGCCACCTTCCTTTCTCAAAATCTGCAATCCACTCTATTTTCTTCCCTGACTGCTTATCACATCTTTTATATTTGTATTTTGATATTATCTTTGATATATTTTATATTTGGTTTGGAAACATAAACCTGAAAACTTGACTAGAGGCAGGCAGATAGCAAACAATGGGGGGAGCTGTTAACTGGGAAAATCCTTTGGTCTTGTGGACTTTAGGAAAAAAAGCATAATCAAGCTGATAAGCTGAGATTTATCAGGTTTATGGAGCTTTATTAACTGAGGTTTAAAAAAGGTACTAATATTCCTCAAAACCCCTGAGCAATTTCTACTGAAATACTGCAACACCACCACCAGAAAACGGCATTATTCTCTCTGAGCTTTGATGCCAGCAGGAATCCCTGTGAGAACTATTAGTTTTGTGTTGGCTATCGGGCTACATTGAGATTATCAGATACCAATAATAATTATATCTTTCCCCCTAGGATTACTTCAAATCAGTCATGTCAAATTGATAACTAGAAAATTGTTTGTTTCAGCAGAAATCAAAAGACAAAAATTAACATTTTTCATTTCTGTAATTAAGGAAACACTGTTAAAAAGGCAAACCTTTCTAAAACCAAGTCTGGCAGAGAAACCATTTGCAAATGGGTTCAACAATGAAGTCGCCTTTGAGAAGCCTTTTTAAAATTAATCGTCACATTTACATAATTATTTTTATATATGTCCCATAACACATTTAAAGTACCTTAGTCTACTAACTAAAACACCTCTGTCAATTCCACATTTACTGTATCATTAAGATGAAAATTACCTGAAAAAGATCTTGATACTTTATTTTAATTGAAATAGCTCCTCACAAATGTCTTATCAGCTCTAATCACCATTCTACCATAGACACCAAATTATCTTGTCATTGAATTCCAATTCTGTAATTTCAATCAATTGACAGAAACTAATTGTATTCTTCAGTATCAAAGACAAATCTTTCCAGATCTTGCTAAATCTAAATTATTCATAGTCAGTACTAAACTACATGCTCAAGGTTTGGGGCCATTCTCATTGAATGGAACAACACTCTCTTCAAAATGTGATAAGAATTACAAGCTCCAAAAAAGTTCTCTGTAAAATAATTTTCCAATATTAGGGTAATTTTGTTCCTGAATAAAATGAGGAACATGACAGTCAAAAGCAGAAGCTTACAATGAGAGTCTTTCAATATTTGACACCAGATATCTACCACCCACAATGAACTGGAGACAGCATGAAATTACCTCTACGTTTTTTTTTTTCAGGTCATTCAAGAAAGCTCAGTTTCCAAAATTTAATATGAAAATTGTCAGAAAGTTTGGATGGAAGCTATATACTTCAGGATTCTAATCCATTCCTCTTACCCCATATAAAGGCCTGGGTAATTACACTGACAAATCCGAGTATGGCTTCAAGAGCTGTCATCGAATAAATCAGGAAAGATTATCATTACACAAGGGCCTGCTAACAAAACAGCTGGATGTAGAAAAGGAACAAGAAGGCCAGTCTATTTGTAAAAGACACTTTGCTGATGCAAGGTGATTGGCCCACATTTTTTGCAAATTTCTTATACATAAAGAAAAAAAATGCAAATTCCATTGAGGCTGTGTAGGCTCATAATAATGTAACAAAAAACTTCAGCCATGCTACGGACTGCTGCAGACACCATGGTTTTGATAACACAAAACAGATCAAAATCCAAGCTGTCTAAACAGCAACTCCAAAGAGACCACGTGGGAATTTTGGCTTGTGAAAATGCACAGTATTTTGTGCCTTGGCTGCTTGCATTCAGAGCCATCTGTGAAGCAGGCAGAAAGCCTTATTGCAGCTCAGCATGCCAGTGTCACAGGAGCTCCAGTGCCAGGCTAAGAGAGCTTTAGATAGGCAATCTGCATGGCTACCCTAAGTGCTGTCTATCCTGCACAAAGCAACTCTTTTGTCTTTGCTAGTCTAGGTAAACCAATGAAGAGACTTTAGATGAGCATTACAATTGACAGCATGCATACGAATTGGAATGGGATGGGATGGACTGGAATAGTGTGGGCTGGATTGTACACGTGTATTCCAATATACACAGAATGTATATATGGTGCATTTGAGCACACGCCTGCAAAGCATACATATTTGTATGATCAAAGAACATTTTTAAATTTTAAGGTCACTCGGGCAACTAAGAACATCTTCATTCTAATTATCATACAGTATATTAGTATATATGCCAGAAGTTACAAAAATCATGTAGCCTCTGTGTGTTTCTTTAGTATGTAAAAAAATTCTTGGTGCAAATGGGTACATCTGATCTTGGGATATGGTTATCTGAAAATATCACCACTGACATATGATTTAAAACGTACATATCATATATGATATTATATGATATTAAAACCTTAGGTCTCTTTCAAGTGCTGCCAGAATTTTGTCTACCTGAAAAGTATACTTTTGCACTACCGTTGACAGAATGAAAACACATTATATAAAAATATCTCTAATCATGTAGTTTTAACTATGTGCTAAATCACAAATTAGGCTAATTTTAAACTGGATTTCAATGAGAAAGTATTCTGTACTTTTATATGTGTAATATTTGGAGAACATGGTGTGCTGGTTTTAAGTTGTAGCTCAGGGTTTCAATAACAAATCTCCCAGGTAAAATGTCAGTAATCATAGAAAAATACAAAAGCCAACAGCAGTCTTCAACTCTTACAGCAAAAAACAAAAAGAACATGGCACAGATCAGATGAACTAATATTGAAAACAGATGAATCAATATAGTGACCTGCAACTGTTCGTAGATAAAAAGACCTTCCAATACACTCTGGTCACTATGTTATTATCACAAGCTCTTCAAACCCCATATTGGGCACCAAAAAGGACTGTCATGGCTTAACTCCTGCTGGCAATGGAGCCCCACATAGCCACTCGCTCACTTCCTCCCGGTGGGATGAGGGAGAGAATCAAAAGAGTAGAAGTGAGAAAACTCGTGGGTTGAGTTAAGGACAGTTTGATGAGGAAAGTAAAAAAAATGCGCATAAAAGCAAAGTAAAACTCGGAATTCATTCACCACTTCCCATGGGCAGACAGGTGTACAGACATCTCCAGGAAAGCAGGGCTCCATGATGCACAGCGTGTACTTGGGAGAGAAAAACATCACTTCAAATGTGCCCCCTTCCTTCTTCTTCTCCCAGGTCACCTGCCAGCCCCTTGTGCAACCCCAGCCTTGCCGCTGGTGGGGTGCTGTGAGGGGCAGAAAAAGCCTTGACCCTGTGTAAGCCCTGCTCTGCAATAGCAGAGATCTCTGTGTTATCAGCACTGCTTTCAGCACAAACTGAAAACACAGTCCCATACTCAGCTACTATGAAAAAATTTAACTCTATCTCAGTGAAAACCAGCACATGTGGTTTATAAATTTGTTTCAACTGTTATATTCAACAAAATATTCAAGATTATTAAAGAAATTCCTGGAAAATGTCTGTATTAAGCTAAGAAACAATTAGCATGAGACTTGTTTTTCTTCATAATGTCTCATACTTCAAAGATTGTCACTTTTTTTCTTGGTAATTTATTTATATATTTTCATTGAATTATACTTATTAAATACAATTTTATAACTATTTAATTTGGCTGTTTTTTAAACAAATGTTGATGATGTTTGCATCACATCAGACACTCTTACAGTGAAACAACTTTTGTGAGTTCATTCGAAATTTTACTTCAGCAGCATAAATAGGAAAGAATTGACTAAGTGATAGCTGCCTAACACTTTTGTTAGCTGCTAGAAGTCACACAGAACGAAAACCGGAGTTGTATCAAGCAGTACGCCTGTTTGAATTGTCCAATCGTACAGCTAATATATCTATTGGCAATATTACGAACCCCAGCCAAAGGAGCAGTTCTACAGGTCTGCTTTCAGAGTGGATATCTGTTTCTTTGCACCATCCCAGGGGGATTATCTGATTGCTGATTATGCAATTGCAGGACATGAGCCATATATTTCCATATATTTGGCTGTGGTATTGTGGGAGATCTGTATTCAAGTAGCAGGAAGATAACAAGCAGTTTGGTGGTGGAAACAGAATCATCAGTAAAAAGCACATTCATTTGTCAGGAGAATTGCTGAGGGCTTGAGTTAGAGTCAAGAGCACTGTGAGGGACAGCCTGAAAATGAGGCTGAATCAGAGGCTGAGGTTCAGGGGAAGGACAGCAGCAGCCTGCCAGGAGGAAGTAAGCTGGCTAACCAGTTAATATTTATTCTACAATTTAGTTGTACAATCTAGGCAAGGGAGGAATCAAGCAAAACGCCAGCCGAGAGACAACTGATTTGTCGACTAGAGAGACTACAAGAGATAGGGGAATTAGAGAAAGCTGCATCTGGAATCAGGAGAGATTACAATGGAACAATTTAAAAAAACCCAAACCCAAAAATCCCTAGCGTGTTTACATGATTTCCACTGTTCAATCAAACAGTCTGCAGGTGAGCTCTAGCTTTTTAAGTGATAACTTGGTTTATCCTGCTTCAGTAAAACTTCACTCTTCACATTTTTTTTTTTGTCTTTGCTTTTCATAATTTCTAACTAAATAAGACAAATGGAATAACATTTGGCATGGATAAAATAAGGTTTCAATCTGCAAATTTTATTCAGTAAGCAGCATTATATTGATGACAAAATCTTTCTGATGCAGGTATATGGCCTTTTCAATAAATGTGCCAGTAAATCCTGGGTAAATGCTACCAGTATAATAACATTTGGTTTAGTTGTCCCGTCTTGATAAGCTGTATTTATTTAAAGTATTATATGTTTAAGTGACCTATCCATTAGCAAGTGCTGTAGATGACTTCACTGCTCGCTGTTCCAAATGGTAATGCACAAAGTTATAACTTTTTCTAGCTACGCTCACATAAGGATATATAAGCTGGATAAAATATGTGATGTTCAGGACCAGTTATTCAGAGGGCACAGACTAGTTGCCACCCTAGATCTAATAGTTTCTAGTTCTCCATAGATTTGTGTCACATGGTTACTGACTTTGGTGTCTTGGAAAGGCCTCAGCTATGAATGAAGCTTTTCCCCAGGTTAAGTCTTTGTAAAAGGGCACGCTGTTAATTTTTGTGGATTCTTTTTCATCTGTTAATACCATGTCCTAAAGCAGCAATTTTTCCTCTACTCAGGTTTCCAATTTAACAAAATGTTAAAGAGCTATTTCCAAGATCTTGGCACTCTTGAAAAGTGTGGAGTTTCTCCAGTGAGTTCAAAAGGTAGAGAAAGAACTGTCCCAGCACGCATAAAAATGTACAGAGATTGCATTGTTCTCGTGTTTAGAGAAAAAGAGCATGCACACACATTCTGAATGAGAAGTTGCCCTCAAAAACCCACAGTGCTTGAAATGTATGCTTGCAGTAATGTTTGGATTGATTCAACAATAGACAACATTTAAAAATTTTAAACTGTCTGCAGGAAAAACCTATCACCTTAGTTTGTAATAACAAAAACACCATAGAATGAATATTTTTATTGTAAAAGAATAAACTGGTAAATTGCTTTCATGGTTGTATAAATGTTGAATTGAAATTTAGCATTCAGTAAGCTTGAAAAACCCACCAACTACCTTGCACATTTGCTGTCAACCTGACACCTCTCAGTGTTACAGCCTGATAAATAATTGTTCTGTTATTTGTGATATCACAGCTGAGTGTCTTAGACTAAACCCTGCACTTGAGAAGCTCTTTAGACTGTAACATTCAGGTCAGCCTTGTTGGAAGCAGCTCTGTGAGGGCGGCACTTACAGCAGCAGCTATGAGGGGAGGCAAGGGCTGCAGGGAGGCTCCAGTGGTCTTGCAAAGAAGCAGCGTGGCAGGAATGGGCCAGTGGGAGTGGGGTCATGCTGTTTGCAGTGTAGCTTTGGGAGCATGGTGACAAGGCGCTGGTCAGCTGCCAGGACTAGGCAGGGTGCCTTGGAGGCTGCTGGTGCTGCCGTTTGTGGTTGCTGCTCTCAGTTTGGACAGAAACTGCAGTCCCTGCCGCCAGCTCTCCTGCGCTTTGCCTAATGTGCAGGCTGCTGCTGGGAACCACACACTGAACCACTGGAGCTGAGGGACAGTGGATAGACACCGCCACTGTGACTGCAGTTAGTGAGGAGAGGCCATTGCTGCTCAGGATTGAGCAGGACCACATGGAGACAGTGCAGTGATGGCTTAGAGTACCACAAGACCCAGGTTCCAGCGCTGACTGACACTAATGGCCCTGACACAGAGAAGGCTCTGGCCACTGCTTGGATTTCATGCTGCAAATATGGCCTGGGGCCTCTTCTGTGGGAGGTGTGCTCTGACCAAGGCACTGAGCGGCTGGATGAAAGAGCAGCGAGTAGAGCTAAGAGACTGCACAGCATCAGGGAGTTTGAAGAAGGTATTGAAGTATTCTTTTCAGGAAAGCTGCAGAGGCAAGAGCCTGATCCATGCAAGGCAAGGAGGGAGCAGCAGCAGCTGGTAATCAGGTTCAAACAGGTGAAGGAGAAAGACTTCAGACAGAATAGGCCGTGACTTCTGGCAGGAAAACCTCCTGCTCCATCTGCAAATCTGCAACTTGAGCATACATCTAGTGCTCTGGGCGTTGCTTAAGGATGAACCAGACACACTGGGGGCTCTTTCAGAGCAAGCTGAGCCCAAACAGAAATAAAAATGCATGTGGTAGTTATAAGAGACCTCTTCCTAGGGGGATAAAAGGAGCTATTTGTCAACATGACCTCTCAGCATGATTTTTCAGGCTATTCCTTGCTTACCAGTACCTCAGAGAGGTTGCAAAAGAAAAGTCAGGGCTTACCTAGCCCTTGGACTAACACCCCCTGCTTCTTTTCCCAGAGTGATATAAGGGTAACCCAAAGTGCACCAAGGGTTCTTCAGAGCCCAAGGACTGCAGTGAAAGGTAAGGCAGACAGGTGATGAGTGCCTTTCCAGTAACGGGGAAAGGCTCCAGCAGAAGGTCACTCCTTTGGTAAGGCAACACAGGCCTGATATTGCAAGCAATGCTTTGGCTTCTCGGATCACATCGCTCTGTGTAGGGATGGGATATCTGGCAGTGAGGCAGGAGTGTCTTTGCCAACAAACGTGCAAATGTAGTGACAAATACTTTAAACTATATATGTTGGGTAGTGTTTTCCTAAACTAAAGAGAAGTGAGGGCACAAGGGGCAAAATAGATATATCTCAGCAGCAACATAGCAAGGGATGTTCTTACACCTGGAGAGACATGGGATATGACTTGAGTCCCAAGTCAAATACTGGTATGAAAATGGATATAGTATAGAGAAGAAGCAGGAGGAATAAGAAGTCTAAGCAAAGCTGTGGAGCTATAATGACACTGGGATGATGAAGACAAGATGGGGTATCTCTCTATAGTGGAGTGCTGCAGTGGATGGATAAATGTGGGAAGGCAAGGAAGAGGTTGTGCTTCACATCAAGGAGTGGCTGAAATGTAAAAAGCTGCTTTGGAGACAGAGAGAAATTAGTAGAGAGCTAGCACAGATGATGTGAGAGGTGTCTGCTAAGACCACTGGATCAAGAGGAGATGGATGAGACCTGCTTTAGATGGCTGGAGAAAACCTTATCATTGCAGGCCCTGGCACTCATGGTAGGCTTAAATCTTCCTAATATCTGCTGCAAGGGGACTAGAGCTGCTGCAAGCAATCTGAGAGAATTCCAGGATATGTTGAAGACAATTTTTGACACAGCTGATCAAATCTACTGACTAGAGAAGGTGCTCTGTTGGACCTGCTGCTCACAAAAAATGAAGGAGCACTGAATAAAGTCGAGGGCAGGCTTGGCTATCACAACCATGGGACTAGAGTTTAAGGTCCTGAGAGGTATAATCAACACACGCAGCAGAATTACTGAACTTCAGTCATCTTCAATCCAGAACAGATATTCAGGAACCTTTTTGGCACAATTCCAAGATAATTTGTCCTGAAGAGGAAGAGGCTAGGAGACCTGCTTGATTTTTCAAGGACGGCATCTTCAAAGCACAAGGATTAATTTTACATAGCTCTACAATTCTAATTTTGACAGTCCAGCCAGAAAACTTTTTTTAACTGGAAATAGGAGCAGGAACCATTTTCTTAATCTATCATACCCACTAAATCTTTTTCACAGCTTCACTAGAAAGCACAAAACTTCTTTTCTTTTGTAACAATTTAAAACCTTTTCCTAATGATATTTAGGAAACTTATTCTTCCTTTCATTGTTATACCCATCCTGTAGTATCTGTCCTACTTTATATTTACATTTCTTGAGTTCACACCAAACCATCTTTGAATGTGTAAATTCAGCAGTACAAATGGTAGTCTGCATGACGTTAATATCCTGACAACTAAAATAACATTTTATTACAGAAGTAAAACAGGGTAAACAGCCACAGATACATGCTAAGCTTAGCAATTGCCTGACTTTTACATTAAAAAATTGATTCAGTTTAATTATTATATCTGATTTTTATGTTAAAAAGCTCTTCTTACTTATTTTTGGGTTTTGTTTGTGTGTTTGTTTGCTTGTTTGTTTCCCTGTTTTTTTAATGCTGCTAGTGTGAGATGTTTTTGGCTTCTTAGGTTCTAACAAGCTTTAGTGTGAGAAAAGTGTATTCTTACAAAGAATAACAATTCCAGTTCTAACAGTGACCCTCAAATTATTCCAATTATTTTGATGACAATAACATTTATTGCTGTAACCCCATTCCTACACTTAATAAATCTTAAGAGAAGATATTCGATGTCCTGAAAGATTTTACTACAGGATAGAATAAGATGCTTTTACATTCAACTATTTAGGAAATGGGTCTACATAAAAGACTTTAATACATCTCTGTAGCTGAAGAACACTAATCTCAAGTATTCATCATCCTTTTCATTTTCCCTTCCATAAAAAGATTATTAGTAAACCCAAAGATATTATAACCCAGCACTCCTGTTCTCTTTTCCCCTTCTTCTCTTACAACCTGAGAAAGCAGACATAACAGCCCAGACAGAACTCAGCACCAGACAGCTGATATATTATTTACTTCACACAAACCTAGGCAAGCTACCTTCTTATTATCCACTTAGAAGTTTGAATATGTACTCATAATAAGGAGTGGATATTACCTGGTATATTTTGCTCTTGCAAGGTCTCATACCCAGAAAGTATCAATTTATTATCTAATTGATTACCTTCCACCACTTTCATCAGTAAATTGGAGAGAATTATATCTTTTAAAATAAGCCAGCTCTAAGGTTAGCATTCTGCACAAGTTATTTAACAATTCCTTGAAGCTCCGGAAGTCTTTGCTAACCCAGCCAAAGACCTGACATGCAGGATCTCTTATTCAGTGTGAAATATGGCCTAATGCTTAAAATCTGATCAATATATACTGATGCATGTATTGCAAGAAAAATTACAGCAAATTGTCTCTTTATTAAAACTTCAATTACGCAAATCTATAACACAGATAAGAAATAAAAAAAATGCCTGTGAACATTTGTAGTCCCCAAAATTGTGCCAGGTTTTCTAAGGTTCAAAGACCTACAAGAACATTTGAACTAGCACAAGAATGAAAAATAAGAGATTTAAAAAAATAAATAAAAACCAAACAACACAACAAAAATACTCCCTGAAACTGTGTCATATCCACGTTCACTATTTTAAAACATTAATGAAAATTCTGAGTTTACTGAAATGTTTCAAAGTACATCTCCTGGCAGTTTTCCTGCCACTCTGTGTTGGATTAACCCTGGCTGGATGCCAAGTGCCCACCAGAGTTGCTTTGTCACTCCCCTCTTCAGCTGGGCAGGGGAAAGAAAATATAATGATGAGTTCATGAGTTGAGATAAGGAGAGGGAGAGACCATTTAGCAATTGTCATCATGGGCAAAATAGATTTGACTTGGGAAAATTAGTTTAATTTATTATCAACCATTTGCTGAAAATTAAGTTTAGACCTTAGGGGTAATTTTTCATCTATCTCAAATAGAATTATAACAAAAACTAAACATTTAAATACTGTTTGAGAAGAAAGTCAAGGAAATACATAGGTGGGTGCATGCATGTGTAAAATAACCTCTGAAAACCTTTTCTGACCGTAGCTATAAAATTCTGCTTTGCAACAGGGACCTGGCATTTGGGACATTTCTCAAATATACCCACATATTCCTGTGAGGAACACGTGTCTTCCCATCCCTATGAAAATCCCTCTGAGTTCAGTCAGCATAAAAACCCTTCATGCTCAGCAGATACTTTTCAGAGCTTAACAAAGAAAACCGCTAAACCACGTGGGACTTCTTTTACAGTGACTGAGCCCACATCAGCCCAAAGCTGGAAAGACAGCCTTGAAGTTTCCTGTACCAATTGGTCTTGGTCTGTGGAGATTGAAGTAAAACATAGAAATAGTCTAAATATTTTCTTTGCCTGTAATCAGGAAGCAATGCAAGACTGCAGAAAGCTAAACCTTAACTAGGACACAGAAAGAATGATACAGATATCTGAAGAGTCTAATGCTACTGTAGATGCTCCGAAGTGGTGCTATTCAGATGCTCTTGATGTTCAGCTCTCATTTCAGGAGGACGTCTCCTGTCAATCCTGTATTGTATCTGCCAGTCTGATGCAGATATGTCAGATACTCCCGAATGTCTTAAAGGGTATATTTAGACTCCCAAAACTCTGCCAGAATCTGATAAAAATAGAAAACAGAAGAATGGGAAAGAAATTCTGGAAATGGGACAAAAGACACACAAAATGTTTTTGAAACTGCAAACAGTTATTCATAGTGCACTAAGAATAGTCAAGGATTAGGAGTGAAGGGAAAAATATTGGGAAATCAGAGAAGTAAATTGGGAAACTCTGCAAAGACAGGAGGCTGTCAGTACAGAATTTAAGAAAAAACAAACAACAAAACCCCAAGCAAACAACAACAGCAACAACAACAAACCAACCAATCAACCAAAAAACAACAACAAAAAAACAAACAAACAAACAAAAACAACAAAAAAACAACCAACCAAAAAAAACAACCCCAAAAACCCAAAACCAAAACAAAACAAAAAGCCCTGGGAATAAGAGGTTCCAGATTGTGATTAGAAGTCTACAGGGAAAAAAAAAGACAACCGACATAATAAGCAGTATGCAAGACGCAGGGAAGCTAAGGAGCCTGAGGTTAACAATATGGGTAAGATACGAGTAATCAAAAATCCCAGCTGTAAGGTAAATTTCTTAATGAGGGAGCAATATATAGGGGGGTTTCTCAGTGGGGTTTGAAAATAGTGGGGAAGAGACTGGCAATGCAAGTTGTGTGTTGTGAGATGTGAGTTGAAGAGTGGTTTGTGTCCAGGAGATACATGTCGTAAATGTATTCCCCACCCAAGTATGCTGACAAAACTGACATCTCTCTTACCTGGCATAAACACAAGCACTAAATTTTGAAATTTAACTTTTTTACACTGGATGGGAATCAACATTGAAGAAAAAATATTTTACTCATGTTAAGGAGAAAGTAGTCTCCACGCAATTAAGGCCCAATCTAGTGACAGTTCTTTCTGTTTATACAATTTCAACAGTTAACTAGGAGTTGTTTTGATTGTAGAGAGTTAAATGCTATTTTCTATACAAAGGGAGACTTCCACATATTCCTTGTGCTCAAAAATGGCAGGCATACCAAAAAGACATTGTTAGCCCAAAAAAAGTGTTTTTCACAAACTGAATTTCAAAATTACTTGAAACAAAAACATACCGGCCGGGTGTTTTAAGCAATTTTAGACATGGTAGTCATTGCTACTTCTGCACTCATTGATTTCCAGTTTTGAATTCAAAATAATCTAAAAACTTATTGTGTTTTTTAATTTTTGATATTCTATTCAGTCCTGAAGATATTTCAGATTTTTTTCACTGAGTTTGAAGAATAACAATAAACAGGAGAATCTGAAAATCTTGCTTAATAAAATTCCAAAAATTGGTCATTTGCTGCCATAAATTTTGTTCATTATTTTTAAATTAACTTACCTCAACTTACTGAGAAACACAGCTGTTTTTAAAGTGGAAATTTCTAAAAACTACTTGTTGAAATAGAACATTCTTTACCTAATAAAATTGGGGTGCATAACTTGTATAGATCCAGTCAGATTAGAAATGCTTTTTATATTTTCAAACTGCTTGCCTACACCTGTCATAAAATTAAGGAAGATAAATGCAGGTCCTGAGATCTGAACAGAGAGATGAAGAATTAGAACCCATCTGAAATAATGTTCTCATCTCTTTGCAATGATTTTTAATTATTCAGTTGTAATGATTCCTTTTATATAGGTTCCATTTTTGGAGACAGTTCTAGTCTCCACAATTGTACTCTAAAATTTGAAATTAAAAGTGTTTTGAATGATGTAATTTGCACCACACATTTTATATAGAATAGATCAGATGTTATGAAGAAATTATTTACTTGGAGTGTAGTGAGGCACTGGAATATTTTGTCCAGAGAAGTTGTAGAAGTTGTGGCTGTCTCATCCCTGGAAATCTCCACAGCCAGATTGGATGAGCAACCTAGTCTAGTGAGGTGGGTTGCAACTAGAAGATCTCTAGGTCCCTTCTACCCAATTCTTTCCATGATTCTATAATTTCATTATTTAACTTAGGTAAACCTCGGAAGAGGTAAAATATCATTTATTTTCTTCCATACATAAATATGTCTGCATGGAACTAATCTACTAGGTTTTGAAATTAAAAAGTACCACCTTGTCAAAGAATAGACAGTATATACTTTCAACAGCTATTTAATCAGGCTTTTCCTAAACATTATTCATAACCTTTAATGACAAATGCTCGTTTTGAACAAACGATCTGATTTATGTTTAGTTGCCTTCTGGAGGTTTTCATCATTCTCCTCAAACACAGTCTCCTGCATTTTATATTTGACATGTTGAATAGTGACTGAAAAATTAAGTTTTTAAGAAGTTTATATTGGCTTTTTATGTGGAGATAAAATAGAAGGCCAACATAAATGCTATCAATAATAACATTGATTTATTACAGCATTCCAAATATTAAATATTTTAGTGTATTTTCAAAATAAGATATTAATAATAAAATTTCAATGAAGTTCAAAAATGCGTCTGGAATATCTAATTTTTAAGAAGCTTTCATTAAAATGAAATAACTGCCTAAAACAATGCTGCAAGTCAATACTACCGTCATCTTGGAATGATGCCCAAGTTATCATTAATTTTTATTTTCAAGGATTAATTCTTGCAGAGATCCTATGTTTTAAAATTCTTGGTTTATTGCATTTTTGAAGAGAAAACAATAGCTTATTTTGATTAATAATGTTTTAAATACGGTTAATATTATTAATCTAACAAACATAGCTGCCTGTAGGTAAACACTTATATTTTAGAATACTGCTACTTCATGTATTATTTAAGACCCTATTAACAGTTCACCATCAACAAGTAAATTTACACTATCTGAAGTGCTAAACATAAAGAAATTTCAGAAATTCCAAATTTCTTAAGAATGCCTAGAGTTAGATACTGTATACACAGTCGTATTATTTCCTCCCATAACTGGCACATGAAAGTTTGAATATCACTGCAGCAATCTCATTCCTCATTTCTAAGGTATGTAGTATGGGGTCAGTATGAGGGAAAAGGATACAGTCCAGAACGAGTCAATATTGTATAATTCACTAAACCTCCTCTCAGAGGTGTTGAAAGATAAACCTCATGTTTACCATCACAATAATCTAGTATTGACATCAAGTCACAATCAGTCTTCAGAGAAAGAAGATATTTAATTATGAAACTTCAGGCAAATTAGATCTGCCATATTTTTGTGCTTGAGTCAGCAAATCCACAGCTTTACAGACAGTAACTCAGGGAAGAATATATGTTATGTAGTACATATCTACAAAATCTACAAAATCTACAAAACTTAAAAATAATTTGAAAGGATCAACAAACTTTCCCATGCCAGAGCCCATAAAAAGTATCTGGCTTAACAGCTACTGTCCTACTCTTTTTTGATTTCTAAATTGTGGAGGATACCAAGGCTCTATATGCTATTTTAATACAACTTAACTAACACTTTTGCTCTAAATCCTCATCCATTTGCTGTACACTTATTTATGGATAAATCAATTATTATTTTTAAGCTGGAACCTAAATGACATTCTAAAGAGCAGAGATCATAGGTAAATGAAAGTAACAGTAAAGAACAATGAAGAATTTTCTTAATGGAGTGGCTGTCAAGTTATTTCTAATAAAAATAAATAAATGAAGTAAAATATTCCCATATAACCAAAATCAAATGTGCACGATAGAAGACTGATCCACAGTGGTAATTATCTCATTATTTCAGGGCCCAACAGCTAAACATAATGAGATGAAACCAAGTATGTAAAAAATTTCAGTCAATGTTGTTTAAAAAATTGCTTCTGTTAAGGTTGAACTAATTCCAAGGTGATTTCCTAAGATAGGTGACATTCACAGCTCTTCCATAGGTAATAGTCATGAAACAGTAAAGACACAAATCTAGTCTCTTAAACCTGAGAGACTAAGACACTAAGATTTTCATCTCTTCTCTTTGAAACAGAACTTGCTAGCAAAAGACGCCAAAGTGCCTGTAAGTTCTATTAAAATAAATTGCCTTGACCACATATAGATATCTATTATAAATAATTCTTTCTTTGCCAGAAGAAATAGTCTTTCCAGATTTTATTTGTGCAGCAAAAGCTCTGCTGAGGAATAAACCAGATAATGAGATTTTCAATATGTAAAAGCACATTGCCAGGTAAATAATTCTTGCTGATTATATGGTTTCATATAAATTGAATTAACACTCCAAGATCTCAGTTTTATTTCTTTCCATTAAACACAATTTGCATCAGGGTTTATTAGCTATTGTTAAATAGTTACTGAAGCCTAATCTAAAATGATATAATCATGTCATCAGAGGATAAAGTAATGATATTCAGTATAGGTACGTGTGGCATTTTAAAGAATAGAAAAGAGCAACTGATTGTTAAAGACTTCTAAAATATTATCTAGGATAATAGCATACTATGTCAGCTAGTGTAGTGACCAGTTTTTACTAGGGCATCCACATAAACCAGCAAAAAACACTATATAAGTTTGAAGAGAAATTATTATAACGTGGATTAAAAATTCAATGATATCTGATATCTATTGTTTACATGAACAGAAGTGTTTAATAATGTGTTGTTCAGGAAAAATATTTTTCTGGAAAAATTTGGGGATTTTTAACTTTATGGAATGTATGGAATATCATAGGTCTTTAAATTCAACAAATTATTATTATTATCACAAAAAGGAGGAATGGATTAAAAAAAACAAAGGTCACAAAAAACATGAGCTTCTAGAGTGAATATTGACAGGTAAAAACTATGCATATAGCAGTAACGCATTTAAAAAAAAATGAAATTACAGAAAATCTGAATAGTTTTATGGTAAAAGAGTTACAGCCCAACATTCAGATGTTTTGTTTTTTTTTTTTCTTTTAAAAGTTTACATTGCTTAAATGTTAAAAGGGCTTCCATCCAGACAAGTTGACTTGAAGGTGAAAAGCATGCCATGAAAAGTGTTTCACTGTTGGGTGAAATACCAAAAACTAATCACAGCTTATAAGCCATAAACATTTAACTTTTCTCCCTTACCTTCACCTCTTCCCACATCAGTCAGTGGAGAGCCTGGTTTTCATCTATAGTGGTAGTGCTTAGGGAGAAAGTGATTCTTATATTGCTAAATTTACCAGAAAGGTTTCTTGGGATATGAAGATGTGTAACCAAGTCCAGACAGAGCTTCCGCAACCCAGCAAAAGCGGGCAGTCGAGGAAATTCAGAATGCCCTGGGTCTGAGTGATCCAAGTGACCCATCCAAAGATGACACCATGCCCTGCTTCCTGCCAGCCTGCCCTACACCACTGTGTCACCACCGTGACTGTGTAAGCCATTGCACACCTGGATGGTACCTTTAGCGCAGTATCAGGGAATTACTGGATTTCTTGTGGGTTTTTACCTAGATAATTGTACTACTGAAATTACTTGGTTACGTATACTACTGGCTTGTACTTATTACTGTATTGTTATTTACAGATTTTTTTCCCCTAAAGCTGTTAGTCTGATGCCCGTTACCATATCCAAAACCTATAGCTTGGCAGGGTTATGTTAAGCCCTTACTTCTTCTCAGGATCTCCAAAGGAAAACACAGGAATTCTAACCACTTGAGTTTGATTTTCTAGTGATTAATCATGAAATTAATGGTGCCACTGTTACAGCAAGCTATGCTTCCAGCTTTCCTTCTGAAGTCTACAGAAAAGTCATCAGCATAAATATTTTATTAAGACAGAATAGATAATATGATGTATAAAGCTTAATTTGAATATAGCTACAGGTGAAGTCATCCATCTAGAAACAAGACACATGGACCAGATCTACACTATAAGTAATATAAATGTAACTTTGAAAATGTAAGGGTGAAGGTGTTCATAAATAATTGAACAGGGCTTCTCAGCGGCATGGTCTGGTCAAGACAGCTCAGATTGTTCATATTGCTGGCAAATTAATTCAGTCTTGGAACAATCTTAAAACAGAAGTTTATGCAATTTACACACTTGATATGTAAATATGGAGGCACTGTCACCAGTTTAAGTATTCAGACTTCAAAAGGATGTTATAATGTTCAAAAGGATTTAGGAAAGAGATGGAATTAATTGAAATACAGAGGCAAAAAAAAAAAAAAAAAAGGCCACTGAAAAAATTAAAACATTCAATATACTGAATTTATCCAAAGAGAAAACCTGTAGATGAGAATTTATTGGAAGTATTTCTGATAGTAAAAACTGAAAATATTTTGCAAAAAAAGTGTGCAACAAGATCTTCTGACAGAGAAAATGTAGTTAGAAAAACATTGCGTTTGCATTTTCTCTTAATGACAATGAGGAAAAGGAACACTTGTCCCTTGCCTAGCCTTGTATTCTTCCTTCCTTAAAGCATTTCATTTTTCTCTCTTTTTTTGAAAAGCTTTTTCACTCGAGCAAAAATTGGACACAATGTGAACATTCTCAAGTTTAGATCTATGGTTTGTTTTATACACGAAATTTTAGACAATTACTAATAATTTCTGCTGTGTTTGCAAACAAAATTTGAAATAAGTATACAAACAGAGCAGCCAGTTCAAAACACAACAGATGACCATTTTCCACAAGAATTCAGGTTCAGATCAAAGCTCTTAAATTAATCTCAAACAGGCATCTAAACACCAGACAACAAAGGTGATAATTTAAAAAATCCCAACACCTTAATCTAGTTTTAACTTGGGAGATATGAAAGAAACGGAGACTAATTCCTGAATTTTTCTATGGGATGTAATATTCCTAAATGTTTTGACATTATCTCATGTGTTTGGTTGGTTGTTTTTGTTTTTTTTTTTTTTTTTTTAAATACATTTGTTAATATATGGTATAGAACATACAGTCATGGTATAGGACATAGGCACTTAGAAAACATCTTTCTTATCACTATCAAAAGAAACAAAAGTTTTGATTTTTTCAAAGCTTTATTTTCAAGTGGAAAACCATGATTTTGAGTGAACATAGATTTTGTTCATTTAAATCAAAATTATATGTGTTCAGACATTCATTATTTCAAGTAATTTATTTTGATGCTCAGGTATTGCAACTATATTAGTATCCCCCAACAATGAATTGGATTTATTTCTTGGTCAAATGAAACAGATGAATTTATTAATTGGTCAAATGAAACTCCTACTTAAAACAGTTGTCTTCAGTTCTACAAAATACAGACTAGAAGGGCCTTCGCATTTGGCTGTGCTTAAAGAAGAACATGCTTCTAATTATGTCACTTAGCTCAGTTTGAATACATGAACTTGAATTCAATTCATTATACTTGCACAACTGGAAGTAGAATTTTAGTTAAGAGCACTAATTAAAACCAAAAATGAGTGTAATTCAACACAGTGGAAGTGCAGCCAGTGTTGTGTACTTACAGAGAATACTGTGCAGTAGGAAAAGTGCATTAAACATTATAGATGTTTATTGCCTATGAACCTCCACAACAGAGACTTTATATAATTATTGTTCAACTGCATCCCCCTACAATGACTGTTAAATCGACTAGGACATCTTAAAAAATAAGCTAACTTTCCACCCCTGCCCCAGGAAATAATTTTGACTTAAAGGCCCTTTAGTGGTATTACCAAAGATCAATCGTTATTATTCAAGTAACAAAAGCAGTTTCTTTTACATCTTGATACATTTTTTTTAATAGCATTTATGAAAAAGAGTGTGCCAAACTTCTTTTCTATGCTATCTGCAATTCTCTGTAATTAGTTGAAGAATGAAAGCAATTAATCTTTTACCTTTGCACACAGTTCTCTTTCAGAACTGTTGGAATTGCAGAGAAGAAAAAAAATCAAACTCAGGTTTTAAGATACTAAAAATTATTAATAAACATGTTTAAATATGAATATTTAATAGTTTAGTATACATATAAATAATTTAATAAACATATTTAAATGAATAACAGTAGCTGAAGCTAAAATTTTATTGAATCATAGACTGATAACCAACTACTACAGAAATGCAGCACAGCACCCTGGGAAGGTTATTCTTAATGACCCAAAGAAGACAATGGCTAGCTCAGACTCTCACTTCTCTTGCTGGCATAGTGCAGTCACAAATCTGGCCTCTGGGTGCCTCCTAAACAGAAAACCCCTTATAACAACTTTCTGCTACTACATACATGGGAGTTCTTAGACATATTTTCAGGTTGTTTTTTTTTTTTTTGGACAGAGATCAAGCATTCACTTCAAGCTGTATGCATGTAGAAGGGTGTGGAATTTAGCCATTGATTCAAGTATTGCAGGCTTGAATCTACAATCCACAAAAATTGGAAATAAAATATGTGAATAAAAAAAGCACTGTAAAATCTGGCCTGCAAAAAAGGCTATCAAAATATTCATGTCCTAAATTGCCAAAGACTAAGTACTTCTGTCATCTGACAGCACTCCTGGAGCTCTTGTAAAAACATAATTGTACCAGATGTAAAGCAGATGAAATATGTATTTTCGTCAGTTTAACAAAATAGAGAATAAAAACGTAATAGCTTTTACTCATTTGGTTTCCTAGCATTGATCAAAGCCAGTAAATGCCTGCCAAAAAAAGAGAAAAAGACAGATGATTTTGTTCTTCTTATGTACTTTTCTCACATTAAGGAGCATTTCTGCACATCTTCTTCTTTTCAATTTCCATGAAATCACATTAATTCAGTTTATACTATGGACTTATTACAAAGAGCTAGAAAGTCAAGATCCATTTTCATAGTTAATACAGTTAATTTTTGGGGTTTGTTTTGGTTCTTTTTTCATTTCAGTGCTTACCATGATAAATGACATGTGGCCTATCTTCTGGTTCTGGGATGCCATTGTGACTAGCTGCTCTTAGTTTTGTATTATTTCTTTGCGAACTATAAAATTCAGGTGGCTTCATTCTGAAACTTATTTTGATGTTGAAAGAGAAGGAAAAGGCAGAGATATTCAGTGAAAGGAGTGCTACAGAGTTAAATCTTATAGTCACATACAAAAATATTCTCAGATAAGAATGGTAGAATCTAATTAGGTCTCACAAGTACCTCCTTTCTACTCAATGCTATTGACTGAATCTAAAGTCTAATTGGCCACATAGCACACATGGATCTCAGGATCTCTGCTTTTCAGTAGTCTGTTCAAAACACAATAAGATGCAAGGGAAAATAATTAGAGAAATGCAGCAACCTATGAAGCCTAGAAAAAGATCATGCATAGATATAGTAACAGGCACAGAAAAATTCTGTAACCAAGAAATACTGTAAAAATTGAATGATTGAAGATACCTTAATAATGTCTTTCTAACCTTTTTCATACTAAGCTGCTTGCTAACAGAACAAACTTTATTATCAATAAAACATATTTTGAATAATAAATCCTGGTGTGGTTATCATCTTATTACCCTGTTAATTTTCAGTAGCAAAAAGAATCACTGCAAATAACAAGACCTATACATGCTTGTAGCTCCTTGGACATGGACACCAAGACTAATAATGCTGGAAACCAGCAACAGTTTCTATGCTTTTCAAGCCAAGAGCAGGCAAGCATAGAAGTTTTAGTCATAATACTTATGAACTGTATTTCACAAATTACTGGACAGAACATGATATTAATATAAAAGTGTTCTATGGCAATAAAATGTCAAATTTCACCTACTAGGGAACATATGTACCACATGCACAAGTAATAGGAAAACAAGGGAGTTTAGGCCTTCCTCAGAGTGATAATCATGGTGTTATCACATGGAATCTATGCTAGAAAAAAGAATAAAGGTAGTTTTCAGAGAGAAAATTTGTTAATCAAGTACATGATTTGTCTTAAGTCAGACTGCGTATGAAACAGGCTATGGGTAAAATGAGAGACTTTTAGAGGATCCCTCTTTTTGAGGGCTGGTACCTGCTACACTGAAAACGGGATGTAACGAACAGGGCTCTCCACTTTCTGGACCCTTTCTTATGCCTTTCTAAAAGAAATTATGCTGGAAAAGCGACAAAAAAAGAAAAAAAAGTAGTTCCTGATTTCTAGTTTTACTGAGCATAAGACAAGACGGACAAGGTAAAGATAGAGACCAAAAAGGTCTAACTTATTTGGAGGCGACTAGGTTTTATGGCAAAAAATATAAAGTTCTTCCCTCTCAAGCATGAATTAATCTCTCCAAAATTGTTACTCAATGAGCTATAATGCAACTCTATGCAGTATTTACTTTGCAACTTATTTCAGGCCCAATGACCGTTATGTTCTGAATCAGCCAGAGAAGGTAAGAGGTTCATTACCTGCTGGGTTGTAGGAGAGCACTTTTTGAAGTCTGCTCATTTGTTATCATTGCTACTAGGTTCTCTGAACTCCATATTTACTTCATAAAACCCCACTCAGAAAAAAGGCATAAAAAATTTGCCTATATATGTGCCTTTTTGTGACACTTAACCTCTCATCCTTCAAAGGGAGAGACCAATCAAGGTGATTCATGTTCTGATAAAAGAGATGAAGTACATGGTCCATGCATTTGCTCCTTGTGGATGCCCTCAGCTCATCTGCTTTTCTCCTTTTTCATGGAAAAAAGGTGGTGAATTAGGAAAAATGAGGCAAAAGTGACTGTGCTGAGGTAATTTGCAATAGATGTGGCAACTTCTGCATGGAAAGAACAGTTTGATTTTTAATAGTTTGGGTTTTTACCACGACAAGCTCTCAGGGCCCTATGGTGTCTAACAAGCCTTGCTGTCTGTGAATATCCCCTCATGCAGCCTCCCTGCAGCCCTGCCCATGGCCCAGGAGCCCATTTCAGGTCAAACTGAGGACCGAACTCTGTTGTAGATGTGCCTGTTTCTGGCCTGTTTCCAAAGAGTTGTTTGGATTTCCTGGATTGACCTAGGTCATGCCTTGTTACCTTGCTTCACATGATACTCACTGGGCTCTTGATGGGACCTATTTCTGTCACCACCCTACTCTCATGCAGCTCAAGTGCTTTGGGATAGTGCAGGGCCTGTCTCACCTGTTCTGGGGGTCAGTCTGGCTCCCAGCACTCCTTTTAGGAGCAACTCTTGCAGCTCCCTGATACAAATAATGTTAATTTCCTTTTCCAACTTCCAGAGGTGTTTGACTCGCTGAAAACAACTTCAGAAAAAAAGAGAAAGGCCTAAGAGGGTAGGTTACATTTCCTCTGCCTGTTAGCAGTGCTTCTAGGATCAAAATGGTCACTGCTTCCTTTCCTGCTGACAGATTGTTCTCTGAAATTTAAAGTTAAAATCAATAGGGGGGAAAAAAGCATTGCAGTCTCATAACTAATCACATCACTTCTTACACTGGTTTAGTTTAATACTTCAGCTCCTAAGGAATGCCATTGTATTAGTTCCCACAAGCAGAGAACTATGTGCTCTCTATCAATAGAACTCTTATTAGAGCGAGAGGTACGTACACAAAAAGGAATTACATTTATGCAAATAAAAATAGTCCTAAAACAGAGAAACAGGCTTATGGTTGAATACGTCCCATTAATTGCAATCAAAAGCAATTAGTTAATGCATTGTCTTTAAGCTCTATAATAAAGATACTTACATTTGAGGATCCAATAGGTGCTAGAAGTCCTGCTGCTTTAGGTCCCATATCCAACACCATGACTACTTGTGCTATCTATAATCAAGTTGTTCTTCCCCTTCTTTCAGTGTAGAAGAAACTGCTCAGTTCCACCTTTTTTGCTTCCAAATGTAACACGTATCATTATCAGTTTTGCAGCCTTTATTTTGAAAAGTTGTAATATCCCCTTCTCTCAAGGAAAGAGCGATGTACTTTACTCACTCGAGAGAAGCAACAATATATTTTATAGATATAAAAAAATATTTCTATGGCTAATTGGTTAATGGTTTAATAAGATTCAGTGGTAAAGTACACTTGATTATTTACTGCATAGAAGATAAGGTCAGACAAAACTGTTAGGGAGATCCCCTTGTTGAGCCATGAGGTTCAGAAAGGATAGCCTTGAGTTCTAAACTCCTTCCTAGAGTAGGGTTTAGGTGCAGCTGAATCCAGACCTAGTGCCAATTTTTCATTGGTTTATATCTATAGGATTACATTTGCACAATCAATCCTTTAAATCACTTTACTAAGATTTCAAAGTTTCAGTGAGCTTTTTGCCATGTCACTTACTGAGTATCTGACACAATAAGGATTCTCTGAACCTCAAGGCGTAACCTAGAGAGACATCCCTATTCAAGCAGAGATGTTGGCATGCAGCCTGCTGGTCTGTTCACTGTTTATGGAACAAGATGGTCAACTTATAGTCACATTTGCACACCAGCCATATTTTGGATGGTGCTTGCTCAACTAGCCCTCAGCTGTGGAGTAAGATATATAACCCTCAGCTATTGTGTTGCTATCTGTCTCTCCAGAGTCCAACCAAAGGCAGCTGCAGCAATCACGACCAGTGTGACTTCTCCTTAAGCAGAAAGGGGGGAGGGGAAGCACACCACCACACCTGCTTGGCTCTTTATATAAGAGCAGTCCTTTTTTCATCTAATAAATCTTTTAAGCGCTTGTTACTGTTTGAATGGTGAAAAAGAACCGCAGTATAATGGAACCTGATGAAGTTTATAATAAGGTTATACTTTTGAAAGTGATCAGATTAATATCTCAGTAGGTACAATTCATAAAATCATATTACATTTTATTTAGAGGTCACTATATGGCATATTCTGTGCATACTGCATTTAATATCCTTTATCAGGAATCCATTTTGCTAGGAGCAGTGTTGCTAAGCCTGAAGATTTACCTTACATTTTCTGGGGAGTTTGAGGGAAAAGAAGAGCTGGCTTCCACTTACTGTTTATACAGGTACAGCAAGAATTGATACCTCGTAGGGTCAATAGTGCCTGAAGAGGAAGCGGGTGAAAGGAGAGTGAGAATGCATGAGAAAGTATCTGGAGGAAAGAAGGAAACAACAAATGAAAGAAGTTAGAAGTTAGAAAAGGTGGACATGTCAAGAGCAAGATCAGTAAAAGTTTTGTAAGTGGAAAGTTGAATATGCCAAAGGAAGACATTTCGTCCCAGCTACTTTTACACATTAGGTCAATAAAGAAAAGTTCTTTTGCCTCAAGGCTCCCCTCTTATCACTACAGGAGAATTATGGGCTCAATAAAATCTGCTCAAGCACTATGGAAAGAAAAACTGCTCCAAAGATTTGTATCAGCAAGGAACACAAAGCAGAAGAACCATCACATATACTAATTTGCTTTGGTGGATCAAGTTGCTTCTCCCCTCAATTCCAGCATTGTGGTTGGCATATTTTAAGAAGTGAGATGCAATATTATCCTGTTTCCAACAGACTTGGTTTTTGTGGATTTTTTTTTCTTTGATTCACCCCATTGTCAGTTACATATCTTCCTACAAATGGATCCTATAGTTGATGACTCTTCACCTAGCTACAGTTTTACATATTATATCTTTGTGCAGAATTATTCTTATACCTTGTCATTTACACCCTGAACTTTACCAAAATTGAATTTTGGTGGATTTTTTCTTGGCAGGCCATTTAATATTCCCTAATTAATTTAGTTTATCTGCATAACTTTTATTATTTTATTTTAAAAAGAAAGTTTTCTTTCCAGCTTTGCTATCAGGAAGAGACATGTTACATTTGGTTCACTACAAAGGAACTTACTGATGAAGCTGAGAAGATGAAACATCAAAAAATATTCTCAATTGTGAAAGAATGATGAAAGAAATACAGTTCAATACGAAAACTCAACAGAATTTCTTAAACTGGAGCATGAAAGAGCTGAAATGACAGCATTCTATTTTTTTCCTGAATTAATATTCTAAAATATTCTCCCCCTGTACTCTGCACTGCCGAAGCCTCACCTCGAGCACTGCATCCAGTTCTGGTCCCCTCACTTTAAGAAAGACATTGAGCAAGGCCAGAAAAGGGCGCAGGTGAAGGGTCTGGAGAGTGAGTCCTATGAGGAGCAGCTGAGGGAGCTGGGGTTGTTCAGCCTGGATAAAAGGAGGCTCAGGAGTGACCATATCGCTCTCTACAACTGCCTGAAAGGAGGCTGTAGCCAAGTGAGAGTGATCTCCCAGGCAACCAGTGACAGGACGAAAGGACCGGAGATACTCAAGCTATGCCAGAGGAGGTTCACATTGGACACAAGGAGGAATTTCTTCACAGAAACACTTGTTAAACATTGTGATGGACTGCCCAGAGACATGGTGCAGTCACAATTCTAGGAGGTGTTCAAGGAATAAATGTGGCATTTAGTGCCATGATCTAGTTGACAAGGTGGCTTTTGGTCAAGGATTGGACTCAATAATCTAAGAAGTCTTTTCTAATCCAATCGATTCCGTTATTCTGTAAAAATCTTTTTCTCTTCCTATTACTACGACTATTTTTTTTTTTCTGTTTTCAGTGGTGATACATTGACGGTGCATTTGAAGAAGAATTGCATTATATACTGAGTTAAGGACATGTCTGCATACATTTGAGCTACACTGCCTGTTTAGAAATCTTCATTAATGCAGGAGTAGTTGCTCAGCAAAAAGAATGTACTTTCTTTTTGCGTATGAGAACCTGCATTTGTGATACAATGTTTGATTTAAAATAGGCATTGATTTTCTTAAACAAGAAATTTGCTAAAAAGATAACAAATTCAAATCGTTGAAGGAATTTTTTGTTTTAATTTCACTGTTTCAATTATCAGTAAATAAACCCTTATTTATGCAGTTGTATAGTGCATCCATGAAAATAAGTAAAAGGTCAAGCTGCTACTTTTTCTGTCTTTCAGCATCACTGACAGTTCACATGCTTGTGACAACTTTAACAATGTTGCACTAAATCAAGAGTAAGGAAAGAGTAGGGTCAGCATTACTCTGCTGGCAGCTATCCCTCGCTACCCAACAACTTAGGCGTTTGGATTGATTGTATCAACACACTAAAAAACCAGAAGAGAAAGCACTTGCATATTACTAACATAATAGAAAATGAAAGGTTGATGTGGTTTGGTTGCTGAAGAATTAGTTGAATAAATGAAGTTTTGCATCATAAGTTTATTACACTTTTGTAAAGCAGTTCTTACAGGAAATGGTAAAAAAAACATCCTGAAAACAAGTACTCTTATAAACTAAAATTGTATTCAAATGAAGAAAAAGAAAAATAATTACGCAATCACTTCATATGTCTCTTGTTATCAGCATTTTAGTGTTGTACAAAAATTCTTTGCAATTAGAGCTTATCAAAAGGCACTGCCAATTCAACAGAAAACTATTTTGTATTGTGTGCTACAGAAAAGGAGTGGGGAAAATTAATTATTTCTTTATCTCATTTGCACTGGGGCATATAGCAAAGGCCTGCTTGCTGGGTCTTCTTTTCTCTGCCAACCTAAAGGAAGAGATCACAAAACTGGGGAGATTATAAAACAAATATATGGATACTTTGAAACTGCATAGACACATGTTCCCATTTGCAACATGCATCCCTCTCTTTTTTTTTTTTTCTAAGACTATATTTTATATCAGTATAAAATGCTGAAAAGTACCATGCAGACATCTAGTCTAAAATATTTCATTTTGTGATGTCAGAATTACATTGTTGCTATTAAAAGTCACAAATACCTACCTTTACTCACCCTCAGGTTATAAATTACAAGATAATACTCAGGGGATGGGAAGACTGTTTCTTCCTTTTTTTTTTTTCAGTGTTCTTTTGCTTGATTCCTTCCTACCATCAAAATCAGTTCTTTCCATCTTTAAACAAAAACTTTACTGAACTCTTCCATGCCAAATGATACCCTGAACTCCTACTTGCCTCTCTACTTGACACCAAATTTCCTCCCTCAAAACTCACTAAATATACTATTTCCAAGCATTGCCACAAATTCCTCTTCTCCAACTCAGTCTAAGGAAGTAGTTCACACATGTAGGACCTATAAAAATGTAGTCATTTAGCAACATTATAACGAAAGAGAAAAGTCCAAGAGGGTTGTGCTGAAAATTCCTCAACTGTGCCAAGTGTCACTGTCTTACAGGCAACCTATATCTGGCAGACTGTCATTCCTGGCTGCATCTCCTGACAAAGTTTCAGATATTAATAAGAAGTGCAGGTAGAAATGTACATCAAATTCTTCTTAGTACAATTTTTTTTTTTTTAAAGTACATTGGGGTTAAAACCAGTATATTGTAATTTTGGATTTTATGGTTTTCTAATTTCACATCTTACACTATAAAGTTAGAATATAACTTTGTAGTACAGAATTCTGTAACAAAAGTAATCTCTATCTTGCTGCCAGGTGACCCTCAACTCCTTCTTTTTTCAAAAAACCTAATTGTCAAATTTCACAGAACTACTGGAAATACAACTGGGATTGAAACTCAGGCAGTCTCCATGAAAATACACGGCCAAGTCTACCAACCAGAAAGCTTTTCTGGCATGCACATATCCAACTTGCATGCTTAGCAATCCTGCTCCTGCCCCAATAATGTCATTCTGCCAAACAAAACCTAAAATTCCTGATACCCCTCACTGCAGTTTTATCTCAAACAGTTTTGTAATCTATGGTGCATTTAACCACCTTCTGAAAGTTGCTTCACACAAATTCAAGCCTCTGGTTTATTTATACATTTTCTTAATCTTTTCCTTGCCATTCCTACAGGCCTCCAAGTTTAGCAGCACCTTTAGCACATAAACACCACCCATGTCTCCCTGTGCTTCTGCTGATCCTCCACAGTCACCCTCTCTGTACAAAATGGTCTGAGCTCTAACTCTGCATTTCTGTGATACAGCAAAAAACAAGGACACAGATATTCACTGTCTACATGCATACTTCATCTCCATGATCTTCTTCTCTAAATTATCACAATCCTAAATTATGTGACTGGAAAATCGGGTGCTGTATTTCAGCTTGTAGTAATTTCTATGTAAGGATGCTGTCCTGGGAAGTCATATTGCTCTGCTAAAAATCTCACATTCCACTTACTCAAGAAAACCAGATGTATTGTAGCTGCTTACTTTTGTTGGGCAAACACATTTTTTGAAGTACCACTATACTGCTGGAACTGAGCCACTCGTAAGCATTTATGCTTTTATACCAGCGTGGTATCATGAACGTAACCAGCATAGTTCTGTGTCATACTGATTTCTAAATAAGTCTTATCAAAGCTTACTTATAATTAGGCTATATTTCCATAATTTGAAATCTTTAAACTATGGCTAGATAGTTGATATATATGTTACAGGCATACCAGAAGTTACAACCTTACTATGGAAACAACTGGTTTAAGTTATTTGGGCTGAACTATGGAATACAAGATGGACTCATACATCCTTTTGTCTTTAAATTCTCTGGATTTCTAAGAAATGATTTCTGCATGCAAACATTGCTTAAGAGAGACAAGTATAATTTACCAGCAGCAAATAAAGATCTTAATCACCATCTTATCACTTTTGTATTTTCAGTATATTATTCTGCTGCATTTCTATTTTCTTAATCACCATTTTTCTATATTTGGGGAGGAAAAATGCTATAAGAACTCAGATGTGACTTCATTGCAGATCAGTGTTACATTTCTATGAAAAACAATTTCATTTTGTAGCCAGACCAAATGCTTCATCCCATTTTTCAGAACTGTTTTTCACCAAGCCATCAACCATCACAGACTTTCAGCTGAACACAATATTAGGATCTAAAATACAAATCTGCAAATGATACAAAATTGGAAGGCTGATTGAAACACCAGATGATTGTGCTGTCTTTCAGCGAACCCCAACAAGCTGGAGAAATGGGCCAACAGCACCCTCATGTTGTTCAACAAAGGGGAATACCAAGTCCTGTACCCTGGTGAATAACACTATGCACCAATACATGCTGGAGGTTAACAAGCTGGAAATCTATTAACAAGCTGGAATCTATTTGTTGTTGGACAACAAATTGACCATCAGCTAGCAGTGCACTCCTGTGACAAAGAGAGCCAACAGTATTTGGGGCTGCATCAGGAAAAACATCACCAGCGAGTCAAGGGAGAAGCTCCTTCCACTCTTGTCAGCTCTTGGCTGAGACCACACATTGAGTGCAGGGTCCACTTCTGCATTCTGACCAGGTAGGTATGGACTTGTCTCTGAAAAACAATCGTGGGCTCTCTGGAATAAGTCCAGCACAGGTCCATAAAGGTGATGAAGGAATAAGAACACCCATCATATAAAGGTAGACAGAGAGTTAGGACTGTTAACCTGGAGATGTGACGTATCAGAGGGTTTTTATCAATGTGCGTTTAAGTGCCTGTTATGAGGGGAGTGAAGAACTCAGACTCTTCTCAGAGGTACCCATTGAATGGACAAGAAGGAAAGGGCACAAATCAAACCAAGAAATTCCATTTCTGTGGAGCAAAACATTTTTTTCTGTTGTTTTCTTTGTTTATATTTTTGGTTTTGGTGTGTTATGGTGAAGGTGGTGAAACAATGGAGTGGGTTGCCCTGAGAGATGGTGAGTCTTTATCTGTGAAGATATGCAAAACCCAACTAGACAATACCTTGAACAACCTGCTCTAGAAGACTCTGCTTTGAGCAGAGGATTGGACTAAATAATCAACAGAGGTTCCTTCCAACCTCAGTTATTCTGTGAAATCAAGCAGAAAGTAATTTCTCAGGGAGTGATCAGACAGTCCCTAGAAGCCAAAGGGCTTGATGAACCCTATTTCTTCCTTCTCCACGTGAGTTTTCTTATCTAATGCAAGTATGCAGCAATATAGACAAAAACCCATAAATTATCATCCAACCCCCTTAAAAAAAGCTTTGTAGGAGAGAAATGCATCATATTGTTTTGTGTAGCAGAATGCGATCAGATTTTTTGGTGATAAGTATGGCATAAAAATCTACCAAAACCAGAGTTTAATCCCTTTCAGTATTTGATTTTAAATATAATGACGGAGATAAGGAATGTACTTTCTACCGAGGTTACTAAATGTATTTATTATTAAATGTCATCAGATTTTGCTTCATACCTTTATAAAAATTGGGCTGTGACAATACAAAGACTAGGGATCCCAAATGCAAATATCTACTTTGAAATCTTGACAGAAGTTGTGCTTTTACTTATGAGGATTTGTTAAGAAAAGCTGAACTCTTCAAAGAAATGCTTCCAGAAAAAAAAGAGCAATTTCCTTTTATTTGCATTGAAGAATGCTCATTGCATACTCTCATATCCTGGATTGTGTATCCAGGTCTAATAATCAATCAAAACAAACTGCTAAACTCAAGACTGTTATTTGCAATTTCAAGAATTGTTTTGTTTTGAGTTTTTTTTTTTGTTTGTTTGTTTGTTTGTTTGTTTGTTTTTCTGAAAGTAGTTCAGGCTTCACTTCTGAAAGGAAAACACTGCCTGTAGGATGCATTACCCTCTTGATTTTCCACATGTTTTCTCACTGTTACGTATCTAAGCTAGGCATAGGAAAAACAAGGGTAGATAGACTTGATCTGTTTATCAAGATATGATTATCAATAATTTCATGAGATAACTGGAAGTGCAGTGATACATCCCTAAGGACTCCTGGTGCATATAAATAAAGCAAATAATAAAGGGCACAATGCAAAACAACAGGAAAGCAGTACACATGAAAGCATTTGTGGCTTATTCAAAATAATACAGTCAAAATTCTATATACCCACCAAGCTTGAAAGAAACCTTAGTCCTCTGTTTCTCTTTTCTATAATGTGAAAAATAAAACCAGAATTTAAAGACCAATATATGTGTCCTTAATGGAAAAAATATGTATGTTATAAGGTTTTATTATTATTTATATTTTAATTATATTCCTTTGAAGATTTACCAGTACAGTCATCTTCAGAGGATATTTTCACGAAAGAGCTTTTAAAAGAAAATATGTACATTTTAATTTTTATTTCAGTGATCATCCAATGTTATTTTAAATGAAAGCAGTTGACTGCATTTTATTCACAGGAGCTGAATTCAGGAGGAGAGGGGGGAACCAGAGAGGAAAATATAATTACACTTCTCTAAGCTCAGCATATAAAATGTCCATCACGTGATTGAAGTGGCACTGTAAATTTCTATACAGTTAATTGTGCAGATGTTCAAAATATTATAAATTTTAATTTTTTCAAGACATTAAAAAACCCAAAACAAAACAAGAGGACATTGTATTTCTCTTTTGTTTCCAGGCAGCTCCAAAGCAATTTTTCTTCTTCCTGTTTATGCTTTAATGAAACTAAGCCCTCTGAAATTCTGGTATTTGTTTTGATGGGACAATTTGTGCTTTCTTCACATCATGCATAAACTAATGGTAGTTTTCTTAGCTGGGTCTCATTGCTTTGCATATATTTTGCTCAGAGCATTATCGTCTTATCTATTTGACCTTTATTAAAAGTATTATGCGGTAAGTCTTACCAGCCCGTCAGAGCACTTTAAGAAGGATTTGGGTTTTGCCCTGTTTATTCCTTGTCCTTAGATATTTCTAGTCCATTGCATTGAAATAGATTTATGAGTGTCATCCCTGTTTAGTTTTAGCATCTCTATTGCAGGCTAGCTGTGGGTGCTCAGGCATGCCCACTTCTCTTGGTACACATCAATGGATAAATTTTTGATACTGCAAATGCCTTCTGTTGTAATAATATTACTTCAAAATTGAAATCTCTTTAGTCTTGAAATAAGAAATGTTTTGTTCAACAAGCTAACATCATTGCAGTCTTCCTCCTTTTCATTGTCAACCCAGAGAAAGGCTGTACTTTACAACTTTTACCACCTGACCTACTAATTGCTATGCTCCCTACTTTGATTATAACACCACAACATAGGATAATATATAAGCTAAAAACATTAGGACTTTGATGTTCAACTAGTGTAATAAATGTTCTATAAACACTTCAGAGGGATCATATTTAAATGTATCAAAACATATGTGGGTCCTACAGGAAGTTTAGGAATATGGAAATTTGTCTTTATCTAGTATTTCTACATTTGCTTTTAATAATTCTCTCTCACTCTCTCACTTTCTCACTCTCCAAATGTTTTCTATATTCTGCCTTGGTTTGCTGACAGAGCATAAGCTTCTGGACGGACTCTCGCTGTTCTAGAACCAGTACGGCACCTAAGAGGACGTGATCATTAGCACAGGAAGGCTAATAGGTTTAGCCATCACCTGTCTTGCATTTAAGCCTCCCTGGCTGTGACAAAGCAGTTCCTGCCTCTCTGTGTTTTCCTGGCTGATCACCATGCTCCCTGCCTTGCTTCTGCTCACAAGAGCTGGGGAAGCTGATTAGGGGCTGATTCTGCTGAAAAAAATCCCAACTGTGCTCTGTTCTCTGTGTTACTCTGTTGCCTCAGCTCCCTGATAGAGCCAACAAAGAGTCTGCCTTGGCACTATTAAAAGAAGTGGGAAGTGGGCAGGGAGCAGTAATGGGACAGAGTAAGCCAGGAACTATGGGTTTTGGCAGAGGGCTGTGTAAATGCAAGTCAGGTGGCATTTTTGAGAGTAGTTACTATGGAAACCAAAAAAGTGTTACTTTCCTGAAGTTTTATCACTTGGAGTTATGCATTTGTATCTCCACCGATATCTCCCTCCTCATCTTTGTGAACAAAAGCAAGCACCATTAAAAATAGATTTACTGAATGTAACAGTGAATCAATTCTGAACATGGCTGTTTGCACAGAGTTCCCACTCAGAGACAGACTGTAAATTATTTGTCTGAAGAATACATTAGTGTTTTGTGACTAATAGGCTATTTAAATTTTTACTTCTACTGGAGGAGTCACAGCAATGAATTCTTGTGTGTAATGTTATTTGGTTGTGACATAACCGGGCTTAGACCTGTAGTCACATATCTATTCTTCCTTAAACCGTACACTCCTCACCCTCAGCTCTGGTGAGTAAATATGGCTGTTCTCAGCACCCCTGAGCCATGCCTGGGCTACCAGACTACCAGCCCACAGCCCACCCGTGCAGCCTCCCCAGTCGTGGGGGTCAGGGGTCTCCAGGGCCAGGGCCTGATGGTGCTGGCACTGCATGGCAGGAGGGACTCTCACCTCCCTGGGGTGAGCCAGGGCTGTGTGGTGACCTCAGTGCCATGCTGAGGGGATGTGCAGAAATAAATGTGAGCCATCCTAGGGCTGAGGAGGAAGAACCTCCTGACACCAAAAGGCTTTGCTGAGCTGGTGCCTTGGGGCAGCTACACCCACCTGCCCCTGGTGGGGACCAGGGGATGGATCCCTGTGAGGGTGAGCATCCTGCCAGGGGAGAGGGGAAGTGATTGAAGGGTGGGCAAATACAATCTATACTCTGTATTTGCTGAGGCTTTTCTCATTCCTTAGGTAACTTGGACTTTTAGGTTGCTGAAGGGTGGATTGGACAGACAAAATATTTTAGCACTCTCTCCAGATACATGTACACAAATCTGCACATAGATGTGTACGTACTTTATGTACACAAAGGCATATATTAATGATATACATGTGATTTTTCCCTTTATCCCATTTTAAGATTGTTTCATTCAACAGAACTTCTGATTTAAGCCAGATTGTCATTTTACACCCAGAAACCCCATGAAGTCCCCACTCCTGGTGTCCTTCTGAGGGTTTGAGATACATGAGAGAAAAAAATTAGTTGCCAATAACCACAATCCACTTTTGTTTTTAATTGCTTAAGTCACAATGAAGAACACGTCCTTGTAAATGTAGTCTTAACAGTACAGCAAGAAATAATAAAAATCATCTATAGATGTGCATATCCTACCTGCATCCTAACCCCTCATAGGAACAGATGCTTTATGTGTATTAGTCCTTCCTTGCTCACCATATGTTCAATTCCATAGGAAGAAAACCTTGTTGCCTATGCCACAAGAGAGACAGAGCACACTGCCAGCATCTGGATGATTTGGAAACTAAAATTCTGCATTATGCTGGAGTGTGTCCTCTCAGGTCAGCCTAAATGCATAAAAACAGAATGTATCTAATATAAGAGATATTGTTTCTGGGAGAGATAAAACTCCACACTGTTAGAAATACATCTTAACATCTTAAAAATGTGTCTGATTAGCAAAATAATTTGTTACTTCGTAATTATTGTAAATAATTTTCTTGGGCTGTGTCTGTACAGTGTGAAGTCCAAGAAGAAATCCCTGGAGTTGAGATAAAATTGCAGCCCTGCTTCTCATTGCCTCCTGATTTTGTAGGGGCCATCACCACCCTGCATATTCCACAACTCCTCTGAATCTCATGGGGAAGACCTATGGCCTTAGAAAAGTGATTTTTTTTTTTCCTATTTCTATTGCAAGGGCTTGAAATTCTTCCAGGGTATTATCCTGGCATCGTTATGTTAAATAGCATTTAGGAGTTGTGTGGTATGTATTCTGTCCCTTGGAACTCGGTGCAAGAAGGTTTTTAGGAGCTATAAAGCCAGCTGAGACTATCGGAGAAGTGCAACAGCACAGAGGTAAACATGGTGTGGCTATATTCATGTTATCTATAGGGAGCAATACCTGGAGAAGACTGTCCCTCAAAACCATGGTTAAGTTTGTCTTGTAAGGAACCATTTGGTTAGTTCTGATAGATAACTTTCAAAAGATACACATGCAGATTTATAATAAGCACACCAAGACAATCCAGGAAGGTGAATTATTGGGGAAAAAAAAATAGCACAACTTAAAAATAAAGACTTTCATTTCCCAAACTGCCAAGCTAAAAGAAAGAACAAATGATAGCTGCCAGAGTCTTGAACATCAAAACTGCAGTCCTCCATCAGAAGTTATAAAGAATTAAAGGCCTGAGGTAGCAGACACCACTGTATGTATAGAGACCACTGAAAGTATGACGAGAAGAAAACATATATATTCAACTAGATTATTATATTTTACAGACATGAAAAATTAAATTGTAGGAATCCCTGTTAGTAATATAGCATTGCATATTTCCTATTTCTTGTGCACTAAAATAGAAGGTATTTCTGAAATCACTGATTTAGTTTGGTTTGGTTTGGTTTAAACATTGCATACAAAAGTAACTGCAAAGATAATTGGTTTAAAACCCCCAACCTAGAAACACGTTAAGTGGTACTATGGAGTATCTTTAGTATGTGAAATTATAGTTGTAGTTATATGCACCTTTAGAGCAAGTCCTTAAATATATTTTTAGATTTTTTTTTTTGTTTTTAATTAATATTAGAATAAACCTGTCACAGTAATTTTCAATTAAATGTTCTCATGACACGTTCAACTTAAACTGTTTTGGGAAAGGGTATTAAGAGGAAAACTTGTAACAATTGTGAAAATCTAATTTGACTTGTATTGAGAGTTGTTTTCCACTCTTTTTGATGCAACAGGAATGAGAGGCAAATTGTTTTGTCACTTCATTGTGAAATACAGATACACTCATACTTGATACCTTAATCACAAATTAGATCAACCTGAAATTTAATTTTTCTACTATTCAAAGCGTCTGTCTTCTGTTACTCTCTAGCTGTATATTCAAAAGAGCAGGTGTAAAGAAAAGAAATATCAAAATTCAACATATTAAGATGCACCTGATAGAAATTTAGAGAGTGTGGGGTATTACAATCTCTTCTCTATAAAATTAAGAAAACTATGTTTTTGTGAGACTCCACAAATTAGACTGTTACTGCAAGATATTCCATATTTGAATGTACTGATTCATCTGCTTTTAAAAAGAAAAGACAACAGCAATCACCATAATAAAGTAAATAAATACCTTAAACAGAAAAGCACAGCTGGTCTTTGAAAATATGATCTGAATTTTTCAGGGCTGAAGTCTTGATCCTCCAAAGTTTTCTTTTTACCATGTGCTTAATTAACACTGTAGTCATGGAAACTTCAAGCACCTGTAGTTGTTCCTCAGAATCACGTTTAATAGTCTGTAAAAGACATTTCATGATCTTTAATTTCTAATCTGCTCTGAATTTCAGCAATATTCTTCATGGCTAATGTGTCCCCCTGCCTCCCTTTTGCTCTGCAGCCCATGACCTGTGGAACCGGTTTTCAGAGCAGCAGCTGCTTCAGGCTTCCTTGGAGCAGGTCCCTGTCAATACTAAGTTCTGATTCCACAACACGCAAACTCCATGTTACAAGGTCACAGGCTTCTTCCATTCCTTTTCCATTCACTACTGTGACATCAGTGCCCCAGAGATAAATTCCCTTTCTCTCTTATCTGGAAAATTCTTTCTTATCTGTTTTGATTTTCCAAATATTTCATGTCATTTTGCAAGAATATACAGGACACTGACTGTCATAGAGCACCACAAAATGCAGCTGTATTGTTTAAATGGTGAAGGATCTTAATTTGGAGTTTTAAACAGCCAAGAAGGAAACAGAAGCTGGTCAGACCTTCTTTCAGTATATCCTTTCTTGTGGAAATACACAGAGGAAAATACATGGACTCCAAGATATTTAGTGAAAGACGTGTGCTGGGTTGACAGACATTCCCTTCAAGAATAAAAAAAGATAATCCAGAAAGTATTTATATTCCTGTAAGCTGTGCTAGTACTGGAGACAACTCCTTTACGAAGTGAAATGGCCTAATTAAAGGAACTCCAGTTGGCATTAAAATGGAGGTCAATTTCTTCCAGATTGATTACATTTCTCCCAGATTGATTGATTCCAGAGCTACTGTTTGTTAGCTGAGAAATGAGGAGTGGATGGCCTTCATGCTGGTAAGGGAGCGTGGGGCCCCCAATGGAGATCTCTCTAGTTTTGCTAGACTATGTAGATAGCTCTCAAGAGACCTTTGTAGTTTGGGTTTAGAATTCTATCCCATTCACAGTGGAGGACAAACTAGTCCCTTTGCTCCTTAAATCTATGATCTCAATAAACAACTTCAGAATATTATGTGTTACAGAAAGCTTATACTTTTCTTCCTTGAGTTTTCCCTGCTTTTAGGCTTTTCTACAGGTATCCAGCTTAGTTTGATGCAAAAGCACTATCTGCCTTGTATCACAAATCACACATTATTCTCAAGCTCCTGCATGGTTATTTTTCTTAAGAGAAAACATGCTGTTAGTTTTGTTCAAGGAACAGTTGCTAAATGATTATTATTTCCTACGGATTATATCAGCTCTTAACAGCAAATGGTTTCTTCACAACAAGTTAATAAAATGCAAAAGAAGGCATCCAGGTTCCATTTAAAATAAACGGTGAATCTATTAAAATCTAAAAAGGCTTTAAAAAGTATCTGTAGTCTCATCTGTCAAAAAGGATGGTGCATAATATTGTGGAAAAGCTGATTGAGTTTTTTTCCCAATCTGTACATCCATAAGATTCTATGAATGCTTTAAGGCAGCATAATTCAGCACTGCTGCCGGAGGGAGTGGAAGCACCATGAACCCTAAAGAGCACTTAATCCACTGATAAGTTTTAGCCCTGCCACAAAGGTTTGCTGCACTTGAAAGCCTAATACGATGCAAAATGGCATGGACTAATCGGAGCATCACTCCTTTCAGTGGAAATTGATGCTTTGCCATCAACTTTATCATCACGCTTGTAAAATTCTTAGAAATGTTGTGATCCTGAAAACAATCTCTTCATATTGATTATACTTCAATCAAAGCTCCATCCTCTAAATTCTATAGCCTAAAAAAGCATAATTTCCTTCTCTAAGAAGTTTATCTTCCCACAAAAATTTGATGATGATTTGTAGTCACAGAGTCTTCGTTGTTTTTCTCTATGAAACTATTCACTTCTTCATGGCAAACTGTGAACCTGTGTTGGGGGATCATTGGTTTGTAGGTGTGGAAAAAATATCCTTATAATGAAGTGATTTTTAGAGATCAGGTGTTGGGATAATGAACTGCATTTCTTATAGAAATTTAAAATGTTTTTTCTATTTATGAGTTATTTCAGTTGTACTAGAGATTCAGGGCCAGTAGGTAGAAAGAACAAGGAACACCAGTATAATAGAAAACAAGTGGGAAGAGCAATGTGGAGACATGAGCTACAGGCAAGACATTCTCCAATGCACAGAGTGCATGCAGTTGATTCACAAATGCTCAGACGTCTACGACTCTCACACTATATTTTACATAGATAGTGTCAAGCCCTTGCAGATATGAAAGTCAGTTTCTGACTTCTCTCATTGTGGCAAGCCAGATCCGAGTCAGATATACTGATTTTCATGCAATTCCTTCATACTCAGAACACTAACACTACAAGTTAGATTCTTGCATAAAGAGGCACACTAACCTGATTATAGCTCAAGATTTTAATTTTACTTCCTTTTCCTTTCTGAACGTGGCAGACATGTAAAGGCAGGAGAAGGGAAAGATCGTTTTTACTCTAAAATGTGGTTACAAAATGTCATATAGTCTAAAAATAGCTCAAAAAGATGAAGTCCACAGATGTGCTAATGCCCCTGTTAAGTCAATACGTTTTGAGATGTTAAGTCAATATACTTTGAGATTAGTGGGTAATAAATAAGTTATGAAACAATTTCCCCCAAGCATTCTTTGCACTTTTCCATATAGCTTTTTGTACAGGTGGCCACAGATTGAACTGTCTGAGATAAACAGTTTATGCAGGACTGAGTCACAGGTTTGTGTGGATCAGAAGCCGCTTCCCAAGTTAATGATACAATGTACTGTAATTTGCCACACAATTCCCACCGCACAAGAAAATGCAGTCTCATTTCCGGGCACCATTGACTTATGTCCTTGGAACTCCCCGGTTCAGTTTCTTGGAGGTAAACTCAAGGTTGCTTTTTCACATTTTCAGAAAATTTCCAGCAACTCTGTAAGAAAACAAATGAAAAGCAATTTTGTACAGACATTTGCCTGCCCACAAGGCCATTTCTTCTTCCTAACTTCTACCCATTTGTGCTGATTAATAGCTCAAAAGTCTTTTTTACTAAGCAAAAAATAATTCTTTCTGAGGGAGGCAGATCATATTCAGCCTCCCACAATGTCATATTCAAAAGGGGACAGCTATAAGCTAGCAGAACATAATTATGTTACTACCTTAAAAGTGGGAGTCTTCCTCTAAAAATCGAAACAATGACTGCGCATAGAACATCTCTAGCTGACTATGAATGTATATAGACTAATTATTCTTTATTCAAAGAGGTAGTTCAGTTCCCTTAAGCTTATGTAAGAGTTTTTTGGTGGAGACTTTGCGCTTAGCCTCAGCAGATCCCCTAACATAAATAAAGTTCTGAGTAATGTTGCCTTTAAAGGCTTGCAGTTAGGTGGGGAAATTGTACCGGATTATAAGAACAAGATTATACCTATAAAGTAGGAAGCAGTAGCACTAGCATGGAACTAAATGGTGGAGGTGTATCAAATAAAGGATAAATAGTTTTGCTAAGCACTGTCATAGAGCCACTCAGGGTTCTAAGTGGAAATGTTTTTAGAGTCCAAGTTGCAGGAGCACAAGAGAGGTTGACTGAAGATGGCAGACTCCTGTGACAAACCAGGAAGGAAATTAACATATGGGCAAATATTAGAGGCTATGTTTTAGTCACAAGCAAAGATTCTGCTTCCTACTGTGCCACTGTGGCTCCCCAGCGACCCCTCAGGGTGCCTCGTCAGTGCCAGAGGCCCGCGGCACTTCCCTGGCCAAGCCGGGACTGGATGGCCTGAGCTCTGAGCGAGCAGGTAACCGTAGGCGCACCAAGGGTACGGCACACCTGCCAGTGGAGAAGGTGCTCGGAGGAACAACGGGACAGGGAGACTCTTCGTGGGTAGACAGGGGTGGGTTTATTCTGTGGACGGTCAAAGGAGAGATGATGCGGGGAGAGCGGGGGACCAAAGAGCCCCGAGCAACGGTTGCACGGGTTTTTAAGCGAGACAAAAGGGGAGGGGTTACACAGAAACTGGCCAATAGGATACAGGCAGCGGGGAGGAGAAGCCATAACTGACAGATACATAAACCAACAGGGGTGCTTAGGGGTGGGACCCGGTAACCAACAACCAATAAGCCATCGAGTGACCCTTGAGTGACAGTGAACTTTCTAGAATCATCATGAACATGCAACAAGGGGTGGAAAGAGGAGATGAATCAGGGAAGGGGATTTAACATACAGCACGAAATGCATCTTGAGGTAATTGATCTGAATTAAACATTAAGCACTGGAGCAATGAAGGGAGAACTAATTAAAGGGTACAAACTTAATACAAGACAAGTAATTAACAGCGGTGTCCTGAGGTAGCTGGTCGTCTCTCCCTAACTGTGGAGGTCAGGGCCGGTGGCCATATCCACCCAATGGACAATGCTTAGATGTCTTTGCCCTGGATCCTTCAGGCAGATCCATGAGGCGATTGACCACTGGCACATTACTGCCCAGGAGTTCTATTGGTGCAGACACAACAGACAGAGAAACAGAAAAATTATGCGAAAAAAAAGTCCAGTCAAAGACAAAAACGCTAATGCTTCCTTAACTTAAGAGAATATGCTTGTGTGTATGTATAGGTTAGAGTACTTGGGGGGCACAGTGACTTGACTTAAAAATAATGAAGGTAAACATAGGACACACTTGGAAGTTATTTCATGGTTTTTTTTGAGAGGGAAATGCAACCACAAAAAGAACAGAAAACAGTAGAATTTGTATCTGGTTTTTATTACAGATTTCAATACTTTAACTATAAGGTTGCTGAAATGTCTTTATAACCCACAGTTAAAAGGCAATGCTTGCCTGGTATCCACCAGGAAGATAAGGTTATGGGAGGTGTAGAATTTCTAGAATATTCTTGCTAGAATTTCACCCACTTTATATCTGAGGTCTGTGATGTTTTCAATTTAATTTCAAGTAATGGATGACAGAACTGTGAACCCACTATTTTCTAAATTGTTGTTTTGTTTGTTTTTTTTCTCAGATGATAGAGTTAGTAATGTCAATAATGAATGATCGTCTCTGTAAATAGAAGCAAATTGTGTCTTTTAAACATATTCCCTTCTTGCATTATCTTAATTTATATCGGATTCAATTTATGGAAGTATATACATGAAAGAAACAAGTCATGTAAGATGAGAATTTTGTCTTGTATAGAAACAAAGAAATGGACCGTACAGGATATTCCAAAGTGATCTGAATATATCACCATTGCACAGAACTTTGGTGGCGAAATAAACATAAAAAAATGACTTGTTTTTCCTTGAACAGTGACCATTATTGTCAGAATAATTCAGGCCACATTGTCACTTGGGAAAAAAAAATATCATCTGTGGGAGAAAATCCCACCTGCTCAGAGCAGGTCTAACATAAAGAGGAGTGGTAGGACCATGTGTTTAAGCAAACTGTACTTCAGGTAATGCAACTACATCGAAGATAATCAGCTGCTACTACAGTAGTATGAAATCAAGTCACGAGCACTAAGCACTGGCAAAGCTTCATAACTCTAGATGTGTTACAGCAGAAACAATATATCATAATGCTGTTTGCTATTTTCAGACTGGATGTATTTAACTGATTCCTGTATTTAACATCTGAATCCCAGCTGTGCACAGCAAGTCTTTATATCATCAAATGAAAAGATTTTGACAAGTTCTATCTTGCTAGTAATAGCACAGAAAGATCACAGAATGATGCAACTTGATTTGTACTTGGTATTATATTGGTTCTGACCTTGATAGCCCACAGAGCATTTGAAGGATACATAGAAACAAGATTTAAAAATGATTGCATTCCAGGTTGTTACATTCATGAGAGATCAAAGGTTAATCCTTCCTTTAGCTGCTTAGAATACTACCAAGATCCAAATGTTGAATATCTTGACAGAGTAGCAGTATGTCTTTCACATTTGCAAAAAATTCTAACTTTTATATTCCATTATTTAAGCCATACTTCTTTTAAGTGGCAATTCTTAATAACAAAAAGCCTGTGGTAAAACTTTCATGTACAAATGAATCCCATTAATAAGGGAACTGCCTATTTGGCTTGACAAGATGAGGCATGTACTGTGCAAGATCTGTTTCCCACATGGTAAGCTTTATCACATAGTCTGGCTCTAAGCAGTTACATTATTTTCCATGTCACTAAAATTAAATAAAAATGTTAAGAAAAGCTGCCAACTGTGAAAACAAATCCAAATAAAAAATTAAACACCCAAACATGATTTACTGTTTCATGTGGCAAAACATTATTAGAACAATGAGAAAGCAGTCTGTCTGATAATTTATTTTTTGCTGTGAACGTACACAGTGTAACTCCTCAATAAGAGCCACAACTTTATCTTTTTGCATATCTTCCACAAAACACCCAACAGAAAAATGAAATCATATAAATGCTTAAAAGAACCTGAGAAATCAGAAAAATTAAACTTATTTTGTCACTTGCATTGTCATCAGTGTTTCCTATGCTGAGGATAGTAACTGGTATCCACTCGTTTCTAGCTAAAAAGCCACCTTGCTCATGTGAGAAAAGGCGCAGTAAAGTAGAAGTAGACCTACATTGCTTAGATGGCACAGACTTACGAAATTTAGCACATATATGAAATAGTAGAATATATATAGAAATACCATTTTTATTTTCATCCGTGTATGAGGGGTTTACAGCAAGACTCTGATCTTATCCATATTATCACAAGCCAATGTGGTTTAACCTAAGCATAAGGAATAGATAATGTTTCAAATATATTGAAATCAGAGATGAATGTCAAGCACATAAGCTTACTTTTACTTTTAATGTCATCAAGGTTCACCAAAAATTGTGTGTCATTTTACACTTCATGTATAAAAGGCTGTGCTGAGTATTTTCATAAACTGGATAATTGATTCATGCAAATCAACTACTACCACTACCACTTCTTTAGTCCTACTTTGCAAATTTTTTTCCACTTTTTTCTTTTTTTTGTGATGAAGAAGTAGTTTGTTCATTGAGAAAAAAAAATTCCTTCTATTCTACATTTGTCATGTTCAGGATTCTGAATGTAAAGCTGAACTGAAAAGATTTGGCCACTGATTTTCAAATGCAGGACTTGTAGAGAAGAAAGAGTGCTCTATCAACGCACATCCCTCAGAGATGCCTACAAAGGTACTATGATATCACCTAATGGAACGTATCCTCTGCAGTGACCTGGGGCACTAAGTCATAGAACCTTGGCATGTCTGAGACTGTCCATGCATGAGCTTGACAGTGAGAAGAGGTCACAGTTTACCTTCCAGAATTATTTCCATACACAGCAGTACCAGTCAGGAAGGGGTAGTCTTGTTCTTCAACTGACAACAATTATCTGGGATGGAGATGAGAAGGAAAATAATGAATGTGAGTTCTGCTAAATGAACAGTACAAGTGGCTTCTAGTTTTTCTTTGCTTCCCTGGTGCTTCTTTCCCCTGCAGTCAGGAAGAGACTGGATATTATTAAACCTTGCAATATGTGTCCATTCTGTCCTCTACCTAGAAAAGCAATAAAAAGATGCCTGTCTAACCTTTTCTATCTTGAGATGAATCTTTTCTTTACTACCTTTGCTATGAGAGATCCAATAACAGTATAAATTCTTCAGGCGCTATTCATTTTTAATGATCAAAGCAGTTATTCAAAAACTTTGTCTTTTGCACTTTGAAAGGGCAAATGGAATTGGGATTCAGAGAAAAGCCCAGGAACTGCAGGTTAAAATATTCCTTTTTCCTCCTGCTCTCAACTACTCTTATCATTTGCATCTTTGCAGAATGAGTATGAAGCGTTACTGCTCCAATGATATCCTTTCCCCACACGTGTAAAACAATACATTGAATTACCAGAAATAGGTCAGTTCTCAATCCAGTTGTCAGGAGGTTAGGAGTCTTTTCTTTTTCCTAGGTCTAGAAGTATCCGCCTTGCTCATTATTGTTGAAAGTGAAACTTGCTGTCTCTTCACATTTGGTGTGAAAATCCTGTCCTTTCTTTCAGGCGCAGCAGGAAAATGGTGGAGTATGTTGTATACACTGATTGTTTATGCTTCACATCTAAATATTGTAAGATTTATTTATATATTATTTGAGGTTTATTTATATAACTTTGGAGAATGACCAGATGCTAAAATCACATCCATGAAGAGATGATAAAAGCAAAACTGCTAGAAATAAAGAGGTTCATTAGGTCTAGTAAGCAATTTGAGAAAAGAAGGGACCATTATGAAAACTAGTACGTGGCTGTCTGGCCCAGTGACTATGTGCAATCCTTCTCTTCTGCGAATTATATCTGAAGTGATTAGATCTTTTCTAGAGGATAACTTCAAGGACATAGATCACTCTTCCCCGTGAAGTGAAATACAGAGTACAATGCAGTGGTTTTCTTCATCCTAGGTACCTGATATCCAGGCTTTTCTAATGCCTAATAAGACTTACTTTCCTTTCTAAATTTAACTTACTAACATTTTTTAACATACCTAGAGTCAGTAAAACATCAATAGTTTATTATCCGCTGTATTTCAATCGCATGTTGAGATTTGCCAGGTCTAACCTACTAGGTGAATTCCAGCATAGAATGTGCATAAACACTGACACGGTCCCTAGCTTTATGTATACCCAGTATATTTACAACACTAAATATTTATATAAGTTGTTGCACTTTCAAGTCATGCAAAGCATTTTGTGATTTGTTCCCCTCCATGTTTCCAGAAGAGCACATAATCAGGACAGGGTGACACCCAATCACACTGGCAAACAGGCTTCTAAAAGTTGTAGGTATCTGTAAAGATTGCTTTTGACAGCATGGGCAACATCAATACCAATCAAATTTTCTCTCGTTAAAATTGTTTATTGCTCACTCACAATCCTTTTCTGGGAACAAACTTTTAGTAAAAAAACAGGACGTCTTCCTTATTTCTTCTCTTCTTTGGTGTAATTTTAAGCAACATTGCACTGGATGACAGATTCTTCTGAAGAAATTTTCTTCAACCTTCCACTCTCTATTACAGCAAGGCCACAGTCTATAGTGCTGCCTTTACTGTGTTATTATTCTTTAATGCCAATTCAGCTCTATAATTTCTCCACAGCACTGCAGCAAAGAGAGAGAGTTTCCCTCAATTTTCTAAGTAGGAAACAGTTAGCTATAGGTATCAGAAAAGAAAAAAATTATCATCATTAGTTTCCCCATAATATTGGTGTAAAAATAAAATATTAAAAGATTACTTGTTTTGAAAACAACAAATATTCATCAGTCAAGTGGCTGGTATAAAGAGCTAGTCCTTTTGCTACCTGAATAGAAGATTTCCCCATAGAGTTTTTTACCATAGAGTAAAACTATTAAGTCATTTGGCCGTGTTTTCTTGTGTGAGTGACATTTATTTATGATCTAGAACACATTCTGAAGGCGTTAAAGTTTTCCTCACTGCTAGTGCTGAAGCCCTTATCTCAAAATTATGTTTTACATTTATTTCATTCCTATCCCAAATTATATATAAGAGTATTCAAAACTAAACTTTGAGGTATTAAGTTTCATCTGATATCTTGGGTTTGCATAATGTGTTTTTTTTTATGAGATGCTATATAAATTTTGTTATTATGGTATGTGCCTTTTGCCTTATCACTCTGAGTTCATTAATTTCATTGCAGCTGTTCCTATACAAGAGAAAGTAATGTTGAGCATGATATAGTTTCCAGGCAGTCATCATTTTGATTTCTAATCATGTAGTTAAAGACTACCCAAAGAAAGTCCCTTTTCTGATAGTGTCTAAGAAATAAGGCATCATATACCACACCATAATACTGGAAACTTCTGCAGTGTGCTTTTAAATTGAGGGAAGAAAACCATGGCAGTTTTTAAAGGAAAGTTTTAAATTAGCCCTTCTGTGTTTGTGTCTGTGTGTATGTACTTTCTACTGTACTGTAAATTCAGTGGTTTTTGGTTGCAATGAAATGTACATCACTAAAGCTCCTTCAGATAAGGAAAGAAATTATCTTATGTCTTTATCAAAACAGCCTCACTATTCTGTGTTTTCTATAGGAAAAAAATTCCAGATTTAAATTTAAAACCTTTCCTCTGTGTTTGGAAAATCTTATTTTGACAATATCCCAGTCTTAATCTGGTCACAGTATGTTCTACTAGCTCGAAATCTGAACAAAATACGTGTTTGTGTTGTTCATAAATATAAATTTGATTTAAACAATTTTCTGTTCCTTGAAATAAAAATTTGAAAATAGTATCAATATTTTATACATATCAAATGGAGGCATACTTATTTAAACATAATTGCTTTATGTCTTCAGAAATCTTAAATATAATTTTACTCACTCTTTAGACTCCTCCAACCTCTTTACCCATAAAAAAAAGAAAAAGAAAAAAAATGTGGTCCTTGGAAATTAGGTATTTAAAATGTTGAATAATGTCTAACCACAATGGATCTCATAGGCATTTAATTCTCTGTACAATCATTTACAGGAAATGTGCATTTATGTTACATTTTTTAAATTATGCTCTTTCCTGTGACAGTTAATGAAGACAATGCTATAGGCATGATTTACTTTCACACTGAGTTAACTGATCCAGGAGAATGATTTAGAAATAATTTTTTTTTCTTAATTTCCTGAAAAACATTAAATGGCTATTATGGAAGTGAAAAGCATAAAAAAAGACACAGCCCTATTATTATTTAACAACCTACTGCTTGCTCCATAGCATGATAAAAGGTATGACAAAATGTATCTAAGTATTAGCGTTTTCTACTAAAACCTAGTTTTAAATGTCAAAATATTTAAAACTAATCTACATCTCATAACAGACTATATTTTTCTTCTGTGTCTGCATTTGGGTAATTAAATTTTACAGCTTTTTATTCAGTAGCATCTGCTTCATATTTTCGCACTGTAGTTAAGCTATCAATTTTTGGCAGTGTAATAACACTGTTGAGTCAATAGCTACTGTTTGCTCTGACACTATTGACTCAGCAGCAAGTTCATTGTTTTGCTTGTTTTTACATGGCATGCAATTCATACACACGATCACTTTTGGCTGATAGAGGGTATTAATAAAAGGTATACCTCACTGGGTCTACTAGAGAGCCCAGTGTCTCCACTGAGTAGGGACCCTAAGAAACCTTTTTACAATTCCATAACTGGAGATAGCTTTAAACATACCAAGTGATACAGCACTGCTGCCGTATCTTGGGCTTGAATGCCTCTTTAAACTGGGTCAGGAGCTATTTGCCCTGTTTCAAGGAAACTGTCCTTTCTATTGCTCATTGTCCATAGCCTCTACACACTTAAGTGATCTAAAATCATTGAATCACAAGATGGTTCGGCTTGGAAAGAACCTTCAAAGTCCATCTTGTTCCAAACCTGCTCCCATTGGCAGGCACACCTTCCACTAGATCCAGTTGCTCAAAGCCCCATCCAAACTGTCCTTACATTGTCAAGGAGTGGGCATCCATAACTTCTCTGGGCATCCTCTTCCATTTTGTCACCACTCTCATTGTAAAAATTTTCTTTCCTCTGTCTCATCTAAATGTACGCTTTTTCAGTATAAAATTATAATACATATCCTTTCAGTATAAAATTATTACTGTTATTTCTTGTCTTATTGCTACAAGTCCTGGTAAAAAGACCCTCCCTACCTTTCCTGTAGCCCCCCCTTAAGTACTGGAAGGCATCTATAAGGTCTTCCCTGAGTTTTCTCTTCTTCAAGCTGAATAACTCCAATTCCATCAGCCTGTCTTCATAGGGGAGGGTTCTATCCCTCTTATTGCTGTGGCCCTCCTTTGGACTTGGTGCAACGGGACCACATCTTTCTTATCTTGGGGACCCTGGAGCAGAATGCAGCACTCCAAGTTGGGTCTCACCAGAACAGAGTAGAAGGGCAAAATCCCCTTCCTAGCGTTGCTGCTGCACTGCTTTTTATGCAGCCCAGGATGCATTCGGCTCTCTGGGTTGTACATACCCATTGCCAGTCCATGTCCAATTTTTCATCCACCAGCTGCCTGAAGTTCTTCTTTACAGGCCTGCTCTCAAGCCCTTCATCCTTCAGCCTCAATTGATAACAGGAATTTTCCTGTCCTGGCTGTCGGACTTTGCTCTAGGCCTTGTCAAATTTTATGAGGTTCACATGAATTCACTCCTCAAGTCTATCAAATCCCTCTGGATGGCACCCCTTCTTTCAAGCAAATCATATGCACGACTCAGCTTGGTGTCACCTGCACACTTGCTGAGGTTGCACTCTACCTCTCTGTCTATGGCATTAATAAAGATATTGGATAGTATTGAATCTACGATGGACCCCTGAGGATCACCTCTTGTTAATGAGATCTATTGAGCCATTGACTGCAACTCCTTGGATATGGCCATCCGGCCAATTCCTTGTGCATCTAACAGTCCATCTATCACACCTATATCTTGCCAACTTACTCACCAGGCTGTTGCTGGAACCCATGTCAAAGGCCTTACAGAAGTCAATAGTCGACATTAGTTGTTCTTCTCTTAGCCACCAATGCAGAGTCAGTCCATCATTAGTAAATGCCATGAGATTAGTGAAGCATGATTTGCTCTTTGTGAAGCCGTGTTGGCTGTCTCCAATCACCTTGCTGTAATCTATGTGCCTTGGCATTGTTTCCAAGAGGATCTGTTCCATGTTCTCTTTGAGGCTGACAGGTTTGTTTTTCCTGGAATACTCCTTTCTACTCCTCATTGGAAAACAGAGTCAGAATGATATTCTGTAATTGGCTTCAGATTTTTTGCCTTTAAGTGCAGTGATTTCTCATTGCTGTTGTATCTTGCTGAGCAATGTACGTAGAGCTAATAAAAAATCCACAATACAAAGGGTATCTTGCTGCACAAATGCTCTTAGATATCTAAAGTTTGCCCTCAGCATGTCAAATTGCAATGGTGTCTTTTCTGAATTACAGGAAAATCTGTGCAAGTGAGAGGCATCCCTGTGAGGAAGATCTGCTGTGTCATTCAAATTATTTGGAGGGAAGAGAAGGAAAACCATATATTGTCTTTAATTTCAGTTCAGTTGTTTAAAGCCATGAATTGTGTAGTTCCTGCAGGTTAAATAAAGCACTATTACCCTCCCCTGGCAGCAAATTAAATTAAGAGAGCTTACCATTCAGGACTAAGTGAAATTACAATCCATGTTTTCACAGAAATCCATCAAAACCAGAACTATCAGCTGGACAATATATATACAAAAATCCTTGACAAATATTAAAATAATTTTTGCCTCTGAGAAAATGCTTAGAGTTACAGAGAAATAGTCATACAGAGAAGATGGGAGAAGGAAAATGTCTTTACTATGCTAAACTTTATGTATTTTGTATTTGGCAGAACTACTGAGCAGTTTCTGATCTGTCTTAAGTGGAGAAGGAAAAAGGAAGGAAGAAAGGACAGATATAGAGTATTTGCTCCCCTGCATATCTAGGTCAAGTTCTTGCTGCCTAGGCTCCCAAGTGTTTTGAAAGATGTTAAAGCACCATTAATTTCACTAACCACACAAAAGATAAATGGGTCAGACACAGGTGGCCCACAGGCCCTGGCCAGATGTCCATGGCTAGCATTGGGGATAGGCTTTTTCATACAACTCGAAAATAAATTCCCAACCTTCCCTACAGTTAGCAAATTAGCATGGCTCTCCTACCTCCACTCAGCTTCAGTTTTTCATGAAGCTAGTACAAACCTGTTTCAGGCAATCATCTCTATCAAACTTGGAAAAATTAAGTAAATGATTCTGAAATCTTTGGGAGTGGCAGAGGAGACTGGCTAAGACTAAGTGACAGACACACTAAGGAAGCCAGTTTAAGAAAAGCTAAATACAAGTCTCAAAACTTGGCAGTAACTGCATTTTATATAAGCAGGTTATTAAATACAAATCACTTCTCAGGAGGTTCCTTTTAGAAATTTTCACTGATGCTGACTCTAACAAAGAGCTTAAAAGATTAACAAATATATCCAGTTCTGTATTAAGGAGATTGCAATTTAAATGTGATTCTTTGTAGACTTCAGCTTGTTAATGTGGACTTAATACAGTTTTGCATTGAATAATCATGCTTTAATGCAAAAAGCAAAAAACATGTTTCATATTAAATTATATTTAATGACAAAACTATGTCCTGTCAAATCCTGAAACTAGTGGATTACATGCCCAAAAAATGCATAATGTGGCAAGTAAAACTTTCCAGTGTGAGGTCAACAATAGTTAGGTGGTTTTTTTTGTTTTGTTTTGTTTTTGTTTTTGTTTTTGNTTTTTTTTTTTTTTTTTTTTTTGTTTTTGTTTTTGTTTTTGTTTTTGGGGTTTTTTTTTATGCAAGAGGGAAAGATTAGCATAGCAGTGGCTACATCTGCTTAGCATAGAATTAATCAGATAATCAGAGTAAAGCTGCAGCTTTCTTCTTTGGTTTTGTTATGGAATGGAAAACTTATCACGATCCCAGGTTTCAGAGATTTTGAGAGTCAGCTCAAATATTTCTGTCATGACAAATAGTTTCATAATAAAAAAAACAAAAGAGTTGCTTGCACTTGAAATTAAAGAAGTGTAAAGTATGCTGATCATATATATCTTAAATAATGAAACAAGAAAGTACTTGCTGATAACTTAAATTTTATTTTTAATTACTTCCTTTTAATCCCTTCATCCCATGTACACTGATTTTAATTGGATAATCCATTTAGGTGCAAAATACATCAATCAGCCATCTTGTCTATGTGGCTACTTTGAACTTATATACAGGTGAAAAAATATTTCCCATTCAAGAGAACTTTTAATTAGAACATATTTCTTAATGTTTTTAATTCAGATTTGTTCCGCTAAAACACAAAGGGTGATTATTAGCCTACTCTCACATAGAGTGTTCTGCTTTAATTTAGTGTGATTGTGTTCAAACTTCTCTTTATTTTTTTCCTACTTTTTTTTAACAAGTTCTTGCTTTTTAGCTTGGATTTTTAGATAAACATTGCCAGTTTACGTGAAAAGGAAATACTACTTCTTATTCATTTCAATGAAATCTTGAGAATATAATTCAGAATTCTGATTCTTCTGCAGTATATGTAAAACTTTAATCTGCCTTAAAGTAGAATTATGGTGTCACCATTGCTCTCAGAATCACTTGATTGAATGTTATAAAAAACAAAATAATAATGTAAAAAATTTCTACTGTAACATCTATCTTGTCCCAAAAGAACCTACAGAGTTTTTAAAATGGTATACAATTCAAATAATTTCCAGTATTGACAAAGTACATTGCACACAGTTGTTTTATCTTGCCGTGCATTCCTTTGTACTCCAGAGTGCTAGACTGTTTTGCTACTAGATTTTAAAACATGATGCTAAGGCATTCTTCAGAAACTGCATTCAAACCCAATTGCGTACTCCGTTTCTTTGGTATGTAAAACAAAGCCTAAATATCTCTGTGTCTCTAGTGTTCAAGAGCAATATGTTTATTGCAGATCACATGTGTGCAACCAGCTTCCCTTTTGGTTAACAGACCTACTCAGTTTTTAGATCACATGGTCAGTATTTACGGCTCCTGGATTTGTCATGATCAGCAAGCAGTACTTTCTTTTTTTATTACCATTTATGAATGAATTTTTGCAATTTATTCACCATAAGATATTCTGTAGAATAAAAAATATGTATACATTTATAATTCCAAAATATTGATGGTACATGGCAATTCTGCTTCACATATAGTCCATGATGATTGCTATCAATTCTACAGTTGATTGTAATATTCATATTGTTTTCAGATAATTTAAATTATTTCCTTGTTTACTTTACATTATCCAAATAAATTAGGAAGCATCCCAAATAGACCAATTATGAAGTCATAATTTATTACAGAAGTAGATGACAAGACCAAATGCAAGTATTTCTTTAGGTCATAAATTTAAAAAAGAAAACACAGAAATACTTGGAAATGTTTTTTTAAAGCACTAGATATATATCAACAGAACTTTGCCTTATATACGGTGCTATGCATACAGTGGGAATAGCTGGCAGAAGCGAAACTTCATGTTATAATTCTACCTTGTTTAAGGACTCAAATGCTCGTGCTAACACATAGATAACATAGGGTTATTTCCCAACCTGTAGTCACTTGAAAATTACCTTTTTTTCAAAAATTTTTTCATCATTTACCAATTAAGCAGCATAGTAAGTCTTTAGGAATAATTTGCATTTTAATTATTTTACATTTTTTTATTCTTCACTTTTTTTCTTAATTTGTATTGGAGGTAGTGGTGTTGTACAATGTTTCCAACATCAAGTAACCCAGCACCATCTATCTCACTATTGAGACAACCTCTTTTGCTGTCCTGGTCTCTCTCGAGCTTCTGGAGTCTTGTGTTCAGAGCACAACCTTTGTGCAACCTGCAGCCTTCTGTGTCACATAGGCTGTGCAGTTTTTATCCTACAGCACAAAGACATGATTCCTAGTGAATGAATAGGGGCACAGCAGAGGGACTATTTAAAAGGTTTAAGACTGTCTGTAGCACTGCTTTTTTCTACCATCACTATTTGCCCTAAATGTCGATAAAAACTTGGGAAGTGAGAGGTTGAGTAAAATTCAAACACTTATGGAACAATAAAATGACAAAATGTGAAGAACTCTAAGGGATTAGTATTAATTGAATATATGGGGATATCTTCTCATCAGTTTGTACAAGATTCAAAATGTCTGCACCTTACTAAGCTGGAAATTTGTAAAAGGCCCAAATCAGGAACCTGGTGCCTGACAGAACAGACTAAAATTGCTCTGGAATTCTCAGCGCACTCCTAAAATGTGATTTTGCATAGGCTGGCAAAGATGAAACCCAACATCTGCTTTTGTGACAGGTTACATCAAAACAGAATTAAAACAAATAAAAAAAAATATTCCAGTTTTAAAGTAATTAAATTTCAGTAGGCTGGATGCCTTTGAAAAGCTACTTGATGTTATCTCTATTATTTTCTTCCATTGGAAAAAAAAAAAAAATACTTCTAACTTCCAGATAACTCCATTGGAGGAATTGTAATTTATTGATTTTTCCTCCTTGATAATGTGGGGGTTTTTTTGGTTTTTTTTGTCACAGAAACTTAAACCAACATGCTTTCTTGCCAATGCCTGATAAAAGCATCTACCAGTATTTACAATAGAATATTCACAATAGAAGAGAATATTAAAACTGTGGTTTAATTTTCTGATTCAAGTGTTGAATTTGCAGGTATGTGTCAAATATCAGTTAAAAAAAAAACAAATATGCACTTTTTTCCCCTCTATTTTTAAGCCATCCTAGCAAGAGTTATACAGAAAAATGTTTCCCATCTTTACACTTGGATCTGATATTAACAAACAAACTTCAGACAACTAGATCTTCTCAGGGTAAGTTCTCAGGATGCATTAAATATACTTCAAATATTCTGAAAATAATAATTTGTTCCTCAGCAAATACCTATCAATCTGGCAAGAACCCGAAGCATAATGTGGTACTGAGAACAAACTCTTTTGCAGTTTTTCTATTTCCTTTCCAACACATGCCATTTGCATTACATCCAGTATGACAGAGATGGCATAAATAATTATGCTGACACAGTGGTATTACCTTTAGTTATCCTCAAAGAGCACTAGAAGTCTAAGTCCCTGCAGTGTTTCACCACCTGCACTGGGACCTCTAAAACAGGCCTGTTTAACAAGAATATTGTGGTTTCTGAAAAACTGCAGAGGAAATTAGAAAGAAAACACACAGGGAAGGGCATAAAGGGCAATGTGATTTTTAATTTTGTAAGCTGCTTTTTTCCAGTTTTATGTGAAAATAAGACGCCAGGTAAAGTTACTAGTAGCAAATATGACATGAGGAACCCAAATTGAAAAGTAATTTAAACCTGAAGTAAATTGTCTCAGTGGAATAAGTACTTTCGGTTAGACCTCAAAAAACCCTCAGCATCTAAAGGGTATTCTCAGGCTCTTAACAGTAATAAGTGTCTGAGGTCACCTTCGTGTTAAGCATGCTGTGACTTTCCTTGGCAAAATGTTGAGAGAAACCTAGAGCATCTAAAAGAAGAAATGTTGCAAAATTTACTCTGTTGATATTCTTTATTTCTTTGGGAGAAATGTGTCAAGTGCTATGAACAAAATGATAGTATTTAATTTATTAATAAAGGTACTATCAGTAGTTCTGGAGTTTTGTTTGTTATTCCATGGCACTAAACTGGGAAATCAGTGGTTATAATTGCCCGCTATGAAGTTTACCAAAGACACAAGGCTGCTCTTTGCAGTAGCAGCTGCTGAGGTTCATCTGCAGTAAAAGATGTGTGGAGCAGACCCAAGAAGAGTGCAGTGCTCAGAAATGACTTCTGAGTAGTTACCGGTATGGCTATAATGGCAAAGGTAAAATACTGGAAAAACATGGCATCCACAGAGATTTTTGAAATCAGAAAGATTTATGTGATTTCATTCCTATATTGATTTAATTTAATCTCCTTTATCAACCCAATTAATCTTCCAGTGGTAGTGATAAAAAATATGCCAAGCAAATTAATTATAAACCATTGTATTAAATACACAAACCTGTTAAATATTAGTTACATATATGTGGAAAATGGTGGCCCCTGAGAAGGAAGGAAGGAAGGAAGGAAGGAAGGAAGGAAGGAAGGAAAGAAGGAAGGAAGGAAGAAAGGAAGGAATTCTGAAGTTAATTTTTGACATTCACTATTTAGAGGAGAAGCAGCCTTGGATTTGATTACGAAATGGCTATTGAAAAGTAAAATCAGTTCCTCTTGCCAGCTTTGAATAGCCAATGGCAGAGTGCCAAAACACAAAAAAGTTTAGACAAGCATTAATTTATAATATCGACCTTTGTTGTTCTCTCACTATTACTCTACTTTTTCTGCACTGTGTCTTTAGAGCACTGTTAGAGTTTTACCTTTCCTATCACTTATCTTTAATAGGAAAGTATTGTATAACTCATAAAAAATATTTAAATTCAATACATAAAATATTTTTTAAAAAAAATCCCCACTACAACATAATGCAAACTGAAGTGGAATGATCATGCTTCATGTAGAGATGTGAGTCTTGGGGGCTCTTTTTGGAATACGGGTTTTCTAGTCCCTTTTGAGTTTAAGAAGGTCTCTGAAACTCTAACTTAAAAAAAAAAACTCTCTCCAGAAGCATCAGAGACTACTGTTTTGGTTTAAATTGAGAATGTTAGTCAGGTCTGAATCAGTGAACAAGTTGCTGATAAGGATTTGCCTGGCATTCTGGGCACTTGCCTGAACCTCACTACGAGCATGAATGTGCCCTTTTTGCCTCATCCAGGTACTGTGGGATGGGGTTGTTCCTGATGAGGCATCTGCTTCTCTCCATCTTGCTGTCACCCTTGGCTCCTTTCTCTCATTTTCTCAGGAAGCAACTGCTCTTGCTGTCACCTTACAGGACCATGTTCTACAGACTGTCATTGAGAGGATGTTTGAAACTCCTTACTTACTAGGATCTTTTAAACAAGACAATGCTTATATGGAGAATCAGATCTCCCAAATCTTGATATGTGATCAGTTCCTGTCTGGGTGATGGAAGAAGTTTCCATTATAAGGAACTTTGCAGCGAGGTCTTCAGCTGGATAAGGAAAGTCTTCCCAAAATACATCTTTGCTGAATTCTTACATTTGGTTTTGTGTCCCATGGTCCTATGGCACCATGTATGTTCTGTTGCAATTGATAAACTGTGTACAAAACACCTCATGCCTTAAGTATGTTCAAAAGACCATTTCTGCATCTGCAGGAGTAATTTCTAAAGCTTATTTAGAATGACTTTATCTAACTAAACTTAAATCTATTCTTCAATAAGAACTGCCTCAGAGAATCTCTGGAGCAACCAGATTCGTCATCCCAGATGTTAATTAATACATAGAAGCACATGGATAGTCACTGTGAACTGGTCACAACAGAGATAATCACCTGGATTATTTGAATTTTCTGCCTCTTGCAGCTATTTCCTAACTCTTGCAGTAACTAGTGAAATGCTCTGTAGTGCAGCTGAGTAAACCCCCTTGTCTCAAATTAGTCAATGGGATCATCTCAGCAGAAATCGGCCAGAGGCTTCTTTGATCAGCCAGGGAATTGCTGACTGAGTGCACATGGGCATTGCCATGATACCCACCTATACAACAATTGCAGGACAAACATGAATTTCATATTTATATCATGCGTCTAACTTAAGTTCTATAGACCTTGCCACAACCAGGTGTGAGCTTTGCAATATTTAAAAGAAACAAACTAGGTTTGTGTTTGTTAGGAGTGTTTGCTCTCTAAAACTAAAATACTTTCAGTAATACAAAAAAAAAAGATAAACTTTTAGCACCTTCATCACTAAGACAAATTAGAGAGATGGGTGATCACCAATTGTTTGAAATTTAACAAGGGCTAATGCTGGATTCTGCTGCAGGACAGGGCAACCCTNAATATAAAAAAGATATTAAGCGCTTAAAGAGCATCCGAAGGAGGGCCATGAGGTTGGTGAAGGGCCTTGAGGGGAAGCCATATGAGAAGCAGCTGAAGTTACTCAGTCTCTTCAGCCCAGAGGAGACTGAGGGGAGATAATCTTGTGGTCCATCTCAAGCTCTTCCCAGTGGAGGAGATTTTCGCTACTGGAAGTTCCAACTGTTCTTGTTACTGTTAATTGGCTCCATAAGAAAAGACCACAGCATGAGGTTCTTGTTAAGAAATGTGATTGTTTCTGGGCCTTTGTGTTAGCAGTGATTTTTGCAAAAGTGTCAGAATCCTTGTGAAAATAACTACTTTGGGGAGGAAGAAAAGACAAATCACTGAAAGATTTTACAGACCTTCCCTAAAATTTTCCTTAAAATATTGTCACAGGTGTCCATCGCAAATGTACATATGCTAACAAGGTTTTGTATTTTCATTTCTCCAGTGGAACAAAAAACAAACAAACAAACAAACAAACAAACAAACAAACAAAAAAAAAAAACCCAACCAACCAAACAAATAGAGTTCTTCGAACAACTCTGTGGCAAAGAGACATTTTCTTTTGCTTACTGTCAAGGAAACTGAACAAAAGAAAAATACTTACTTTTTGAAAGGAAAGAAATACTGAACTACTTTCAAAGAAGGCATCATTTTCACCAGAAGAGAAATAAAGGTTGTACCAGTCCCACAGCCCATTCTCATTTTTCCCTCTCACACAGATGAGTCATGTTCTCATTGTCAGCATACTTAAAAATCCTCACTTACACCTCCACAAGTCTCTCAATGGGCTCTCATCACTAACTTTACATTGTATAAAGTAATCTAATGAGTCTTTTCATAAAAACAGGCATCCAGACATTTTAAAAATCTTCTCATCTAGTCCAGTGGGAAAAGTTTCAGAATAGGACTACAGAGTCAAAATTGCTCTCCAAATCTAGCCCGTAGGGAAATGACAGAATGAGCAGCGCATTAAGCCCACTTTTCCACAGTTTCTCTCTCTTTCCTCCACTTCCCCAGTCCCAAATGAGCACCTTTTTCATGGCTTTTAGAAGCTATGGAGTATTCCATCACATATCGGGAAAAGATACATGAAAGCTGTAGCGGTCAGCTTTTAGTAAGCTGTCTGAAAAGTTTCTGGAGAAATAATTAATGAGGGCAGAAAGAAAGCTAAGAATGGGAAGTCTGAACTACTTGGAGCTAATCTATTACCTGAAAGTGTCAGCAGCAGCAAAAGTGTTATCTACTGTTTGCAGCAGGACTGAGGATACATGTCATGCCTGGATTCCTACTTTATTTACCGTAGGACTCCTCTCAAGGGTTGGGAACCATTTGGCTTTGTTACTGTGATTAAATCAATGTGCTTTAAAGGATTTACATCTTTCATTTCTCGCCACCATAGTCAGAGTTGGTCCTATGCTCTCAAAAACTAGACAAAACTGAATTTTGCAATCAGAAGAAGAAAGGCATATGAAAGAAATATGAATTTTGGGAGCAGAATGACAATTGATAAATCTTTCTCTTTTCTGCCCTCCTAAGGGACAAGGCTTTCATTTTCCTGGGAAGAGGAATTCGTTAGGGCTATACAACAATAATCTGCAGGACTGAGATTCAAAATCCATTGCATTCACACCAATTCCAAGGAGATGTTGCTATACTCAATGTACTAGTAGCACGTTGCTATTCTGGGCAAATCCAAACTTCTGTCAAAAAATTCTTGCAAGGCTGTTTGCAATGGCAGTGGGACTGACAGGACTGTCTGTTAATGAGGGTGTTTTCTTACCCTCAGCAATCTACCTGGGACAGGTATTTGTCTATTGCAATGATACCAACCTAGTTTCAGTCAAAAGGAGCAGGACTTTTCTGCTACTCAAGCAGAACGTGAAAAGCAGTTTTAACTTTCTTAATGCACTTCCTGGAAGACAAGGAGTAAAATATTAGGTGAGTTTAAGAACTTAATAATTACATCTTTCTTTTTTCTCAATTTCTTCATAGGTAAAATGGTTTATATTTGCAGGTAATAAATTCTTAAATGTATTAATTTAATTACTGTTTCAATGTCATTTTGTCATAACTTGTGCAACGTCATTCAAAGCAGATGAAAGAAAAGTTTAAAAATCTATAGCTCAATTTTAGTTCTAAAAATAATGCTGGAGACAACGTGTCATCCAGTCCGAGGTTAAGACAAGTAAATTTAACTTGTGACAGGTTGGATTGCCCATGTGCACTCATATGTTCCTGACATTCCTGGGCCCAATTTGTCTTTTAAAATATTACTGTCTGCTGAGATTTCATAGTTTATCTTAGACATCTCCCCCAGGATATGTATGATACAGATACAGATCATAAGGGAGGTTCACATCATCCTGCAGCAGTAGACAGAGCCAGACAAGACGCATTGGACAAGCTGAAGTAGCACTTGCTGCCCATGTGAGGAAACGGAGCCGAGCTCCTGATGGCGACTCAATGCAATGGCAGCCTCTGCACTGACTGACAACCGTCTTGAAAAAGCTGCGGGAAAGGACTGGAAGTCTAGTGCAATGGGGGTTTGATCAAATAAATGGTCATGAGTTTAAGAGAGCATTTGGGAATGAATTGGGAAAAAAATACTTGCTAGGTGGAACGCCCTCTCTACTGCATTGTGGATGAAGCCAAATTAGAAAAAAGGGTCTGGAGGGTTGGACTGCTGTGTAAAGGGGCTTACACAGAAGACATGATAGGACAGAAATTTGATGAAATGTTAAAATGGTAAACACTGAGTCCTGCATCATTAACATAATAACCAAAAACCCCAGCACTGGCTCGACATCAAGTGAGCAGAAAGCAGTGTGGTAGAAGACAAACGGGGGTCCTGGCAGGCAGCAAATTCAATATAAGCCACCAGTGTGCCCTTTTAGCAAAGAAGGGCAGCAGCACCTTGGGCTGTGTTAGGAGGAGTGTTGCATGCAGGTCCAGAGAAGTGATTGATTGTCTGCCTCCCTTTGGCATTTGTGGCACTACATCTGGAATACTGCACCCAGTCTTGGTCTCCTTACCACGAGAAAGACATTGACGTGCTGGAGCCGATCCAGCAAAGGCTTACCAAGGCAATTAGAGCACTTGATATATGACATATGAGGAGGGGCTAACAGATGAGTTCGGTCATAACAAGGCAGGCTAAGAGGCAGGTCTCATAAATACCTTTAACAAGCCAGTGGAAGCATGCAGAGAAATCAGAGCCAGGGTCTCCTAGGATGAGACGCAGTGGGCACAGTTTACAACATGGGAAAGTCTAAATATACAAAAGGAAATCTATTTTCATCATGAGGGCGGTTAAATTGGCTTCCCAGAGAGCTTGCAGAATGTCTGTCTGTGAATATATTCAAAACTCGACAGGATAAAGCCTTAATTTACTTGGTGTAAATTGGCTCATTTTGAGCAAGAGTTTGGACAAGATGACCTCCAAAGGTCTCTTCTAACCTAAGTCATTTTGTAGTTAATGATTCTATGAAAAAAAAACCAAACAAAAAATGTGAAATGTGTAGTAATGTCATAAAATTACAACTTTCATGTTAGTCTATGGATAAGGAAATAGTGGTTTCCAAACAGTTACAACTGCAGTATTCTAATGGTACTGAGAGTTTGAGATTAACAGCTGAGAATTTATTCCTAACGCACTTCTATTTTACTTTGGTTTTTTAAACAAAAAAATAATTTAATGTTCTTCACTGATTATCTTCAGAAACACAAAAGATTCCAGACCTTGCAAAAAGGGAGTAGGCAGATTTTTACAGGCAGCAAGCACAGAGACAGTGTGAACTGTTAACAGTCTCGTCAGTTTGTTTTGTGGGCCTGGTCTGTCATTGCTGTATTGCATAGGTAAATAACTGTCTGTATGTAAGCATAATGAATAGAACTTCAGTGTAATTTTGTTCTCCTATATATGTAGAGAGCAGGTATAACATGATGAAGTACAAATTAAATAAAATAAAATGTTCCCTCTTCATATGCTATTTTTATGCAAAGACCACTATATTTAATGACATATTTTTTAAAATTAGTGAGTATCTCAAAAAGAAGAAAAATTGCATTTTTCCCATCTGTTGTTCTCATTCCTATTTAAATCTGTCAAGTATATAGATTTGCATTTTGCAAGATGGAAAGAACAGAGAAGCACTCTGTCAAGCACAGTCCATAATAGATGGGGATTACACAACTGTTAATCGAGTCGACAAGGACATATTTAGAAAGTATCCTGAACTTTTCGAAGGGATACAGCTTCATCTTCACTATAATGCAACAGGGGAAAAGGGCTTAAGAGAGAAATACAGCAAAAACAGGCTTTAGCAGTGTCTCACCAGGAGCAGAGATCAACATATCTATGAAAAAATGTACTGAATTGCTGATAAGTGACATGTGTTGATAGATTTCAAGTATCTGGTCTCATCATCACTACTTTCTTGCATAACTGAGTTGTTCTTTTGGACCGCTCCCTCTTTTCTAAGTTTAGCTGGCACACAACTCTACTGGCACATATAAAAATATATTCATATACTACCATAGTTCATCTCTCTAAAACAATCCTGATCTCTACTTTATTAGAAAAAAAATAACACAAAACAAAAATATTGAAATGGGGTAATCGCCTCCATGGAAGAAAATACATTGTGTAAGTTAAGAGAATTTGGTGTTTCTGTCAGATTTAAAGAACTCTGACTTTGATATAACACTAGTTATGTATATAAAGACAACCATATTTACCTTAGTTAAGTGGCAGTTTTAAAAATACCTCCTTAATATCAATTCTTAAAATTCCCAGGATTCTTAATTTTTATGCATATAAAATTCTTTGCATTTCAGGAAGACAAGTGGCAATGAGATTTTTTATATCTCCTTAAAAAATTTGTGCAGAGTTACAAATTGCTTTTAGCTTTACAGAATTTTAAAATTGCATGATTTTTCACACCTTGTGATTTCTCTTTCCATTTACTAAAAATCTCAATGCTCTTACTAAGAAACAATTTACTGAGAATTTTACTACATCTTGTAAAGAATTTTGCAGTCCTGTCTTACGGTACTTTTATTCCTGTTTTAAATTGATTATGTATGTCCTCCCATAGGGAATTAAGACATTAAAGTGGCTGAAATTTGCTGTAGATCCTAAGCAAAATGAAGTACATACACAACTAGGACACTGTTGCCTGTTAAATTGTTGCAGAGAGAAATGCATGCTATTGTCCTCATGGAGGACCAAAATAAAGTCATGGGGCTTTTGAAATAAAATATAAATACTGAGTAAATGCAGATAAGAGTTTCAGGCAGGCAGTAGATTGCATGGTGTCAGAAGAAATGTGAAAAAGGACTTGCTTTTATCCAACTCAAACTGGAACAAAAAAAAAGTAGAGCAATTTTCAATGTTACTTAGCAAAGCCTGTTTTAGGAGATGATAAAGGCAAAGCTTGAAGCCACACATTATATTTCCACAGCTTTACTCCACTGAATATAAATTGTGTTTAATGGCTTTATTTCACACATATTCCAATTGACTTAGGGGCATGGCCTGCAAACAAAATGGCAGTACTGACTTTATAGTCTTGCCTTTCATGCTCCTCTTAGCCACTAGGACTCATTTTAATCATCTCACCTCATTGTCCAAGAGAAATATTATCACACACAGAAAAAATTGCTGTCTTGGCTGCACACTGAAGATCAGTATTCATCACACTATGCAGAATGCAAATACCAGATTCAAGAGAAAACTTCAGCACTCCAAATTAATTTGCAATGAGTTTTTAGATACAGAGCAGAGTTATTATTGGCTCCCCTAAGTCAGAGTTTTGAAGTGGGAAAATGTATTTGCCAAGGCAGGCTTACTGATTGGTAAGCTAAAGTTAGAGAACTCACTGAATATGAAGGGCCAGCTATACACGGTATAAAATTACCTAAGCATTGTTTGCAAAAGGAAATTTTTCTTTTCAAATTCCTGTGGGCAATTGCAAGACTTAGAGAGGACGTGATTTTTGACATGGAATTTATGCATAACACCTATAGTATGTTATACATTGTAAAAACAGTAATTATGGGAAAACAAACCAAAAAAGAGAGCAATTAAAATTACTGAGTTGTTTAAAGAAAATTAAAATCCTGCTGCCGGAGGAGATAATATTCCAAAGTTCATTTTAGTGAAATAATTTAATTTCACATGTTGGATAACTTAAACTTAGTAAATAATATGTATGTGGGCGAAAAATGGTAATTTCTCAAAAATTATGTTTTCTAGTTGAAGTGGCAGCAAATTTTATTTATGAAACATTATGCTGTTTCTGGACTATTACCCAACACCTAAGTTTCTCTAAAAATCTTTCCACACAGCTATAAAGGCCTCTAGAATACACTCAAAAATTAAAGAAAAAATACTTCCTGTAACCAGCAAAAAACTGAACTTAATATAAGCAAAGAAAAAAACCCAAATTAATTTTAATTAATTAGTGAATTAAAATCTGTTTACCCAAGCATAAGCAGAAAACTATAGTTTTATGATCGTTTTGTGTTTCCTTCCAACCTACTTGACATCTGCTGGGAGAGTAGCCCAATGAGCTGTAGGTAATCCAGGAGACTCCTGGAATGCATGTAGGATAATTTCCTAAGCCGGGTAATAAATAGACAGACCTGCCAGAGGGGAGGCAATGCTGGACCTCATGGTCACCAACACAAGTGAGCTAACTGGGTGTGGGAGACCGAGAGGTTAAAACCTCTCTGGGGACGTTAAGACTGGAGGCAGCCTGGGCTGCAATGATCACGTGCTGGTGGAGTTCACAGTCATAAGGGATATGGGTCAGATGAAGAGTAAAGTCAGGTGACTGAACTACAGAAAAGCAAACTTCCAGCTTTTCAAGGAGATAGTGAATAGGACACCCTGGGAAGCTGCCCTCAGGGGCAAAGGAGTAGAACAGAGCTGGCAGATTTTTAAGGAAGTTGCCCATAGAGTGCAAAAGCTGTGATCCCCAGGCATAAGAAACCAGGCAAGGAAGGTAAGAGACCAGCATGTCTGAGTTGGCACCTGCTGGTCAAACTAAAGGGCAAGAAGCAAATGGACATGTAGTGAAAGAAAGGACAGGTATTCTGGGGAGACTATAGGGATGCAGTCAGGTTTTGTAGGGAAGAAGTGAGGAAGTGAAAAAAAAAAAAGCTTGAACTGAACATGACAAGGGATAAAAAGATTAGCAAGGATGGCTTCTACAGGTATGTCGGGTAGAAAAGGAAAGTCAAAGAAGGTGTACCCCCACAATAAACAAGGCTGCCAACTGGTAACTACAGATGAAAAGGCTGAGGTACTCAACAATGTTTTTTGCTTTAGTCTTCAATGGAAGTTTCTCTTTCCATGCCTCTTCAGTGAGTGGACACGAGACAAGGATGGGGGAGCAGAATTCTTCCCACTGTAAGTGAAGATCAGGTTCATGACCACTGGAGAACCTGATTGTACATACCTCCATGGGACCTAGATGAGATACATCCCAGAGTCCTGAAAGAATTGGCTGATGTAGATGTCAAGCTACTGTCCAAGGTTTTTGAAAAGTCGTGGCAGTCAGGTAAAGTCCCCAGTGACTGGAAAAACAGAAACGTTGCACCCATCTTTAAAACCAACATAAAGAGAGGGAACTGCCAACCTGTCAGTTTCACTTCTGTGCCTGGGAAGATAATGGAAGAGATGCTATCCTAAGGCACATGGAGGACAGGGAGGTGATTCGAGACAGGCAGCATGGCTTCACCAAAGGCAACTCTTGACTGACCAACTTAGTGGCCTCTTATGATGGAGATTTCATCTGTCTAGATTTCTTTAAGGACTTTGGCATGGTCCCCACAACATCCTTCTCTCTAAATTGGAGAGAGATGGGTTTGATGGGTGGACTGTTTGGTGGATAAGGAATTGGTTGGATGGTTACATCCAGAAGGTAGTGGTCAATGGCTCTGTGTCCAGATGGAGACCTGTGAGAAGTGGTGCTCCTCAGGGATCTGTGTTAGGACCAGTATTGATTAATATCTTCACCAACAACATAGCAAAAGGGATCAAGTGCGTTCTCAGAAAATTTGCAGATGACACCAAGCTGGGTGGTGCAGTTGACATTCCTGTCATCCAGAGGGACCTGGGTGAATTTGAAAAGCGTGCCCATGGAAACTTCATAAAATTTAGCATGTTTAAGTGCAAGATGCTGCACCTGAGTCAAGACAACCCCCGGTATCAACACAGGCTGGGGGACAAACAGATTAAGAACAGCTCTTCCAAGAAGAACTTGGGGGTGCTGGAGGATAAAAAGCTGGACATGATCCAGCAATGTGCACTCCCAGCCCAGAAAGCCAAATGTGTCCTCGGCTGTATGAAAAGTAGTGTGGCCAGCAGGGTGAGGGAGGGATTCTGCCCCTCTGCTCTGGTGAGACCCCACCTCAAGTGGTGCATCCAGCTCAGGAGGTTTGGAACTAGATGGTGCCTTCCAATTCAGATTATTATTCTATGATTCTATGATTCATTCTGACTTTATCCTGAATTAGAGTTCCAGAAGTTGCATAAGAATTAAATATATGAAAACTCAAAGCAAGAACTTTCGAAACAGTTACTTTGTTTCAAAGAAAAATGTTTTCAGTCGTTCCCATTTCAGTTAGGTTACCATTACTTGTGGTGATGCAGAAGGTGTTTGCCACGTACTGAGTCATCTCTTAGTTTCTTTTTGACTGGTGGCAATGAACTGATTTTTAGCTAAAATATTTTCTATTTGTTATGAGCCAACACTTTGTATGGACTGATATTTCATCCCCAAGGCCTTCTATACCCCACTTCACTTCCTATAAATCTCTAGGCTGTCCATTGCCTTATTTTCCATTCCTTGTGGTTCAAGTATTTTTTTTGGTTGAAATGACAAGAAGAGGAATCACACTTGCAAGACTTCCATCCATCTGCTGTAATAGCGTAGATCTTCTACTGAAGAGTAATCTGTACTGTAGTCTTGTTGCAAACATATCTGCTTCAGTGCTCACCAGCCTTTCGTGGTCAGTCATGTCCTGTCTCTAAATACATGCCACTTTTTTTCTCTGTTGTTTCTTCTGGTACTTGAAGACCTATGCATTCCCATTCAAACTTCTCTTATATCAGAATTTACAGGTCTCTGTGGAACATGTTTGCTTCGTGTCTTTCAGACAAGCATAGGTGTAAGCAAAATGATAATGCATGAAAAGAATTATGGCCTTTTTTACTTATTGACACAAGTTTGTTCTACACAGGAAGTATTTTGAACACAGTTAAAGGTATTCATGGCATCTGTTACAAACCAGTTTAATCACAGAGAAGTAAAGAGAACCTATTCTCTGTGAACAAAACAGAAAGAACTTTGAAGGTTCAAAATATTCCCCAAAAAAATGAGATAAAAATAAAACGAGAATAAATGTTGATGCCAAAAGATTAATATATTTTTATTTCATAGTAAAGGAGGCAAAGAGAAAGAAAGAGAGAAGTAGAGAAAAGTTTGAAAAAGCTGAGGGTACTTTGAAAAGCATAGGATATGTCACAACCACTCTGCGCTACCTTTGGTTCTGCTGAGATANTCCACAACTCCCTGGGACTCCAGTCCAGGGGTGCAGGATCAGGGGATGCTCCCCAAGCGGGCGGCGTCAGCTCCCAGGGCCTCAGGGTGTCTCACAGCGGGCGATGGGGGGGGAAAGGCGAGGGTCAGGGATTCTGCCCCTCGCTTTCCCCTCCACATTTGGCACCAGGTTCACCCTCCTTTTTACGGCTCTCAAGGTGGGCTTCTCACGGTCCATCCCGCACGTAGTTTTCAGGTGTTCAAGAGTGATTATGATAAGCAGACAGAATGACAAAGCGCTTTTTGAAGCCTTTCTCTTATTATCAGGCTCTTACATCATCTAAACCACAGAATTGTTGCACCAAAAAATATTATTTAATGTGTTAGAAATCTGTCAATTGTATTCTTCTGGGTGTTTTGAATATTATTAAATTATGATAAAAAGCAGGTCTTTTACTTAGTTTTAGCCTCTTAAAACCATAGACATGTAGAACTGAAGAAGACTGAAACAATTTACTGCTTCCATGTGTCTAAAGTTTCACCGTCCAAGTCTGTTCTGGTATCTGTCTCTTCCAGTATTAGCTTCCAAGTACTTCTGTCTTTCTTGTTGCAGACTGCAAAATTATTTTTTATATTCTTGTGATACACTGAGGACCAGTCAGTACTATTTCTTTCTAACGGTCAATGGAACACATTCTCTTCACTGTTGGCTCACTTTCGGGAAATTGGACTGAGGAAAAAATCTAGACAGCTATACTTCAAAGCTCTAATTGAGTCAGAGCAGTTTTGCTACAATCATCTAAGCATTTTGGAAGACATGTATACCTTCATTCTTAGCCTTTTCTCCTTTTTTCTTTTCTTTTTTTTTTTTTTAAGAGAAACAAACGATACCAGTTACCTTCTGTATCTCACAGCATTTTCTATTTTGTCATTCTCCTATGCTTTTTGTCTCCTCAGCTATTCTTCTATATGTTTTTCATAAAAAGTACTGCTAAATACTAAAGAGAATGTGGCATTAGCAAAACTGACAAGAGGGGAATAATTTCATTTCTTATAAGGTAAAGTACATCCTGTAAATGAGTTTTAATTTGCCTTTTTATTTTTCTTTCCTTTATTATAATATTGTATCATTGACATGATTTACAGTCCTTTAAATCTATAGACAGGTATTTTCTATTTTTGTGCCTTTCAATCTTATTTTACCTCCTGCTTTATATGATATTGCTTTTTTTTTATTGTTAACTTAATCTTACTAAATGGAGTCAGGAGTGATTTTGACAAGCTGATTCAGATCTGTCTTTGAAAGTGTTTACTCTTTTCCTGTTTTGGTGATATCTGCAATATGTCAAAGAGCATTTCACATTCTGTTGTCTGAATCATTCGTGAAAACAGTAATTTGAACTAGGTCCATCCCAAGCCTTTGCAAGGATCTCACATCATATGTTCACGCAGCCTGAGTGAATTTCGAATATGTGCTAGCTGAATAAGACCTGTTGTGCACTCATCTTATAGTGGTTTCTATCTAGGCTGTTGAACTTTTATTGCACTGAAAAATACTGGAGAGCAGCATGATTTTAGAGAACAGATAGATGTTGAGTGGCTGTGCTTTCTTCAAGGGACTGGACATCATGAGGGATTCTACTCTCTTTTTTCTTCAGTCCTTGTAAAGGCATAGCCCTCATCCTATATATTTTTTCATGTCTTTTACTGGTTTATTGTATGCATACACTGATACCCTCTGACATTTCCCTTCCTTACCTGCTCCAGTGCTTTTCCTCATACCTTGTGAAGTTCTGTAAGCTATAACAACCAGTCAAGTGCATCTTCTAACAGAAGGTTATCTACAGAATTTAACTTCAAAACTTGCTTATAAAACCAGTGCTCGAACCACAGTACTGTTATTTTTTCAAGACTCAATTCCAGTGCTGTCCTTACTTTGGTAATCCAAGTTACTCAAGTTAGTCTAAAACTTAGGATTGTGATGTCTATACATGTATGTATGCGCATAAGTCTGCATACATATGCATATATGTATATAACATTTATAGGTACATGTGTACATGTACATACACATATCACAGAATCACAGAATATTCTGAGTTGGAGGGGACTCACTATGATTATCAAAGTCCAACTCCTGGCCCTGCACAAGACACTCCAAGAATAACACCAGGTGCCTGAGACTGAGATTGAGTCTTGAACTCTACCAGGCTTAGTGTTGTCACCACTTCCCTGGGGAGCCTGTTCCAGTGCCCAAACACCCTCTGGATGAAGAATCTTTTTTCTAAAATCCAACCTAAACCTCCTCTGACACAACTTCAGGCCATTCCCTTGGGTCTTGTCATTGGTCACCACAAAGAAAAGATCAGTGCCTGCCCCTCCTCTTCTCCTCAGAAGAAAATTGTAGACTGCAATGAGGTCTCCCCTCAGTCTCCTCTTCTCCAGGCTGAACAGACCAAGTGACCTCTGCCGTTCCTCATACAGCTTCCCCTCAAGGCCCTTCACCATCTCCATTGACCTCCTTTGGACACTCTCTAAGAGTTTAATTAATGTCTTTTTCATATTGTGGCACCCAAAACTGCCCCCAGCACTCGAGGTGAGGCCGCCCCAGCTCAGAGCAGAGTGGGACAATCCCCTCCCTTGCCTGGCTGGTGATGCTGTGCCTGATGTCCCCCAGGACAGGGTTGGCCCTCCTGGCTGCCAGGGCACTGCTGCCTCATGTTCAACTTGCCATTAATCAGGACCCCCAGGTCCCTTTCTGCAGCACTGCTCTCCAGCATTTCATTCCCCAGTCTGCCTCTACATCCAGGGTTGTCCCATCCCAGGTGCAGAATCCAGCACCTTCCTTTTTTAGATTTCGTATGGTTGGTGATTGCCCATGTCTCTAATTTGTTGAGGTGTCTATGCAAAGCCTCCCTTCCCTAGAGGGAGTCAACAGGTCCTCCCAGTTTTGTATCATCTGCAAACTTACTTAGTATCCCTTCAAGTCCTGCATCCAGGTTGTTTAGGTAGATTATACGTATATATGGATACAAATAGGCATACACACTGTTTGTACGGTTAAAGGTTCTCTTTTCCTAACCAAATTTTAATGAAGGTATTTCCCTTTCTAACACTTAGGCTTTGTATTAACAGCACAACTCTATTTCAAAGTAAAAAAACAATATATAACAAAATATATAATTACAAATAATGAAAAAATCTGGGGGTTGGGCAGAACTGCAATTTTGTTAGATGTCAGGAAAACCAGCATTTTACCTGTGTGAATTTTCAGGCTTCAGACTTTCATTGATAAGTACAGAATATCACATTCTACCATGTCTGATATTTGTAAGTCTTCACATGCTCTGATTCAGTTTCATACCTCTTTCTCCTGGCTGACTGTCTTCTATTCATGCCATTAAACTCTAGTGACTAGCCTGTTCAGGAGAACACTAGTGTTCTTTGCTTTTTTCTTGTTAAATTAATTATATTTGACTTAAGTAACTGTAACTATCAACTTATCAGGTATATTTGTTGGCCTGTTTTTTGGAATAGGCTATGGCTTGTTAAGTTCTGCCCTGTATGATTGTTGATCAAAATTGTTATTATCAGTTGCTGTAATAATAACTTACACTACAACTCAGAGGGCTGTTGTAGCATACATGTTAGATCACTACTTACATCAATTATTCTCCTGCCATAAAATAATTATAAAACCATTAGAGTCATATGACATTAAATTGGCCAGTGGGAGCTGGTGTTCTACAGTTTTTTGATATTCAGAAGTATCTCCATATTGCATGTGTCAATGGAGGAATCATCCCTTTTGGATTATCATTCTGTAGTTACATTGATGGTTGACCACTGGGATGATCACAGTCAGCTGCTGCCACATTGAACTAGGCCCTTCAAATTGTGACCTTTATGATCCCATTAGTGACATGACAAGTTCAGACTGGATTTTACCTTATTCTGATTGGATTCTGTCGCTAATCTCGGCAGAGGTTACGAATGAGTCATTTTGCTTAACAATTAATAAAAAAAAATAGGTATTATTTTTTATGATACTTCAAAAAATTAATCTCAGCCTCCTTGTAATTACAAGTAAAATGCATTTTCTAACCACAGATTCAGTTCAGCCTAAGTTCAAAACCTGCAATAAAAAATGCCTTCACTGAAATCAGAGGACATAAACAGAAAATGGTTTAGTGGTTGAGCTCAGAAAGGCCAAGGCCTAATTTTTGCTTTTATATTGTGTTGCGCAGTAATTTCATCCCTTATGTTAGCATGTATTACAATCCTCAATATTGTTTAAATCTTTTGCTCAGGCTGGGCCTATAGGGCTGTATTTTTCTGGCTTCCCTACGAGGTCTCATGCGGCACTGTGTAAAAAGCTTTATTAAAGTAAAGCGATCTCATCTTCTACTTCCTTCTTATCCATTATACTGAAAGTTACTGTGTCAAAGGAGGAAATTAGATTGTTTTGACATGATTTACTCTTTAGAGAGCTGTGTTGGCTGTTTTTCATCACCTTTTTATTTTCCTGTAGAGTGGTTATAAATTGGCTGTTTAATAACTTCTCCCAGTATCTTTCCACATACTGAAAGTACTGTGACTGGTCAGTGGTTTCTCAAGTCTTCCCGTTCCTCGTGCAATGTAAAGGCTTGCCTTTCTTCAGTCCCCTAAGACTTCTCTCTCCTACAAGATCTCAAAGGTGAGATCTTGTGATTCAGATACTACTTTGGTTATTTTATTAAGTGCTCAAGGTTCTATTCCTTTCCTCCACCCTTGCCCTGGGCCACCTAATTGTATCAAATATATTTAAATACCTTTTACCACAATATTTTGTTTTGAAATTCAGTATTAGAGTTAACTGCACTTGCTGTTTGGCCAGAAAGAGGAGGATAATAGGGCAATGAAAACTATATTGCTCTTGAAATCACATCCTTCCTTCCCCTCATCTCCCAGTCTCATAAAAATCTTGATTTAGCTGTATCGTATATTTTTTGTACAGTTTTCTGCTGTTTCTCCATTTCTAGGAATTTCTATTTATTCTCAATAATTGTTACTTATTTGGTAGGGTATTTTTCCATGGTATGTTAGGTCTTGCTACATCATTCATCTGATCCCAAAATGGATAGAATGGTCTAAAAAAAAACCCTAAAAAAACCCCCCAAAAAACCAAAAAAACCCACCCCCTGTTATTTCAGGGCCTTTCTTCCTTTCTTTTTTTTAATAATTTTGAGCCTAAACCTCCTGTGACCATCACTAGTAGCTTACACCTTCTAATCCTCAGCCACCTCCTGTCAGTTGCAATTGAGGCTGGAGACAGTTGTTTCCTAAACTCTCTCCCATTTCACATTGTCCCCATTGTATTCTCTAACTTCTGTTAGATGTTGTGTCTGTGTTCCTTTCTAATAGGTACTGGATAATTAATGCTTCCCTTTTCCACTGGCTCTCACTTCTTCTGTTGCCAAAAATATCTCATTTCCTGCCTGTGGTACAGTGGTTTAAAAGAGTCTCTCAACATTACAAATCTTTGTTCTTTGCTTTCTATATTCATTAAAAAAACAAAACAAAACAAAACAAAACAAAAACCCTTAAACCAAAACCGTTTAGTCTATCGCTGTGTTTTTAGAACAAATATCTATTTCTTAATATTTAACATTTCCTCCATTTTTAGTTCTGTATTTGTCCTTTTAAATTCTAATCTGCAATGTTTTCACAATGTAAGATAAAAAATTCATATTAATTCCATAGAAGATACTTCATCCTTGTAAAAGTAAAAAAATAACTTTTCATGTCCTTTGCTCTTACTGTGACCACAAATGCAAATGAGATTGGGTAAACCTGCAGCATATGACACCCCTAGTTACTGTAGTTTGTGTATCTAATCCTAAATATACCTTACGATTTGAGTAAATTCCAAGATTAAAAGTATTTAAATAGGGTAACTACTATTAATTACCAGCACCTATTACGGGTGCATTTGTTTTTCCTGCACTGAAAAGTCCTCATAGGACACAGAGGAGCACAACACCAGAAAAGAGGTATATACTAAGAATTTGCTGTCCAACTTCCTTGTAAGGCTTTTCTGTATCCATTATGTAAGGTTGACTGATAGTAATTTCTTATTCATTACTTTTTTACTTACTATAGTCCCATGTGTAAGGCGTAGTCTTTTTCTAATAAGATTGTTCTGGTTGCAAAACCTTCATGAAACTCTATCTGATCATTAAAAAATCCAGTGTTTATGGATATTCATGTAGAAGTTGCAAATCTTGCCTAGAGTATTTATCCTAAACTAGAAAACCTGATGAATCTCATCTGTTTGTTGCCTGATTTATTCACATTTCCATAGCCTTTTACCTTAGAGTTTTATATATTTATCATGTATATAATACACATATCCTATGGATATCTATAGATAGTTTACACATATACAGACAGTACATCTGGCAAATATATTTATGCTGCTTGCATAGTGATGAAGATACAGGATCAAGAAGTGTGTTTATTTCGTTAAGCTTGTGTCTAAACAGAGAGCTGTTCATCAGTCTTCCCAAGTTACACGACTGACCAAACTAGGAATGTCAGGCATTGTTGTACTGATTGTCAGTACAACATGAAGAAGTAATTGTTTCAACCTGAAAAATTCAATTAGGAAATACCTGTCAGATCATGTGTGATGTTCTATCTAAACTCCTTTCCAAGGAATGTACACCTAGGTAAGCCAAAAATCCCATTTCTACGAGTGATATATCCAGACTGGGATGTCACTTTGTAGGATAAATTTTTAGAAATTAAAACAGAAGGGGAGCTTTCCAAAATGTTAGTACTCTTTTCTTTTCTTTTCTTTTCTTTTCTTTTCTTTTCTTTTCTTTTCTTTTCTTTTCTTTTCTTTTCTTTTCTTTTCTTTTCTTTTCTTTTCTTCTCTTTTCTTTTCTTTTCTTTTCTTTTCTTTTCTTTTCTTTTCTTTTCTTTTTTCTTTTCTTTTCTTTTTTCTTTTCTTCTTTTCCCTTTTATCCTTTAGGATATCTGTTATTAGGAAGAAAAGAGTTTACTGCATTATACAATCTAACAAGAAATCATTTCTCTTACAATTAATGATCTCTGCAGAATAGATTCGCCTCTCAATGCTCTCTCTGCATGAACAGCATGTGTACGTTGTCTTATGAAACATTATAATCAGACTCTAAATCCATCATTCATTTTAATATAAACAGACAATTGGGGAATATAAAATTAGGGGTAAAATAATGTGTTTTTCTAGGTGTATCAGAACCAAATTGATTACAACATAATCGAATACTATTGAAAATAAAGTTGAATTACTGGTTACTCCTTCTGGTGATTAATCTTCATTTTGATTGAAACATAATAGTCATGTCATTTTAAACAAAATATCTAATAGTTAGCACCAGCATTAACAGCATTATCATTAGTAAAGCAAAGTACAGCGCAGGTCATAACAAGGTAAGAAACTACATTTACTATAGGGGATGTAGCAAACATGAACATATATTTCAGAAAAGCTCTGAAGCCACTTGAACTTTGTTTTGTTACCTTAAGACTCCTTATATAATTTAAAACCATGATGATACCTGACTCCAGACCCTATTAAAATACATCTTTCACTTGGAAAAACTGCAAAGAATGCATGCTTTTGAAATATGCTGTCAGGATACATTTGGCACTAAAAAAATAGAATTTAAGTGTAAGTTAGATGTGGGTAATTATTTGGATAACAGGAGCCCATTGTATTTGCATCCTACTTTCTCTTTTAAAGTGAGATGAACCGATCTTATGTCTCCGCTCTATACCTTTACAGGAGCAAAAAAGGGACATAAGCTTCTTCCTTGAGGTTACTATGTTATATGCACTCAGTGTTCATGTTGTCATCACCATGAATTCATATCATGTGCTATCCATCTGATTTTCCGTCCAGCAGCAGCTAGGAAGGTGCAGAAGGGCCATGTTCAGGAGTTAATGCTCATATTGCCAATGTTTGCATGCTGAAAGAATTGTTTATCTGCCTCTCCAAACATATTTCTAAGACATTTGGTGTGTTCATGATATCTTACAAAAAATGTGTTTTCACAGTTATTCTATCTCAAAGACCTTCAACTATTCTACTCTTAGGAATAATCAAGTTAATGCCTATTGATCCCTTGAGAAACAGTAAAACTAAGTAACAGTACAAGATAAAAAATTCTCAATATCAAAGCATGTTTTGGCAATTTTTACTGATTGGAGCTATGTAAGGACAGAGTAGATGGCTTAAGAAATTAAATAAAATAAAATTGTCTGTTTTCTGTACTGGGCAGGAGGCAGTAAGCAAATCCTATATTTCTCGTCTTCTTGATTGAATGTGATAGAAAGACGCCATCAGCTTAGCTGTTCTGAGAAGATGCTTTTGAAGGTAACAATTTTCTGATATTTTCCATCTCATGTAGGTCCTCCTCAGTCTAAGATTCTACTAGGGTTACTAACTGGGAACAAAGCTGGCCCATTACTATCCTGAAACAGAATTTTTAAAAAATCTGATCGGATCTAGTATCAGCAAAAGGTATCGGGAAGTAACTGATACAGAAGACAGAGATTCTCTGCAGCTTCCCATGCATAAAGTGCACACACATACAAAAGTCTGTAGTCTTCCTACCTGAACTTCATTGCCTCAGACAAACCCGTACACCTGAGTCTTGGCCTACACTCCTGCCAGAAGGATGACAGCCATGAATTCTACACTTCAGCTGCCCTCATCGTGAGTCTCTGCCTTGGCTGCTGGAGTAGGAAGCTACCTTCCAGGCTTCTTCCAGTCAGGGGTTCAGCACAACTGCCACAGGAGCAGGATCCAAGGCTAACTTGAGAGAGCGGCAAGTTTTCTGCCCTTTCCAGCAGCCTTTGGAGGACACCTAGGAGACAAATGTTACTTAGAATCATTCGCCTTAGACAGAACTGAAAATGGGCTGTGCTACCTGAGTCATCATCTGTGATTCATCATCACCTACAGCTTGCTATGGCTGCAGTAGCAGAGCACTGCTTGCTCCCCCGATGATTTCATATACAGATTTCATAGCTGAAATCTGTACCTATCAAGAGCCCAGAAAGTGATTGCGTATTAGGAAGAATCATCTCTCATCTGGAAAGGCTGCAGAAGGCATCAATACACACCTGCCACGGGCACATCACTCCTGTGATGGTGTACCTTTCTCTCCCCAGCCCTACAATGGCCCCTTGAATGAGAGCACAAACCAGACTGTTCCCATGACGTACTCAAGAAGGGAACAGCTCCAAGCAGCAATGGCGGACTCCTAGTCATGGCTGACATGGTTGAAGATAGGAACTTTCCATGTCCCAACAGCATTCCTCAATCTGCTGTCAGATTTCTGTCTGGATAACCAAAGAACAGCTGGCACATGAGGGAAGTTGGGAGTGTGTATAGGAGTGGGCATAAGGACAATGTTTGCAAGATATACAGCGAGGAAAGAGTAAGAATTGGTGCACCTGAGTACTTGCTGCTCTGAATTCTCCCTTCCCCTGTCTTTTTCCTGAGAATGTTAATTGCATATCAGGCAGAGGAGACACAGGGCTCCAGATACCAAAAATGGCAAGACTACAGCAGGCGTGGCTACATGTACACTAGCAATGAGCCACCTGGTCCACTGGCAGCAGGAGGGCTGAGCCTTATTTCATTGTGGCTCCTCCACGCCATGTAAACATAGGTGCTGATCTGAAAATTAAGGCTACTTCTGGGAGTTGCTGGGTCTTCCTGGCTTATGGAAGCACTGAAGTATCTTCATCCTTCTTCTAATTGCTCATCAGTCCAGCTATAGCTACAGGACCAAACACTGTAGCAATCAGCCCAATGGAGCTGAGACAGGATCACATCCTTGTGTTATTGGCTGTAGGGTTTTTTTTAATGAAGAAGAGGCCAGTAGCCATTCAGACTATTTTTTCCCATTGTAAGAGTAACTTTGCTAATGTGATAAATTATGCAGTCTGGTAGCACCTTGCCAAGTGTGTTTCCTCTTGTCTTCCCTGGGCCCAGCTGTGAGAATGGTGCAGCAAACCCCAGTCTAGGTCTGATGAACCAGAAGACGTCCAAGGCAAAGTAAGGCTTGCACTGGGGGACAGCAGATAATGGCCTACTCTCTGTTACCTGAAGAAGTCAGTAGTGGAGTTGCTGAGAACGTTGCAAACTCAGGGGTGTAATAAAGGAAGAGGTGGGAAAAGGTCTTGGGGAAGGGGAACAACTCCATCAAGGAATGTTTAACAGTTCGGGTGTAGGGAGTTCCTATGGGAACTGGATGCAGAAAGAAGCACAGGCCAGCAATGCTTGGCTACAGCAGGGCTGGGGAAGAGGTAGGCAAATGTTTGTGCTACAAACCATTAAATACATTGATCTGATATAGCAGAAAGGAAATTACCAAATCTACAGGTGGATTAACTGCATATAACTCAGCAGTATGAGAAGAGTAGAAACTTAGAGAAAAAGAGAAGACTTTAACTTAGAACATTTACATGAAATCTGTCTAGCACAACAGGCATATATTAAGACAGAATAAAGGTCTAATTAGGATTCCTGCATATGACGACCTGATAGCAACCATTTGCGAGAAAAGACAACTTTACGGATATTTCCTTCTCAGATCTAGCAGCTTGGGGTTTTCTTCAGCTCTATTATTGAATCTAATGCACAATGTTATTGCTGTCATTCTTGAGTTTGATTGTGTGGTATCTTTTAGGACTGGATCAAATAGGATCAAATTTACTTGTTTACTGAGAACCTGCTGTGACAGTGAAAGTAATTTTGTTTATGAAAAAAAAAAAAAAAGCTTTCTGGTGTACAACCATCCTAAGTGGCCAGTAGCTTAGGTATTTTCAATTTGAATCATATCATTGACATTTTAGTATTTTTGCTGAAGTCCATCCTAATATATATATGCACACACACACACACATATATATCAGAAACTATTGAAGATCGAATTTCAGGAGTTCTCTACCTCCGCTGAAGTTCACAGGCAGTTGATTTCTTAGCTGAAATACATTAAACTGTAAATCAGGACATAAAGGTTTAGAGTGTGTTACGTTTCATTAGCACATGCTTTAGTCTCATTAGACATGGTTGAACCCAATTATATTGAGGGTTTTTTCCAATCTAAATGATTCTATGATTCTATGTTTCCATGATTTTGTGATTCAGTTCCAGGTCCAAGAGCTGAACTGAGTGCACAGTGACTGTGCACCAAGTCTGCTGCCTCTTTGCATCACTTTGGAACCCATATTTGTGCCACAGGCAGGAACGCGGCCTACTAGGAAGGACCAAGAGAGTTGGTTATGGCTTCCTGATGCTCTCTCACACCCAGTCAGCTCAGACAATCTGCTATAATCTGTACAGATTTGTACAGGTATGTCTGTATACTCTTAAGTGCAGTAAAATATGTCATTTATTTTTGTTCATACTAAAATAATTGGATGCTTAGTACTGACAAAACACTGAAGTTCAGGTACTAATCTGGGTACTATCTTCAAATTAGAAAACACTTGATTCTCTTTTTACTAATTTTCATACTTCTTCTGTATGTCTTTCCCCTATCTGTGAAATGATGCTTAAAGAATTCTTACAAAAATATCCATATATACAGATATAGATATACACACTCCTATATACTCTTCTATATAATAATAATAATAATCTTTTCTTTTACTTTAACTTTCCAGCTTTAGGACCTAAATATTTTTTCTGGATGTATTGGCAAAAAAAAGGTACATCCCTATAATTACCTCACCTTTTGTTACATTAGGAAGTGTTAAGAATTTGACCAGCAGGATTCTGTACAATCTGTACAATTCTGTATGGACTTTTAACTAGAAGATGAAGCTTCTAGAGGTGAAATATTAGTGTTTCAGGAGGACTAATTGATATCTGTTAAGATCCAGACTCACTGAGTAGCTACAGGCTTGAAATTATTAAAAATCCAACAAAGAGGAGAACCTGCAGTCAAGTCTTGTCACTCATGCTTCACTCTAGAGGGTTAAATAAAAATATTCAATGTTATGGTACTGCAGGAGAAAGTAAACCCACACTGTATTTATTAGGGACTGCCGAAGAGATGTTATTTGGTTTAATAAGTCTCTGTATACAGCTTTGGAAGTATTAAGAACAAGTAGACTCAAATGAACCATGTAGAAACTTGCATCTTGTTTTGTGAAGAATTTGTCATAGAGAGTGATTCAGTGATGCTCTATGAGGAAGAAGGTTGTTATAAGATGTCTTTAATAAAAAGAGATTGTGCTTCCACAGAGGATATCTAGGAGAGCAGCGTGTATAATAGACACTAGAATTTTAGCAGCTATTCTGGACTATTTAATAGAGAGGTAGATGTATAGCAGAAGAGCAATCAGTCGACAGAAGGGGTGCAGTGATATAAGCTCAGTTTTCAATCTATTTGGCAGCTAGCCTTGAGCTGTGATTACTTTTAAAGGTTTCCAGTAAAAGTGGGTAAATTAAGTACAGAAAAATGACCCAAAAATCAATGAGAAAGTTATCCCAGCCAATGGTGTTACCTGCAGACTTTCTTACCACATTCAGAGACTTTTGCACCAGTAAGCCCTACATCAAAAATGCTTTTCTATGCTGACCTCCATCAGAAGATTTGTAAGGGCTGCTCTTGCACTGAGAAAGTCTACAGCTTTTGAAAAATAATTGTGACTATAATAATTGAAGAAATTTAATCTAAAAATGAGTATTAAAGCACGAAATTGTCAAGGCATTTCAGTGTCTCATGCTGACCAGTTTCAAAAGCAGTTTAGTACCCACATAGAAGGGTTTGTATAGGTACCTTCCAGTTCAGAGTATATGGGAAGCCGATCACTAAATACAACTACTCTGAAAAACTGATCCCCAGATGAGTTTAGGTGGCAACAACTACCCATAAAATAGATATATGGTATATTTTACCCTTAGAAAACCTGGTATCAAAGTTATATATAAAGAAATCTGAAGCAGATACTTGCTGCTTGAGAATTATGCTACTGTCAGTACCCAAACCAGCTTGTTTAGACATTCATTTTGAAATTTACCTTACAGCCTGCAATATCAAAACCACAGCATATAGATGAGGTCCCAGTCTTACAGCACCATGAACTAAATGGTGCATTTTCTAGGTCTGCCTACCCTTATTCTGAAACATTATCTTGGAAATTCTCGCCTACAAGCAAATCGACTAATCAATAAACCATCTCTCTGAAAACAGAAGAAAAAATAACTAATAGATAACTACTGCTCTATTAATGCATATAACAAATATTATGCACTTTACAATAACAGTAATATGTTTTATATTTTCTTGAAGAACTGATAACATTTGCAGTCCTATAGCAAAACGTTGATCTTCTGTCATTGTATAATGCAAAAATTCGCAGTGCCATGCCTATGCATATTGAACAGAAAAATTCATAGGAATTGTGTTTTGTTACCAACCTGTCTTGGTTTAAAAAGACAGGAGTCTGCTAAGGAAGGCAGGAGCCTCCCTTGGAAGAGGAAATGCACCCCCCTTCCCTCCGAATTAATATAATTTTGAAATTAAGGAGCTTTTAGGCAATGATATGAGAAAAAAGAATAACAGTTCTTTATTAATATAAACAACAACGGTAACCACTGACAGAGTCAGAATACAACCTGACACCCTGTTCAGGGTGGTGGTAGCCGTCCAGATGAAATGGTTCTCTGAAGCGTTGGTCGGGTAGAAAAAAAAAAGGTCCTGATGGTCCAGTGCAGGCTCTTGTCCTCTGGAGATCCAGTAGGCATGGGCTACTGTACAGTCCCAGAGTCCAGCTTATACCCAGGTGGAAATGCTTGGCTCCTCCCCCCTAGGGTGGAGCCTCTTACAATGGGATGAGATGACTCATGAGTCATGTGGTGAGTTCTTAATGGCCCATTAGCAGAGATAATGGGCCCCCGGATAGCAGGAGATAACAGTGCCCCAGCTGTTTTAACGGCTGTGGAGGTGGTGATAGAATAAACCTATTTTTAACCTAGGACACAACCATTGTGTGTCATACAAGTGTCACATATTGAAATGCAATCCTCATTACTTTTGTATGAAATCACTGCTCCTAAACAAAACCATTAGATTTTGTACATATATCTGTTTTATTCATTCACATAAACACAAACATAAATAGGAATTATTGTATATCTGACTTGTGCATAAAACTAGCAGCGTATGTGACCAGAGGGCTTTAATAATGGGTGCCATCTCTTCTCATGAAAAACAGCACAAAGTGGTGCTGTCTTACCACAGCATGGTAGAAAGCCTAACGATAAAGACGGAAGAAGGAACTAACTTTATGTTCTTTTTTTCACTGGTATAATAAGCAAGAGCTGTTTTAATTCAAAAGTGTGTTGGATGTTAAAAAGGCATTATTTTTGCAGGCCGGATTGTGCCTTATAGCAAATGATATATGATATGTATTGAGAGTGGTGGTATAATATTTGCTGACATAAACAGCTACTAAATCATCCCTTGGGAAGCATAGCACAGCAACCATAACTAATCCCTCAGTTACAGGCTGCCTCCCTTCTTCTACTCTGAAAATAGTTTACTAAAGCATCTGCCTGATGCAACAGTGGAAAGGACATTACATATAATTGAACTAAAAGCTTTTGACTGCTTAAGTGGTGAGGAATTTCAGTGTCTACACCATCAGTTGATTGAGACCTGCCATTACAGCCACATGAATTGTCATGTTTGATCTCAAAATACATGCCCCATCTTTTAAGTGTTAAGCCTGGGCACTCAGATGTGAGTGCCTTCACGTTTGTGTGGAGTTACCCTTCAGCCATCTCACATTCACAGACCAACATTAATGTGGCTGCAAGTAACAGGACTCCTCCTTGGATACTCTCGCTTTCTTACCAGACCTAAATACATTTTATTTCTTACTCTAGGGGCCACTAAGCAGGAGTTATGTTAAGGCCACTCCAGATGGAGGTGGCAGAGTTTAGACACATTCCTATTCTTGGTTCTTCTCACACTTATTAGTTAATAGAGTCCTACCTTGCCCTTGATGTCAGATCACCCTTTGCAGCCTTAAGAATAAGGAAATCTCTGCCTCATGCTCTGTGTACCAGGATCATCACAAGACTAGCAGAACAGCACCTCCTTCCCATTCTAGATTTTATTGCAAAGTTTTCTATTTTTATTATTTTTCAATAGCACAGTGAGATTTTATTGCACAACCTGCTTGCAGGTCATACCTTAACTGGCTTTCAAATTGCCTCTCATCAGAGGAATCTGCAGCTTTGCCAGAACTGTTGATTTGAGTTCAGTCTAAGGCCAGTACTTCTCTGTGCTCTATTTATGAGATTGTTTTACACAACCTATTCCCACCAGTTTCCTTGTAAAGCCCTCAGATTTGCAGATGCATTTACTCCTTCAGATATTTGGATAGTTCTAATTAGTGTACATCTTTGATATTGTGCAGTTGTCTTCAATTATCTGTTTCAATTTTAGAAGTTTTTAAATTACCCCTATGAAAGTGCACTTTCAACAGAGACTAGCAATAAAGGTAATCCTGAGAATAGGAGACCCCAAAATGCATGATGACGAGGTTTGTTAATTACTGAGTGGAATTACAGTATATAATTAAGATAAAATTATCCAGTTCATAGACTGAGAATGTCAGAATATGGCCCTTCAAATACATCACTCATCTGTTCCGTAATTCTTTTCCTCTAATTTTATAGCATATTAGTTAGCTCAGTAAATATCACCTGTGAGCTGAAAACTTTTTACCTGAAGAAATGATTTATAAAAATGAAAGTGGTTTCTGTTACGGTAGTTAAATTCCCTAGAAATAGTCTGGAAATTGCTTGCTAATGCTGAGAACACTCAAAAGGTTTCAGGCTTTTAGAGCCATTAATGATACTGGCTTATTAACTACCTTACCTCACACAGGTGTGAATGAGCTATGTTGTATATCAGCTTTGAATTATTGCACATTCTAAAACCTTGCTCAATATTGGAGAGAAAAAAGGGTTTTTTCAAATTACATGGCATTACATTTACCTTGTGGGTTTTTTGATAGCCCAGATTATGAGAATGGACTGTAATACTTTGTTTAGCATGCAAAAACATTACTGCCCTCTACCACTGGCAGCTGACTTTGTTAATGTGGTGAGATGATCTTGGCCATCTGCAAGAACCCAGTCAGTGGCTCTCTCAGTCCCCTTCCTCTCGGGAGGACCAGGGAAATGGAAAAGTTTGTTGGTTGAGATGAGGACAGTTACATCACTGGCCAGTTATTGTGTTGGGGCAAAACAGACTCAGCTTGCGGAAAAGTAATTCAGTATATTACCCATTAAAAGAGAGTTGGATATTTCACAAAAAAATGTGCAACTCTCCTTTGCTGACCAAGGAGAGAGGCTAGGATGTGACGTATAGAACTACGAGAGTAATTTGATTCATGTGCATGACCTGTCCTATTCATATTGGATTATAGGTCACTCCAAAGCCTTCTCTTTTCCAGGTCAAAACATCCCAGTTCTCTCAGCCTTTCTTCATAGGAGAGGTGCTCTCTCCTTCTAATCACCTTGGTGGGCCCTCATCTGGACTTGCTCCGACAGTTCCATGTCCCTCCTGTGCTGAGGACCCCAGATGCAGCACTCAAGGTACATCCTCACCAGCAGAGAGGGGCAGAATCCCCTCCCTCGCCCTGCTGCCCACCCTGCTTTTGGTGAAGCCCAGGACACGTCTGCCTTCCCAGGCTGTGAGTGCACATTGCTGGGTCATGTCCAGCTTTTCATCCACCAGCACCCTGGAGTCCTTCTCAGTAGGGCTGATCTCGATCTGTTCATCCCCCAGTCTGTACTGATACCATCAGCAGATGGGGTACAATTTGGTTGGCCTTTCTTTCCTGACCCATGCGCTCATAGAATCCCTTCCTGTTATTCTTCATATCCATTGCCAAGTTCCATCTGTGTCTTGGCTTCCCTGATCCCATTCCTAGGCATCCAAACTGTATTCTTGTACTTCCCACAGGTAAAGTGTCCCTGCTTCCACTGACATGGATTTCTTTCTTATTTCTCAGTTTGAGCAGCAGGTCCTCGCTCAACCATTTCAGTTTCCTGCCTGACTTGTTTGATTTCTTACGCATGGGGATGGACAGCTCTTGCACTCAAGTGTCCTTAAATTTAGTTGTGTCCTTATTTTTAATAAAAGTTATGTAATGTGAAATATTTTTGCACATCGATAATTTTCCTTTTCATTGTTTATCTGTACATCTTTTTCCCCTTGCATATTGGTAGGTAAGACTGAGCTCGCCACATGCTCCAAACTTTTGAGATTTAAGTCCAAGTATTTATATTTGGATTCCATAGGAATCCAAACATAGGAAGAAAATGGACTTAAGGAAAATTAATTCTTTCTTTAATATTTCCCACAATTTGATGGAAAATGGGATTTTTGCAATGCATGCAATGAAAGCATAATGACAGTAGTTCCTTAGGAACATAAACCCTCATGTCTCCTTATACTTGCACTGTGTAATTGTTGTAAATTTGAAATAAACTTGGCCAATGATTCATGTATAAAATAAAAAAATTTAACCACAATACTATGGTTTATCACATGATTGGTGCTTTGGGACAGATGTTTGAAAGTGGAAATATAAACACTGGGATATATAAAATTAATTATTAGATCAGTTCTCTCATTTTTTTTTGTCAGATCTTAGTGAAGATTGCAGTTACATTCCTTAGAAACATAGTCTGTATAATTTTTGTCTGAAAATGAAAAATTAAAATTTTACAGAGGCCTCAACTGAGTTTTAAAAAAGTCTCATTAAGTAGATGGTTATACACTTTGTGTTTGTATCTTTCCTGATGGATTGCAAACAGAATTAATCAACCTAAGCAATGTTTAAAGTATCTGTAGTAATTTCCATTAGCTGAAAGATTCAGCAATACTTCATGGATAAAGCTGTTTCTCTTCTGTATTTTAATTGCACACTAATAATGTGTTAGTTTATAATCTAAGGATAATTTCCATAATTGATTTTTTAGAGTGGCAACCATTCCACATGCAAAACATGAGATGCTTTTAGAAAAAAAATGCAATTACAAAAAAATCTTCTGCACCATACTTGACTTTTCTTAAACAATCAAATGATAATCAGATAATGTTTAAGCTTTATTGAGTGATTTCCCCCCTAGTAATCTTTCAGTGCTCATTAACAATAAGCTATGGAGAAAATGCTATTTGGATTGATAGTGGTTTTAATCCTCATTTTGTAAGTCAAATTATTTATTTTACCTTTTTGCACTAAGCAATATACTTCAAAATGCAGAAATCTCTATAATTTACTAAGTTAATGGCTTTCTCAACTCTACCCACATCATCTTCTGTGGAAAATAGCAGACCTGAAGTATGACATCTGATGGTGCTGACTTAATTTGCAGATCGCCTGCTCGCAAATCTGAATTTTTGAAGATCTGTTACATCCTCCTCTTTTTGAAATCATCCTGCACAACGTGATTAACCCCATACATTTTTGTTTTCCTGTGGAAAACTGTGTAAGGAAAATAATATCCTGTGTAAGTATCTGCCTATTTTTGAGCCAGTAGTCACCTATACAAGCATTTCTAAGGTTTGAGGACTATGACTTGTTGAAAACTTAAAAGGAGCATATAAACATCAGTTGTGACATTCAGCATTCTTCCACAATCCAGTGATTTTCTCCAGTTGTCCTACTGTTTGGGAATTATGGAACATATGAATTCTGTGACAGTCATAATAAAAGGAAACCATGCCCTTCTGTACACTAGCTCTGGGGATTTTATTCACAGAAAGTGGAACTGAGAAGTGGTGACTGGTCGGCCTAAAAGTTAAAGCCTTTTCTACAACACTGTCTAGATGCTGCAAAAGACATGGAGCGAAAACATGGGTATTCCAGAAGAAAATTGTGAGAAGAGATTCTATGAAGAGAGAGGGAAAACAGATAAACAAAACCATAAAAAAACCCTCACTTTAAATGAAAATTTTTAAATACAACTTCCTAAAGACTAAGAAAATTGCATGGCAATTGCTTGTTTCAGCTTGGCTGGAACACACCACTCTTAAAGATTACCTAAACAATTATTTAACTGTAATAGTCAGTCAGATGTAGACATAGAATTGCTTGCAGCAGTATTCCAATACTACTCCAAATAGAAGTTTTGAGAGGAGGGTTTTTGGGGTTTTTTTTTTGCCCTGGATTTCATCTCATTGTTAAATTTTAGTTTCAGAAGAAAGCAATTACAGAAATATTGTGTTGTAAGGGGTGGCACCCTTTTTATTTCTAGATATGTAACAATATATGAATGTGACAATATTGATGTATTTTAATAATATATGTAAGTATGGCAATTTACCCAAATGAATATCTAGCTATTATGTCCCATGGGAAGAACATTGACCTTTGTCTTCCTTTGTCTTACCGGAAGAATAGTAAATATTGACCCCCTCAGTTAATGCCTGTAAGCCAGTAAATGCTCCATAGAACTCTATATCAATGCCATCAGCCAGCTAAACTAGCAGTACAGAGTCTTGAACAAACATCTGTATCATCAGTTTTAAACATCTATTTCATACTGAGTAATGTATTTTTTTTGTTTATGCGAGTCCATATTTAATATTTCATCTGCCTGAGAAGTGCATTTAAGTGGCAAAATGTCTGTCTGCTATTTTTGAAAAAAAAACACTTCTTTTTTTTCTGAAAATTAGTGTTTTTTAAAAGGCATATGTGCTACAGAATTAAATTTTCCTAACTTCTGAGTTGTTTCCAAATGCAGTTTCAAGTAAAAATCTATGGTTTAGGTATAAAATAATTTTAAAATCACGGGAGAAATCTGCCATCATAATCTTTGTTTGTTACTGCTGGATATAAACAAGGAAAAAACAAACCAGCCTGAAAATGGTTGTCATGACCTGAATTGTAGGGAAGTTAAACAATAACAGGTGTCCTTGCATTTGGAAGTAAGTTTGGATTTAGAGTAAATTATCTCAAAAGTTCACACCTGCAAAAGAGACTCCAGCCAAAATCCTAACCCATTTTTGTGAAGCCTAAGTTAATAAATGACTGCATCCTGAAATTCAATAGACCAGGCATATTTCCAGCTTCACCCAATTCTAAAAGGTTTATATAACTGAATCCTCGTCTGTGATACCTACACCTCACTGAAGTTCCATAATCTCTAAAAGGTATGTTTTTACATCCTAACTGTTCTAAAGTTTTTACTTCTGAGAAAGATAGTATGTGCACTTTGAAATATGATTTCTTGAGCTGGATTTCTGCAAGTTTGATGAGACGTGTTTCTTCAAATTGGCATAACACTAAATAACTGATTACTGTACAGCAGTGCCCTGGCTGGATTACTTCAATGTGATTCCTGCTTTTCTTTGACATACTTTTATGGTAGTTTTTTTTGGCTAGTAATCCACTTTTAAACTGCTTTGGGTTGTGAAGCATATTCTTTAAGCATGGCTTCTGAAAGACTACTCAAGAGTTCAGTATATTTTATTATAATTAAATAGAAATCTTTGCCAGTGAGCTGAGTGTTTTAGCCAGCATCATTGACACAGGGCTATGCATACTACAAATTGCAATTGACAGCAATTGTTCCCTGCTGTTAAGTGTCAGAAAATGGATATCAGATCTCCTCATGAAATAGAATGGGAGAACGAAGAAGATGCAATGGTTAACAGTAACACTTCTAAGGGTGAAGTGTTCACTTGTCAAAGAAACGGCAGTAGTGTGGGTATTGCATTATGGAGTTGTGGGGTTTTGGTGGTTCTTTTCTTTTAATGGGACAGGATAGAGTTTTTATTAATGACTTGGGCTTGATTCTGCCTTTAGTGTAGTACTATGGGAATCTTTTTGGATGGAGTTGATCAGCATCAAGACAGAAAAATAAAATCTATGAGCATTGTTTTTCCTTCTGGTTCATTTAGGTGATATTTTTACCAGAAATGAAGCAAATAATGTGTTTTCATTCCACATATGTCACTTTGAAGTTACTGTTACTGACTCATTTTAGAGGAAAAGACTGGTCTATATCAAAAACTGCATTCTTTTGGAACAATTGGGGCTTTTTTTTTTTTAATATAACAAACAATGTAGCTGAAGTTCAGCAAGTAAATACATAAAACAAAGACACTGAAGTTCTGAGTAATTTTTTAGGCAAGTTGAAGTCTCTTGAAAATATTTTCACAGTTGAAGTGTCGACATAATCTTAACTACAGCAGCGTCATCATACAATAATTAAAATTTAAAAAATTAAATAACCGATCTCAACAAAACAAAAATAAGTGAAAAGCATGTATCTGTACTTGCATTTCCTGAAGTGATATTTGAGTTTTGGGTGCTGCCAAAGTGCACTATTTTTCTTGAGATTTACTCTGTATAAAAGAAACTGAAGATTTTTTTCTTCTTTTCAGCGATGAAGCTCAATTTCTACTAAGAGCATTGCATATTAGCCTGTCAAGAAAAAACACCACCTAGCAGCTCCAGATATCTTTCTAACATTCTTTTATGGGTTTCTACCAATGTACATATGCCATTAAGATGGACCATTCTGATGTAGTCATGTCTGTCTGTGTGTGTCAGCCTGTGCACTGCACAATTATGTTGCTGAGTGTATACCAGACTTCAGATTTCATGAGTAGCACAGAAATTTACATATAAAGTGTCTTTTCTACTGCTCACCCTGGTGAGAAGTGTTACATTTTTAGCACATAGCAGTTTGTTTAAAATTCGGTTCCAGTTCTCAGGATACATTTTCCTGCAAGGTATCTTATTTCTTCAGATGAAGAAGGACAAGAGGTTATGTGTGCTGAGTATTTTAGAACTACTTTTTCTAAGTCATTGATTTTGTTTACCATTATGCTCTTCCCTATTTCTGTTTGGAGCTGAAAGAATTCTCCCTTACATTCTGACATAAGGATGTATCATTTTGAAGTAAGATAAACAGATCTCAGGCAAGAATCATGCAGTTGCAAACACAGCAGCACCTAAAAGCACAGTGGTTTGAACCATGCAGAATTATACTTTACTGTAGGTAATCACAGTGGAAAGGATTAAACTGAAATCTACCGTTTTCTTGGGATGTTTGGTGTGTCATGATTTAACCCCAGCCAGCAGCCAAGCCTCACGCAGTCGTTCACTCACTCCCACACCAGCAGGATTGAAAAGAGATTAGAAGGATAAAGCTGGAGAATTCAAGGGTTGAGATAAAGACAGTTTAAGAAGGAAAGCAAAAGTCGTGCACACAAGCAAGGCAAAATAAGGAATTAATTCACTGATTCCCGTGGGCAGGCAGGTGTTCAGCCATCTCCAGGAGAGCAGAGCCAAATCACGTATAACAGTGACTTGGGAGGACAAACATCATCACTCCAAACGTCCCCCTACTCCTCCTACTTCCCCCCACTTTCTATACTGAGCATGAGTTCATATGCTCTGGAATATCCCTTTGGTCAGTTTGGGTCACCTCTCCTGGCTGTGTCTCCTCCCAACCTCCCAAGCAACCAAAAATTCCTCATCAGCATGGCAGTGCAAAAAGCAGAAAAGACCTTGGCTCTGTGTAAGCCCTGTCCAGCAATAACAAAAACATCTCTGTATTATCAACTCTGTGCTCAGCACAAATCCAAATCACAGCCCGATACCAGGCACTCTGAAGAATATTAATTCTACCCCAGCCAAAAGCAGCACATGCATGTATGTGCATGTGCTACCTCTAATAATCATTGGTTCTTCATTTTCTGCTGTTTCTATTTGTACTCTGATGTCTGGCTCCTTGTCCCTTCGTTGATATTTATGGAGAATGTGGCAGAATAGGTAGTACTAAGTAGATATTTAGTAAATATTCCTGCACAAAGAGACAAGAAAGAATACTAGGCAAAGAAGAAAAGAAGGAAATACATGGGAAGAACAATTAATCCGTAGTGTATTACCTGCTAATTAAAATGGGAAAGAATTACCACTGCAATGGAAATCAGCATCATGAAATGTTTGTATCTTAAGCTTGTGAGCCTGCCTCATATACATTAGAGTCTGCTAACCTTGAAGGCTCAGCCTGAGCTGAGTATTCAGGCTGTTAACAAATCGTCACATCTTCTTTCTAATGTCTGGGGTTTGAATCTCTAATAAATAGTAGTAGGAGTAAAATTTCTATCAAACCAATGCTAAAAAATTATTGCCTTTATGAAAATAAGTTTTCCAGATGAATTTCGTGAAAGAAAGTCAGATGATTTAAACAACAACTTGTAATGGCTGAGGAAACTAATAGAAAACTGAGTTCTGTGTGGTGACATTTGTCCACACACTGAGAGTATTACAGGTGTTTAATGCTTTCTTGTGGAAGAGAAGGGAAATAAGGGAACTGGTGTGTTCATTGTACTGTGTGCTGAAGCAAAACATCAATGATTCATTTATTCATTGTGCATGTATGCATGTATAGTTCCTTTCTGTGTAGTCTGCTTGGGGGGTGAGCTGTATATGAAACAGTTCAAATTTTCATGACTGAAGTGTAATCTCCAAAACTTTAATATGGAAAAAGGTTTTCTAGGCTGATAACAATTTAAGGCCATATTTAGGCAGCTGTAGTCTTAGAGTATATAGTAGGAAAATTAGAATATATAGTAGGAAAATTATGCTAAGATGAATTCCAGAACAGTTTTCTGGAAAACAGCAGAAACAAAATGCAGAGGAAAGTTTTTAGGCCATGTTTTTGGAGACATGTTTTGGAGTGTCCATCTGCCGATGAAGGTTCTCAGAAAATAATTGTACAAATAGATACCGAAGTGATTTTATTTGCTAAAAATTACATTTTAATTAGAATATTCTGATGTCATTTTCTCCACATTCCAAATAGTCAAGTTCCTATTGGGAGGTTCCTTTATGCAGCAAACTTCTAATAACTTGGGCAAACTTCTGATAACTTGGGCAAACATATGACATGAGAAGCCCTGTTCAGGTATATAATTTAATGAAAATTACAATTACCATATACTTGGAATAAAACTTCTATAAACTGAAATTTTGAGAAGCTACAGTGTGGTCAGTTCAGATTTCAGTGGGAATGATGAAAAATCTGTCTTTGATGTGTGAATAATTCAGGTCTCTGAATAGGTGGAGGAAGACATCAGAACTCTTCCCCTGCTCCTCTGGCTTATATTTCACCATGAAGCATCACCAAATGGAATCAATACCATTCAACAAGAACAAGCAAAGGGCTGGCATGATAGTTAGCCCTGTGTTACTACTGCTGTAAAGTGTCGCTCCACATTTAGCATTGATGTATGTCACAGGATGGTGCAGTGGTCTAGTATCTCCCTCAAAAATATGTATTCAAAAGAGAAATATTTTAATATCTGTAACTTCAAACTTAAAATTTATATTTTTTTTCCTCTTCAGTGCTTTGATTGAAAAAATTCCCATTTTCTGAAATGTAAATTTCACTCTAACTATCACAGAAATCCAAAACAGGGTATAAACTTTTGAAATATATCATTAAAGCTAAAAATATAAAATAATGTTACCTTTTTGTCACTCTTACACACACATAATAATAATTTAATAGCTGAACTATATTATCACCTTCTTGCCCAGTCGTGCCTTGTCCTGCATCTTTCCCTAAAACAAAAGTACTGATAATTCTGAATACTGAATAAGCTGTTGCATTTCTTGAAACCAAAATTCTTTCACTTTACAGGGCAGAAAAGGCCTTTGCTGTTCAAGCAGAAAGTATATTACATTGTTCTCTAAAAGTTAAAAACACCTACATTTTTAATATAACTGTAACTTCTGGTTAAAAGCTTGAAGAAGAGAATTCAAAATTAAGTTCATTTCCGAAGAATTTCAGCCACAGCCGATCCTGAAGCCTTATGTACCTAAAGTACAGAGAACTATGCCACTGTTTTCTGCTCAGTTGTCTGGAAAATGTATTATAGGTATGTAAGAAATGCAGAGAAAAAGACCATGACAGACTGTGATTTGTAGAAGTAACAGCTGATGACTGTCATCCACAAAAATAACCCTAAAGTAATAAGTAATAATAAGGAATTAAAAAATAAGAAATAAAAAATAAGGAATCACAAAAGAGAAAGACATTAATAATAAAGTCTCTATTGCCAGGTTTCATAGTTTGTTTTTTGCCCAAATATTACAGTTTGAAAGGTAACCTGAATTGTCCTTCTTGACATTTAAAACAACAACTTCATAATTAATATTATGTAACATGTCCTAGGCAATACCCTTGCCATGTCCAACATAGGAAAATAATCTGGTTTACTCTCTGTTTAACATTTACTCTGTGTGTCACCTAATTTTCAGAGAGAAATTGACAAAGAAACAAGACGAAAGAACTGAAATGTCTGGCCATACATAATAACTCTAATATACTACCCAACAGCAGACTTGTGGAAGGACTGTGGTCTGTCATTTTCACACTAAAATACAAAAAATTCACAGTAAACCATGTTGGTCACAAATTAGTAGTGTAAGTTCAAGAGAGCTAGAATCAAATAAAATAAAATAGCCATCCCAGCAAGTAATGCAGATTCTGCATGCAGTGAGTCTTCAGAAGGTCATTTATCACCATGTGCCAAGACACATAAAGAGGCAGAAAGAGAAATTAAAGCACGGTGGGAGACTCCACTTTCTCCTCTTCCCCATTCCTCTGCTATATATACATGGGTCAAACATAACACCAGGATGCAATACAGTGGAAAAAGTTTTAAATGTAGGGATTATTTGTTTCATGCAACAGCTGCATAGGGAGCCTACAAGAGAAGGTGTGATCTATGATTCGGTGCCAAGCAGTGTCCAGCGTCTGGGTAAAGATTTTGTTGATGAGGAGTAACTGTTTAACAATGATTGTCATCATATTTAGCATCCTCGCAGGATTTACAAAAGCCAGTAGGTCCATTGAAAAGTAGCCTGTGTAAAAATAAAGACACTTTTAAGGAAGAAACTGAGGGGCAAAGCTAAGGGGGTTAAACCCTTATAAGTTTTGTGGCCATTATTGAAGGATACCTTCCAAAAAGTGCAGCACTAATGAATAGAAAAAAGGTGGTTTAGCCAAAAGATAAGAAAAATCATTAGACATAAGAAAAAAAGCTCTAAAAAGATGAAGACAGCTTTTTCATAAAGAAAGCAGAAAATATGAGGAACCTTGGCAAAAAAAAAAAAAAAAAAAAAAA